>JANAVB010020606.1:0-87397 GCA_029216955.1 Iris pallida
AGACGGGTGGCGGTAATGGTTCGGATTAGGGTTAGGGTCGGGTCGACCGTGTCTGGTGTGTCAGACACGGTAGGGATGACTGTAAAATTTAATGGAATAAGAGTGTGCAGACACATGCACGATACACAATCTGTGGGTGTTAGATAGTTTATGGATGAGTACATCTCCTTATATAGGAGGTGGAAATTCCCAGCTGGATAGAGATTAGGAGGATTTAAATTCCAATTAGATAATCATCTATTAATTCAAATTGATTCAATCCAAATCAAGTCCAATTAAAATATTTAAATAGAGTCAATAAAAATCTTTTCAAATTTAAATTACCATATTTAATCAAATATTATCATTAACAAAATCCTAAATATTATTTTCATAATTAAATAAATATGGTAATAATTAATTTCAAAAATTACGATAAATACTTAAATATTAAATCATAAACTAGCTTTTATAAATAACAAAATTTATTAATAAACAAATTTCACATTTTGCCAAACATTTGGAAACATTTCATATAAACCAAAAATTTCCAATTACTACTTATTTTTAAAGTACGAACAAAATAACTCTTTTATACAAAAGAAAATATTTATCACATTTATTTAAAAATGTACTTTTCTATTAAAATAAAATTTATAATAAAATATATTTTTTAAAATATGTAGCTCGACACATATTCGCACTTGTCGAGCAATACGAAATGCAATTCTCGCATGCTACGCAAAAATACGAACTCGTATGCAACGTGTAAATACGAAGTATACAAATATTAAAAAAAATCGTAGTTGAAATTTAGGGGGTTTACACTGTATAGTAAGGCTATAAGCTACTTTATTGCATCTTTATGGTAAACAATACATGCTTGGTTATAAGCCATATGTCACGTCCCGATTCGCCGAATCGTTCGTCCTCGTATCGACTCAAGGGAAATTATAACGCCCTGGTCCCAAAATACTTAGGACTAGGTACGTACCCATGCCAACTGCATACATACGAAGTACACTCCAATATATGGAACCATCGTATGTATACATAAGCTTTGAAATGTAGTAATCCATGATACTAATCTCATCCATAATTGAAGAATCAATATAAAATAAGAATCAACACAAAATTTTAATTCGTATAAAAGTTGGGCAGAGACAAAGTCCACTACTAACTATCTCAAATAAAATATACAAGAAAGAATAGATGAAATAACAAGACGAGCCAAGTGCAATCATCTTCGAAAGGATGGAGAAGATCACGGTCTCGACTAGAACACCGGTAAATGTCACAGAAGCACACATCTGGAGAGATAACCAGGTCCTCAAAGGGATGTAACAAGATACAGGAAGAATATGCCATGTATAACTACAAAAGTAACTACTATAATCTACGACACAATAGGGTCCCTAACCTATGTGATATGCACTTTGAGGACAACGTTCTACACAGGGGCTGTAGGATCAGCAGAGTAAATAAAGAGTGGCAGTAGGTAGCACTCATCCGAGTCACTATCGGGCATGGACAGAAAGTAGCGCTCATCTGAGTCGCTATCGGCCCCGGGACAGAAGGTAGCGCTCATAAGAGTCACTATCGGCCCACAAATGTGTGTAAAAAGTAAATGTAGCCCCTACACTAGTAGCTATCCTCTCCCTCTCCATGATACTATATATGCGTCGTAACCACGCCGCACCAACACATGTCACTTCCACAACACTGTTTTATACCTAACAACTGTCAAGTCTTCTAACATGCATCTATTGACATTTATTCCTACGCATGCGCACGGGAGATCAGCCAATACGCAAGTGACCTCTATATGATACTCACAACTCACACACAACTCGTGATACAATCGTGACAAGTTTAATGAGATACACTAAGTTGTACGGTAGTCCCTTAACTCTAAGTCCACATACAATAAGAAAATAATAAACGAGAAATATAGATACAATAACTGAATAAAACGTAACTAAATGTAAGCAGTAAAGATGGCAAGGTATCTTGCCTGAGGTTACGTGCAAAAGAGAATAATCCAGTAGCTCGAACAAACAAATAAACGAAGCAAGAAAAGACAAATCCTGCAGATGACTCCGGATGCTGCAACAAATATCACGAACGAGTTTGGCATAAAAGATATGCCTAGGAAACGCCTGTCCAAAAGTCAAATTCTGGAACAGGGGCAAATTCGTAATTTCGGATCAAAACGATGTCTACCGTTGGACCCGCTTTGTACCGAAATGCATGCCAATATCTAAGGTCTCTAAAGTCGTCAAATTATATGTCGACAGATTTTTTTTGTTGAGACAAACCCAACGGTACGTCCAATTTTGGATTCAGGTGGGCTGTGCACAAAATTGTCCTTTGAGTGGGATTGTGGGCCCGCCAAAATAGCGTCACAATCAACCTTCTCAGAATTGAACAAAACTTGACTCACAGGACCAGAAAAATATTTCGAGTCCAATGGCGCAAGTTTTGTCACAATTTGATGAGTGTACACGAACTTGTGACTTAATTTGCAAAAGGTCGATATGGGAGTATCTCGACGGATACGCACTGATTTCGTCGCACACATGCAACGAAATCGGGTTCCATCAGTTTTCATACGTCGACAACATCCATACGCGCCTTTTGATGCGTCTAGTGTGTGACCACGTCGCCCGGTTTGTCGGGACGGACGCCGTATCGGGATATTTTTCTAATTTTTGAAAACAGAATTTTACATTTTTTGAGAACTTTAACTACGTGTAATTTTTTACACTCTAGATAAAAAGTGAATCCAGAAGGTGTGTTACAATCTCGGTTATGTTGTCTTTGACTGTCTTCAATTAGTTTCTACAAAATCCTATTGTACAGAAAGTAAAGTGGCCAACAAGTTGGTGTTTTAAAACATATTTTAATATTTCAGAGAAGTGGTTTTTCTCCAACTTCGCCTCGATTTTTTGAGCAAGTTGGATGGCCATGTTGAAATCCCCCTGGGGGATCTCGAAGAGGGTCATGTGGGATTTCTACATGAATTTATGGATCTAAAAACGGATTTAAAATAAAGGAGAAATCGAATAGAGAAGTCGGATACCTCGATGTTAAATTCTGTCGTTGTTGTCGTTTGTTGTTGTTGCTGTCGCCTCGACCGCGAGGCACTGTTCGGCCGAGGCTGGACGAGGGAGATACGGGGTGAGCGGAGGAGAGAGGAGGAAGGAGAGAGGAAGGAGGAAGAAAGAATAGGGTTTTTTTTGAGTATATATATATATATATATATATTTTTGAGTCTATATATATATGTGTGTGTGTGTGTTTGTGTGTGTGTGTGTGTGTGTGTGTGTGTGTGTGTGTGTGTCTATATATATATATATATATATATATATATATATATATATATATATATATATATATATATATATATATATATAGAATGGGTTGGGGGGTCGGCCACCAAGGGTGCTACTGCTTGCTTTTGTGCGGCATGCTATAGCTGCTGCTGCTATTCCTTTATTTTGTGGTGTGGGTGGTCGGGTAGGGCCGACCACCCATTACCATAATATTTGTTTTTTGTTGTTTTTTTTACTTACTTTATCTTTACAAATCTTTTCAAATATAAGTATCTATATATGTGTATATCTACTACACACAATAAAATATCCATAACAATTTAATATTATCTATCTAAATTATTTAATGTATTTAAACACATCTATATATATATACATATATAAATTTACTTTACAATAAATTTAATAATAATAACATATAAGTAGAGTGAACATATATATATTTATTTAAAAATAACTTTAATGATAATAAAATAATAAATTTGCTCAATGGTGGTTTTGATGAACCCATACCACACTCCCAAATTCAGGTCCAGAACAATTTTTACTATTTTTGTAACACATTAATAAATAATAAAAATGCCAATTTTTGTACCACTAATTAAAAATTAGAAAATATTCCTCAAACCTTAAAAATAAATTAAGAAATATTTGTACATACATAAAATATGCCTACATGGTCGTCATTGGTCACACCACATGCCTACTTGGGCTTGGGTTCGGTCCGGGCCCTGTTCGGACTGGTTTGGACAAATCGAGTCATCTAAAAATCAATATATAAAATAATATTTAATAAAAATAATTTAAATGAGTCAATTTACAACTTGGCCTGGTTTTTGTAGTTTGGACAAAACTATGGCTAAGCCTCCCACGACATGGCTAATATACTGGTCAAAGCACACTGCTACATCTTTCGTGCCAAAATTCATGGTCGTCTAGTACTCCAAAACTCAACAATGGCTAAGGTCATTTCAAAAAAAATAATAAATTGCATAAATTTATTTTTAAGTCTTTTTTAAATAACAAAAAAAAAAATTCTCAAAATTTTAGGGGTTTTACATCCTACCCAACTTACAAGAATTTTGTCCTCAAAATTTAGGAATAATAGGGTAGATAGGGTTGAGGGATATAAAGAATTCATCATTAATAAAATGCGGTTAAATTTGGAGGAGGCGAGGAAATGGCGTTCAACACACCATGCATTAAAAAATTGTAAAGCTGATATATACAAGAATATATCATGATTATGGAGTTGAATAATGGTTGCTAGTGAAGGTAGCAAATTTTGATAATCCAATTTGGAGAGTAATAAGGAATTGAGTAGATCAAAGAGAATAATTTAGACATTTGGGAGATGTGGTTCCTAGAGAGAAACTGGAGACTAATCGTCTCGATGGAGAGTTTGATTTAAGTGAATGACTAGAATCTTTCTCGAGTGCTCAAGAATAATTGGAAGGGCACGATAATAATTCTAGGGTTGAGAAAATGAGGAGTAGTTAAAGGCGAGGATATAGCCACATGAGTCGGTCGGTGGCTATCCACATTTGTGTATAAATAACTGATACGGCAACCAAAGGTGATACCTTGAGTCTATCTATCAAGTACAAGCTTTGTCTAGAATAGGTAAAGACGAAAGCCATCAAGAGTCCAAGCAAGATGGTTTGAATACTAATAAATGGTTCAAAGGCGATTGAATAATTCAAAGAGAATTGTGAAGGCAGTCACAGAATTAGACTTTGAGGGCAAGCTTAACTATGTCTCCATCCACGTAGAATAATATACGAAGGCGAACCAAAGTGCAATAGGTTGATCAGACCATCATGCACCAGTTCTGATTAGACAATATGTTAGTGGATGCACCCAATAAAATATGTCATGATCAAGCTTGATAACGAAGTAAGCTTGTAAAACTGAAGCTACATTAGCAGCATGAGATAGTCAAAATATGAGCAAGGGAGGTACTGATGAAAGAAATTTTAAATAGTCCAAGATCTTTTTAAAATCAAGGCTCGTCCGAAGTTTGGGCCTATACAGTTGTCCTAGTGTTTCTTCATTTATGGCTTGGTAGACTAGATAAGGTAGGGTCCTCTGACTTTTTATAGTCTAAGTGAACTTACCAATGTAGTTCACAAGGAAAAAGGTTTGTTAGGTGGTGAGGTATTCTACCCAACTTACAAGAGTTAAACTAGTAGTGTGATGGAACCATGGGTCAAGCAACCAAGATAAATTACAACTCTAAGCATTAAGGAATTTAATAGAACATATTCATATATCGGGTTACGGGATTGAGTCAAGGTTGGGTCTCTTAATTGAAGTCAGGAAGTATTTTGGTATCATGGTAAAAATTATAGTTTAGTCATTTTGACCATAAAGTTATATCAAGAAATAGAACACATGGAGACGTGTTTTAGTGGGACATGATATATCTACATGAATGTGTGCCCGTTTAGGTCTTATATATAAAATTTGTTGGAAGGAAAAGTCTAGTGTTGTACTCCAAATATCTAAGTCATGGTAAGGGACGCCAAAAGATCAAAAATAGAAAGTGGGAGTTTATAGGTGACAATTTGCACAAAAAAAGGAGATCAAGTTAAAGCATGAGATAAATTTAATTAAGGAATCCAGTAAAATAATAATTTAGGGACACAGTTCTTGTGAGAAGATACACTACCAAAATACAAGATTTTAGCGACGGCACTATCCATCGGAAATCCGTCGATAATTCCCTTTACCGACGGATTTTCGACGGATACGGGCTGAAAAAATCCGTCGGGAATAACCTCGTCGCTAAAACTAGCTCGACGCTAGTCCACCGCTCTGCGACTAACTAGCGACCGATTTCTGTTGGCAAAATAAAAACTTTTAGCGACGGCTTACCGACGGCTTTCCGTCAAATACGACAGTTTAAATTTTAAATACATTCATAAAATTAGCGACGAAAAGGTTGTCGCTAAATCGTCGCTAACCGTGTATCCGAGGGTTTCTGATACGCAATATCCATTGCTCAAAGCGTCGCCATCATCGACGGATTAGCGGCGGAATAGCGACGGATAATACGTCGCCATCCTTCTAGAAATCGTCCACATATTCCAGAATATGAGCGGCGGAACGTCCATCGCTCTTCCGTCGCAAAATTTTTCTAGAAATAGGCCGACGGACAGTCCATCAGGAAACCGTCGCTGACTGCAAATGTCAGTCGGTAATCCGCCGCTACCTGCAAAAGTCCGTCGGCAAGCCGTCGATAATCCGTCGCTAACTGAAATATTTTTGAAAAACTTTTTATAGGAAAGAGACTATTTCCTGTAATATAACATATTCAGCATCCACCATACACAAATATAACATATCCGACATCCAATATATCCAACAAATATCCATATTGCCAACACAATATCTCCAAACATCCAATATATCACAACATACAAAAAAAATATCTAACATAATGACCAACAAAATGTCCAATACAATATCCAACACGCTATCCCAACATACATAGCAAAATATCCAAATACACTGAATATCCCCAAATACGTACAAAGTCAAAATACAAAATAGAGAATCTAATCCCTGGGTTAGCCGAAAATATAAAGACACACAGTTCTAATTCATATGTGTTTTAAGTGTGAGAACGGATGGCTCAGAACACAATCCAAAATTCATTCTAGCATACATTAGTGTGAATCATCTATGTTCTGTACATATGGTGTAGTATACGTTCTTATCGAATCTAGTATTTGAAGAATGTAACAGAATCAAGATGAACTCACATAATATAATACTAAAATATCATCTACTACTATATAAGATATAGTAATAGGTTGTCGTATCATCATTGCCGAGGGATGAGGGTCGGAGGACAGTCAACTTTATCTACGGCTACATAGTTTCTGTCTCGCCAGTCAAATGGCTGCAGGAACTATGTCCATATCACCATGTCGTACCATAGTTTCTGCTTCGCCAGTCGAATGGCTGTAAGGACTATATGTCCCGATCACCATGTTACCAATTAACCAACCAATAAAACTATTTGTTACAAATATCGGCATTATATGTCTCGAAACATCGCTATGACGTCGCTAATAGCGACTAATTTAGCGACGTTAGTATGAACGTCGCTAAATTCTAATTATATTCCCCCACCAATTTATTTCCCCCTATTTTACTCTCTCATTCTCTCTCCTCCCCTCCTCCGGCGCTCTCCCTCTCTCCAGCGCTCTCACAGTACTTAAGTGTGAGAACGGATGACTCAGAACACAACCCAAAATTCATTCTAGCATACATTAGTGTGGATCATTATATTCTGTACATATGGTGTAGTATATGTTCTTATCGTATCTAGTATCTGAAGAATGTAACAGAATCAAGATGAACTCATATAATGTAATACTAAGACATCATCTACTACTATATAAGATATAGTGATAGGTTGTCGTATCATCATTGTCGAGGGATGAGGGTCGGAGGACAGTCAACTTTATCTACGGCTATATAGTTTTTGTTTCGCAAGTCGAATGGCTGCAGGGACTATGTCCTGATCACCATGTCATACCGTAGATTAATGCAAATGGAGCTGGAGCCTGAGCCAAAAATACAGAATACAAAATATAAAATACAAAATCCAATCCCTGGGTTCGTCGACCCCCTCGGTGGAACACTCAACACCGGCACGCACAATATATTCCAGAATGTACAAAAAATATAAATAAAAAATACTACCCACAACGAACAATGTCAATATATAATATCCGCAAATACGTACAAACTCAGTATCTTCAATGAAAAAACTAAATATCCCTAAATACGTACAAAGTCAAAAATATAGTACAGTCCAAAAATGCAAAAATGAAACTACTGATCGCCTGGAGCTGGAGCTGGACACGGTGCTGGAGCCGGAGGAGCGCCACCAGATGACGCACAAATACCGCTCGAGTGAGCCAAAGGCATGCAGCCACTTCCCTCCCTCCATTCCTCCTCTCCCTTTCTCATGCTATCAATGTCACAACTTTTCCAGTGTTGCTCCCTCTAATAATGATGAACGCAAAAATTAAAGACCCCCTCTCATTTCTCACTCTTCACAGTTATCACAACAGGAAGGATCAGTATTTTCTAGTTCTCTTCCATCCATCCATTCCTCCGTTCTGATCAAGCCTCCACATATGATATCCAGCTCAAGTGTAGAGGCGGGGGAGAAGAAGTGGGCAGGAAGAGGAGGGGGAAGCAGTATAGCCGGCGGCATGACCTGGAGGAAGTACATAGGCTTTTTCAACATCCGTAAGAGAACTATAAGGATATATATTTTCACAACATGTCACCTTGTCAAAGACCCTTAATGTGACAACTATGTTACCACGGTATCGGAAGACTAACATATCATAATTTTCTAAGCCGTGTGTTTTGACATAATCCTTCCAACTCTTTCCTCCTATTTAGTAATCTTGCATTTCTTTAGGAAGTACAAGATTACTACATAGGAGGAAAGAGTTGGGTGGATTATGTCAAAGCATACGGCTTAGAAAATTATGAAATGTTATTCTTCCGACACCGCGGTAACATGATATTCACATTAAAGGTCTTTGACAAGGTGACATGTTGTGAAAAGATATATCCTTATAGTTCTCCTACGGATGTTGAAAAAAACCTACTGAAATTTCTCCACGTCTTGCCGCCGGCTGTGCTGCTTCCCCCTCCTCTTCCTGCCCACTTCTTCTCCTCCGCCTCTACACTTGAGCTGGATATCATATGTGGAGGCTTGATCAGAACGGAGGAATGGAAAAATGGAAGAGAACTAGAAAATACTGATCCTTCCGGTTGTGATAACTGTGAAGAGTGAGAAAGGAGAGGGGGGTCTTTGATTTTTGCGTTCATCATTAGAGGGAGCAACACTGGAAAAGTTGTGACGTTGATAACATGAGAGAGGGAGAGGGGGAATGGAGTGAGGGAAGTGGCTGCATGCCTTTGGCTCACTCGAATGGTATTTGTGCGTCAGATAAAATACAGAAAATTTAATTTTTCTCCAAGTGTAAGAACGGATGGCTCAGAATATAACCCAAAATTCATTCTAGCGTACATTAGTGTGAATCATCAATGTTCTATACATATGGTGTAGTATATGTTCTTATCGTATCTAGTATCTGAAGAATGTAAAAGAATCAAGATGAACTCACATAATGTAATACTAAGACATCATCTACTACTCTATAAGATATAGTGATAGGTTGTCGTATCATCATTGCCGAGGGATGAGGGTCGAAGGACAGTCAACTTTACCTATGGCTATATAGTTTCTGCCTCGCCAGTCGAATGGCTGTTGGGACTATGTCCTGATCACCATGTCATACCATAGATTTATGCAAATAGAGCTGGAGCTGGAGCCAAAATACAGAATCCAAAATACAAAATACAGAATCTAACCCCTGGGTTCGCCGAAAATACAAAACCAAAGATTGACACACAGTTCTAATTCATATGTGTTTTTAAGTGTGAGAACGGATGGCTCAGAACACAACCCAAAATTCATTCTAGCATACATTAGTGTGAATCATCTATGTTATGTACATATGGTGTAGTATACGTTCTTATCGAATCTAGTATCTAGTATCTGAAGAATGTAACAGAATCAAGATGAACTCACATAATATAATACTAAAACATCATCTACTACTATATAAGATATAGTGATAGGTTGTCGTATCATCATTGCCGAGGGATGAGGGTCGAAGGACAGTCAACTTTATCTACGGCTATATAGTTTCTGCCTCGCCAGTCGAATGGCTGCAGGGACTATGTCCTGATCACCATGTCGTACCGTAGATTAATGCAAATGGAGCTAAAGCTGGAGCCAAAATACAGAATAAATAAGAGAACTATCAGAGAATCACATAAAACTAACTAGAACTAAAATACAGTGAGGACATGGGTACTGTCATGAAGAGAAGGGATATTAGTTGGTGTCAGTCCTACGATCAGTGAGGACATGGGTACTGTTTTGAGTGTTCAGTTGTATGAGTGTCTTGTGTTGGTGTCTTTGGATCAGTAAAATGAGGGTGTATTATGAGTTAGTATTTTATTAGAAATTAGGATACATGAGTTAGAGAGGTCAGTAATCCAAGTATCAGAGTTAGTGATCAGTTGTATGAGATTAGAGGATGGAGCACTTGGACCTTGGGGATTTTTAGATCTTGGAGCCATTTTTATTAGAAATCCATCTCCCAATAGGTATATGCATTGTAAACCCTCAAAATTGCATTAAATAGTATAGAGGCATCAAATAAGAACCCCATACAATAGGGTTGCCAATGGTGAGGAGTTTTGACTCTTTTCCTTCCATTGAGGACTTTCTTCTTTGTATTTTGACCTATTTTGCCAAACTGTACCGGTATCGGTCAGTATCGGTCCGATACCGATTCCGATTCCGATACCGATTCTGATACCCCCCCTCCCCCGATCCGATACTTATAGGATTGGTCCGATCCGAAACCACCTATACCCCCTCCCCCGATCCGATACACCGATTCGAAACCACCGATACTCATAAGAATGGTCCGATCCAAAACCACCGATACTCATAGGAATGGTCCGATCCAAAACCACCGATACCCCCACCCCCTCCCCTAGCTCGCCGGACAGCAAACCCTCCACCCCCTCCCCCTCCCACACCCTCTCCGACAGCAAACCCCCACCCCACCCCTGTCCCCCCGACAGCAAAAACCTACCCCCTTCCCCTCACCCCCCGACAGCAAACCCCCACCCCACCACCTCCTCCCCCCCAACAGCAAATACCCACCCCCCTCCCCCTCACCCCGACAGCAAACCCCCATCCTACCCCCTCCCCCCCGACAGCAAACACCCACCCCCCTCATGTTAGGGTTATATACTAAAAGCATCACTTTTGTAGTAACCTTTTTTCCTTAAATTTTGAATGAGAATCATATGGGCAAATGTTTGTATATTGTATTTGTTGCAAGTGTTAATAAAAATGTATGATATTCTATATTGTAGATAATATGGTGTGTGGTGTCACACAAAAGATCATATTATCAGTTTTCTATGGAGTATATAAATAGTTCACAACCTAGATGGACTTGGACAATCTATTGGAAAGGTTGTAGTGTAATCTGGTATTTGTCTATCTTGACTATAGGTTTATACTAGTACACTTTGTGTGTATTGAACAGGACCACTTGAGGTTGTTATCTTTGTACTGACTACATAAGAGAACAAACACCTCTGTTATTATAGATGCTTGTGCTCTTAATTCGGATATAATAATGGACATGTATATGTACTGTGCATTACTTTGACTCATAAAAGAGTGAGATTCATTATGGATCAACAACCTCTATGAATTGGGTAATAATATTGTATGTATGATGGGCTGTTGATTATAAATGGAATCCATATCCCGATATATTGGGTTGATGATGTCCTCTTAAGGAGCTCATAAGGATTGTCATGTAAACCCTGTAGGTGGATTATATCCGATATGACAAATAAAGTTGAGCGGTACTACTTAAGGATAAAAGATGTTGAATCGATATAGTTGTCGGTAACTTAATTTGATCGACGGACATATGATATCATAACATGGGGAGCCAAACGAGCATATAATAAAA
Organism: Iris pallida; assembly: GCA_029216955.1. Classification (NCBI taxonomy): domain Eukaryota; kingdom Viridiplantae; phylum Streptophyta; class Magnoliopsida; order Asparagales; family Iridaceae; genus Iris; species Iris pallida. The sequence goes on from JANAVB010020606.1 coordinate 11,927, forward strand.
AGAGTCCACAAACATAATTTAGGATTAGGGAGGTAGTGCAACAATAGCTCATTAGTGGACCGAGCTATTGTTAATGGGCCTGGATTGTGTGTTCGGGCTGAACACGGGATATCCAGATCCGTTAGGAGGCCTAACCCTAATTTCTTCCCATGGTCCCTGTCGTAGCCTATATATATCCTCTATTCTCTAGCCGCCAGATTACTGATCAGAAATTTGAAATTTTCTCTAAATTCGTGATTCACGTAAGGAAAGAAAGAAAGGACTGCCAAGGAGAAGAAAAGGTTGGGAGATCGTCGCCCACACGACGTCCAACTCGAGGAATGAATACGTGCAGAAGATCTTGGGGTCGTTCGCTCGAGTTTGCCAGGAATTACTTGTCTTCTTTCTACCATAGGTATAATTCGTGAACCCTAGTTTCCGTCTATGAAGGGTTAGAACACGTATTAGATCTGTTTAACTTTCTATCGATCAATACGCACAACAAAGGAAGGATCTTGGGAATCCCCAGTTCCACCACCTCCCCCTCACCCCCCGACAGCAAACCCCCACCCCATCCCCTCCCCTCCGACAACAAACACCCACCCCCTCCCCCTCACCCTCCGACAGCAAACCCCCACCCCACTCCCTCCCCCCCGACAGCAAACACCCACCACCCTCCCCCTCACTCCCAGATAATAAACACCCACCCCCCTCCCCCTCACCCCCTCCCCCTCACCCTGCCCCGTATCCAACACCATCCACCCCCCGCCCCCTCCTTCTCCCATCACCGCCGGCCCCTGCGACAGCCGGCCCACCCCCTACCCGAAACCCTACCCCTGCCCCGAAATCTTGAACCCTACCCTGCCCTCCGCCCTCAACAACCTCCCCCCCACCCCGCCGGCCCTAGCGACAGTCGACCCCCCCACCAACCCGAAACCCTAAACAGAGAGAGAGATAGAGGTGGGGGGAGAGAGAGAGAGCATACCTGAGAGAGAGATATCCCGTCGGAGAGAGATTCGCCGGAGAATGTGACCCGTCGGAGAGAGCTCGCCGGAGAGGGAGACAGAGGAAAGAGAGTTTTTTGGGGGGAATGAAAAATATCCCCCCTCCCCCGTCGGTCTATTTAAGTTAGGTTACGGTATTTAGCGACGGATTACCAACGGATATATCCGTCGGTAGGTAGTCGCTAAATACCAACTAGATTACCGACGGAACGTCCGTCGCCACATAGACGCTAATTTAGTGCACCATTTATTTCAGATTTTGTCGCCACAATGTGCGACATATTAGCGTCGGACATGAATCCATCGCTAATGTTTCATCAAATTAGCGACGGATGTGCGACTGATTTTGACGCAAAAAAACTAAAAAATATATATTGCTTTATGACGGTAGTCAGTCACAAGGTAGTCGCGAGGCCGTCGCTATGGCCGACAGATTCGATCCGTCTCTAATCCTCCATCACCAATTTGCTGTATTTTAGTAGTGATAGTCTTCTAGATGAATACAGTCAAGGAGCGATCAATTCGTTATTCAATCCACAAACGGTTAGTAGGTTACGAGAAAAGGTCGAGTAAGTCAAGATTGGGATACAATCGCATAGTTTGGTAGATGACAAACAGTACTTGTGTATATACTACTATCATGGTCATGAGTGATATGGCAATTAGTGTGGAGTACATCTATCTTATTAGAGCTAGCTTGATGGCCTACCATTAGAATTTTAACTCAAGTTTCCTCCAAAAGTTTCTTAATAAAATTTTCAAAAATAAACCACCAAAATTTATAGTCACTCCAAGCCGTTCAAACTTATCATATAAAAAAAATAAAAAAAATTTAAATCACTTTCATAAATCTCAAAGCAAATTTTTATCATGTGACTACTGACTTTTTCAAAATTTTACATTTTCAATTCAACTTTTAAACTAAAGAGTTCATAAATCATGAATCTATATATAAAATATCCATAATCAATCATAACTTTAAAACTCTACAAAAATTAATAGCTCCCCAGATAAAATTTCTAGCACATTACAAAGCAATCTCAAAATTTTAGTTCAATATTTTAATGCACTCATCAATTATAACTTCTATTCATACTAAGTTATTCCAACATAATCACAACTTTTAAATGGTAACTTTATTTGATCAATCAAAACAACCTTATCACATCATTAATACATTTTTATTTTATTTCAAAATTTGTGATATTAGCAATCCAACATTAAACTAATTTTCAAATAATTTTATCATTCATAAAATCTTTTTTTTACGAAATTTGATACCCAAATTCATAATTTTTAAAAACCAAAATCTAAATAGATTTGTAAATCCTCAATCATAGGACACAATAAAGAAAAATTTTCAAAAATTGTTTTTATAACTTTTAAATATTTTAAACCAAAAATTTAGAAATCCTTACTTCGATGAATTTTTTTTAAAATTTTTAATAAACATATTAACCGTAACTTGTACGACTCAATTTAGATAATTCCTTCTGCCATAATTAAAATCTACGATCATTTTCAAACCAAATTTATAACTGTCCAAAGGTGTATAACTATAATCCAATAAATCATAAATATCACAACTCAAAAATCCAATCAATTTCTTAAATCAATAGTATAAAGATTCTAGCTATATATTTTTTCTCCTTCCTGCAGTATCAATCATATGGTGTTTACTATTTAGAAATCTCAAGACTAAAACTTTTCGTGGTGATATCCTACTTTACAAATTAGTAATCATTAAATCACACTTTAAAAAAAAACCTTTTTAACTCAATTAGAGTCTTAAATGTATTCCAATTGCCAATATAACCATTCTAGCCATGTGTTTGACCTATGAGCATATACTAGTGTAGTCATCTTCCTAGTTGACACTAAGCACGAAAATAAGAATCAACGGTAGAAAGGAATCAAGCAAGAATTCAAGGAAGTCGATCGAGAGTTCGAAATTTGAAGCCAAAGGAAGAGGTCAAGCTGTATGGATGAGATTCCTAGATTCTAATCCTATGTTGCAGGCTCACATCGGTACAATAACATAACCGAAGTGACAAACTCGACCTACATGGGCCACAACTAAAATATGTAACGTTCCAGTCCCAAAATACTTAGGACTAGGTACGTACCCATGCCAACTGCATACATACGAAGTACACTCCAATATATAGAACCATCGTATGTATACATAAGTTATGAAATACAGTAATCTATGATACTAATCTCATCCACAATAGAAGAATCAATATAAAATAGGAATCAACACAATTTTAATTTGTATAAAAGTTGGGCGGAGACAAAGTCAATTACCAACTATCTCAAATAAAATGTACAAGAAGGAATAAATAAAATAACATGACGAGCCAAGTGCAATCATCTTTGAAAGGATGGAGAAAATCATGGCCTCGACTAGAACACCTGTAAATATCACAGAAGCACACACCTGGAGAGATAATCAGGTCCTTAGAGAGACGTAACAAGATACAAGAAGAACATGCCATGTATAACTGCAAAAGTAACCACTATAATCTACGACACAACAGGGTCCCTAACCATCTATGTGATATGCACTTTAAGGACAACATTCTACGCAGGGGCTGTAGGATCAGCAGAGTAAATAAAGAGTGGCAGTAGGTAGCGCTCATCTGAGTCACTATCTGCCATGGGCAGTAAGTAGCGCTCATCTGAGTCGCTATCAGCCCCGGGGCAGAAGGTAGCGCTCATAAGAGTCACTATCGGCCCACAAATGTGTGTAAAAAGTAAATGTAGCCCCTACGCTAGTAGCTGTCCTCTCCCTCCCCATGATACTATATATGCGTCGTAACCACGCCGCACCAACACATTTCACTTCCACAACACTGTTTTATACCTAATAACTGTCAAGTCTTCTAACATGCATCTATTGACAGTTATTCCTATGCATACGTACGGGGGATCAGCCAACATACAAGTGACCTCTATATGATACTCACAACTCACACACAACTCGTGATACAATCGTGACAAGTTTAATGAGATACACTAAGTTGTACAGTAGTCCCTTAACTTTAAGTCCACATACAAGAAGAAAATAATAAACGAAAAATATAGATACAATAACTGAATAAAATTCAACTAAATATAAGCAGTAAAGATGGCAAGGTATCTTGCCTGAGTTTACGTGCAAAAGAGAATAATCCAGTAGCTCGAACAGACAAATAAACGAAGAAAGAAAAGTCAAATCCCGCAGATGATTCCAGATGCTGCAACAAACATCATGAACGAGTTTAGAATAAAAGATATGCCTAGGAAATGTCTGTCCAAAAGTTAAATTCTGGAACAGGGTCAAATTTGTAATTTCAGGTCAAAACAATGTCCACCGTTGGACCCGCTTTGCACCGAAATGTGTGTCAATATCAACGGTCTCTAAAGTTGTCAAACTACGTGTCTACAGATTTGTTTTGATAAGACGAACCCAACGGTATGTCAAATTTTGGATTCCGGTGGACTGTGCACAAAATCGTCCGTTAAGTGGGATTGTGGGCCCGCCAAAATAGCGTCCCGATCAACATTCTTAGAATTGAACCAAACTTGTCTCAAAGGACCAAAAAAATATTTCGAGTCCAATGGCGCAAGTTTCGTCGCGATTTGATGAGTGTACACGAAGTTGTGACTTAATTTGCAAAGGGTTGATACAGGGGTATCTCGACGGATACGCACTGATTTCGTCGCGCACATGCAACGAAATCGGGTTTCGTCAGTTCCCATACGTCGACAACATCCATATGCGCCTTTCGATGCGTATAGTGCGCGACCACGTCGCCTGGTTTGTCGGGACGGAAGCCGTATCGGGATATTTTTCTAATTTTTGAAAACAGAATTATATATTTTTTTAGAACTTTAACTACGTGTAACTTTTTACACATTAGATAAAAAATAAATCCAGAAGGTGCGTTACAATCTCGGTTATGTTGTCTTTGACATTCTTCAATTAGTTTCTAGAAAATCCAATTGTACAGAAAGTAAAGTGGCCAACAAGTTGGTGTTTTAAAACAGATTTTAATATTTCAGAAAAGTGGTTTTTTCTCCAACTTTGCCTCGATTTTTCGAGCAAGTTGGATGGCCATGTTGAAATCCACCTGGGGGATCTCGAAGAGGGTCATGTGGGCTTTCTACATGAATTTACGGATCTTAAAACGAATTTAAAATGAAGGAGAAATCGAATAGAGAAGTCGGATACATCGATGTTAAATTCTGTCGTTGTTGTCGTTTGTTGTTGTTGCTGTCACCGCGACCGCGAGGCGCTGTTCGGCCGAGTCTGGACGAGGGAGATACGGGGTGAGCGGAGGAGAGAGGAAGGAGGAAAAAAGATTAAGGTTTTTTTTTTGAGTCTATATATATATATATATATATATATATATATATATATATATATATATATATATATATATGTGTGTGTGTGTGTGTGTGTGTGTGTGTGTGTGTGTGTGTGTGTGTATATATATATATATATATATATATATATATATATATATATATATATTTTATATATATATATAAAATATATATATATATTTTATATATATATATATATTTTATATATATATATATATTTTATATATATATATAAAAAATATATATATATATATATATATATATATATATATATATATATATATATATATATATATATATATATATATTTTATATATATATATATAATGGGTTGGGGGGGTCGGCCACCAAGGGTGCTGCTGCTTGCTTTTGTGCGGCATGCTATAGCTGTTGTTGCTATTCCTTTATTTTGTGGTGTGGGTGGTCGGGTGCGGCCGACCACCCATTACCCTAATATTTGTTTGTTTGTTTTTTTTACTTACTTTATCTTTACAAATCTTTTCAAATATAAGTATCTATATATGTGTATATCTACTACACACAATAAAATATCCATAACAATTTAATATTATCTATCTAAATTATTTAATGTATTTAAACACATCTATATATATATATACATATATAAATTTACTTTACAATAAATTTAATAATAATAACATATAAGTAGAGTGAACATATATATTTATTTAAATATAACTTTAATAATAATAAAATAATAAATTTACTCGATGGTGGTTTTGATGAACCCATACCACACTCCCAAATTCAGGTCCAGAACAATTTGTACCATTTTTGCAACACATTAATAAATAATAAAAATGCCAATTTTTGTACCATTAATTAAAAATTAGAAAATATTCCTCAAACCTTAAAAATAAATTAAGAAATATTTGTACATACATAAAATATGCCTACATGGTCGTCATTGGTCACACCACATGCCTACTTGGGCTTGGATTCGGTCCGGGCCCATTTCGGACTGGTTTGGACAAACCGGGTCATCTAAAAATTAATATATCAAATAATATTTAATAAAAATAATTTAAATGAGTCAATTTACAACTTGGCCTGGTTTTCCTAGTTTGGATAAAACTATGGCTAAGCCTCCCACGGCCTGGCTAATATACTGGTCAAAGCACACTGCTACATCTTCCGTGCCAAAATTCATGGTCGTCTAGTACTCCGAAACTCAACAATGGATAAGGTCATTTAAAAAAAATCATAAATTGTATAAATTCATTTTTAAGTCTTTTTAAATAACAAACAAATAAAAAAAATATTCTCAAAAATTTAGGGGTTTTATATAAATCAATCATTCTTGGCTGGACGTGACGTACAAGTCTAATTTAGACTTGTACAAGGCAAGTATGTGCATTTGATAGTTCTTTGGAGACAACGAGTTGAAATTAAATAGTGCAAAGAGTTGAAGACGCAGAATAGGAAGAAATAAGGTTTTCATTGATAAAACTTGCAAAGTATGTACAAGATTATTTTTACATTACATATGCCGTTGCGGCTACATTCTTTGAAACACAAACAAAAAACTTTCGACAAGCTTGCCATGAAATAATCCTTGCCGTTCCATGCATTCATGCCCCTTTATACATTTGAACTAAAGCCTTCAATTTGAATTGGACTTTAAAATACTTCAAAATAGGAGTGCTTCGACCCGCCTCCCGTTCTTCAACTTAGTCTAGTGCTCCCGCAGCACGCTCGTTACCTGGAGAGTTGGGGGTTAGCATACTTGCTAATGAGCGAAACGAACCCACTCCTCTAAACCGACACTACTTATTAAGGAATCAAGCATTCAAAGTGATCTTTCTATTTAGAACTGAATGAGTTGTTGTTCATATCGAAGGCATAGTTTAAAGCATTAAATAACATAACCATTTTCAACTTATCTTACCACGGCCGTTCTCCTTCCTGTATAAATACTTACCACCTGCACAAGATAATAGTTGAGCATGCTATCTATCTTATATGCGGTCATATGTGTTATGACACCACGAAAGATAATTTTGAATGGCATTGTGACACGCCCTCACAGTCCATGTTGCGAGCCTAACTGGGGGTCTCGCAATGACTCGTGCGAGGCACGAATCTCAAATTTCTCCTAGGCCGATTCGGTCTCGGCATCCTGGATACCGTTTCGAGAAAAATAAAACCTTGTGCAAAAGTTGTCCATGACAATACAAATATGGAACAGTTTAAGCTAGGCAACATAAGGCATGACACAAACAGAATTTAGTAGTAAAAATCTATATCTCGCGCAACAATTCATCTATTTCCCTCAAAGCCGTATGTTCGATTTTACGACTTGCAAGTATCAAATACTCCGAGGCACCATGCCACAAATCGATGTTTCAATGTCCTTCCTTAATTTCAACACTTTTTCTCGATTTTGAACCAAACTGCTCACCTGGTTGCAAGGCGTTGAGTTAATGTCTCTAGGTCTAGTTATGCTAGTTATATTACAGTTATCCTATGTTCTTTATCTTAGTGGCACAACATGTATTCAACTAGCATCATCGATTTGAACGTTGAACTTGAAAATTATTGACGGGAAGGAGTAGAAAAGAAGGGGCTGAACCACCCGCCTAAAAGAAATACGTCGAGAGTAGGAGATCGCTCCGTAACGATTATACGTCAATTATGCGAACTCCTACAATGACACAAACATCATGTTAGAAATCCAACTTCAATCCTACTCATTCGAAATTTCTAAATGCGCATTCAGAGATCAACGCGAAAGCACACTCATTAAAACCAAGCAGCAAAACCATTGAGAAACCAAGAAAACCAATAACAGGCCGATTTCGTCGAAGGGACTTTTATTTAGCGCTCACTCGCCAAGACACGGTCTGCTGCATCTAGGACTTATTTCAACAAAAGTCGATCCATTAGTTGGAGCGGTTCTCATATCATTCGTCCAAATTAATTTTATTGATGCCAGGATTTTCATATACCAAACTCGTGGCTGATTCAGACTAGCTATTTATGTTTTTGACCGAGTCTGACTTGCCACGAGCCTATTACATAGTGCTTCGCCCAAACAGGTGTGACGCACTACACCATATATGTAGGTAGTAAGTAAGAATGATTATTAAATAAAAAAGCAATGTTTAAACAACTTAATTGGATATACAATTGATTAAACTCTTTCAAGGATCACAAAGTTACTTTCTTGAGTGGTTACTGCACCATATAAATGTACTCAAAGATTGCATGTAACCTAAACTGATAATGTGCCAACAAATTATACGGGAACATTGTATCCCATCTATAGTTCACCATGAGTGATTTTTTATCAGGTTTAGTTGTATGTATGAAGGTTGTATAATTATGTGTTGAAGCAGAATAAATAAATGCTAGCAAATCTATGTTGTTCTAGCATTAGATGTACCAGTCATTCACACTAATGCTTGTTTAACTCCTACATGTTGTAGAATGTTCTTAATTTTATTTGCATATTTTTTGGATAATCCCAAATGGGTGCATGAATGGTCGGTATTGCGTTATATGTCCAGAGGAAACCAGTCGCCCACGAAGTAATTTTTGTAGGTCCCCGAAAGGCTAAAAGTGAACTTACCAACCAGAATGTTGGTATTTCAATAATATAGTTGTATATATTCTAAACTATAAAGTTTAAAGGTTGGTGTCATAAGGTTGCTCTATTCGTAGATATTCTACGTATGTATTATTGTCCTACCAACTATTATAGACCCAAAGTTCTATGTTTATAATTGTTATTATTGATTAATAATATCTTTATTTGCAACTATTGATAAGATATTGTCACATCTAGAAATTAGAATCCATGGAAAGACTAAATTGAAACATCTTATACATGACTAATACTGCAGCTACCAACACCATCCTTATGTTTAGGATATTTTTACTCCAATATAAATATTAGTGTGAAAATAGTATCCATGATAGCTGGTCATGATCATATTATTGAAGGATCCAGCAGAGCACACTTAATTTTGTCCAGTAGAACTCACCTACTTATACAAAATGTCTTATACTTTCATAATTCCAGAAGAAAATTATTGAGTTTTAATGACATAAGGACAAAATGGGTATCATATTAAAAACTATTTGTAAGTAAAATAAAGAATACATTTGAAAGAACTAGAAGTTCGTCCTTGGAAACTAGAAGTTCAAAGTTCGTCCTAGGGAACCAGAAGTTCATCCTAGAGAGCCAAGTAATATACTACGTTAAGCTAGAAGATCAATCCTAAGGGTGGATTGTGTGCCAGAAGCCGAATGATCTTATAACTTTTAAACTGACATGATCGACAAGACACCCCAAAATAATGATGATGAGAATTATCAAAACTATGTCACATGATCGTCTCTTATCAACTTGCTTTATACACCCTTGATCTCAAGGATAAGTTTATTTTGATCCATCAATCCTGAAGATTGTATTTGGATAACTAGTAGTATAATTTTGATTTGCATTTTTTTTACTTATGTTGGTATTATTCGGAACTATACTATTAGCATATTTGGTTTGTGAATTATAATATTGAATTTTGTTTATATTTATCTCCTTAGATTATTAAATCTTCTATACATGAGATTTTTTTATGATAATAAGACAATTTCTGCCGTTAGGGGAAAATAGGAAGAATATAAATTATTGTTCTAGAAGAATGTCGTGAATTATCATTCTAGAAGAACGTCATAAAGCATCGTTCTCGAAAAATATCGTAAAGTATCATTCTAGAAGAACGTATCATGGCATACTTCTACTTTATCTAATCTTGACTAATTTTGAAAAAATTATATTTCGTTTCTCACTGCAAATGAAATATTAGATGCTTAATCGATGTTTTTAATTATGATGTACAAATAGTTATACCGACTATAAATCTATTTCCTAATAGAAGTACCAAATTAACCTAAAGGTTTTAAATATTTAGCCCTCCAGAAGAGGAGGCCGAAAATACGAAAGTTTCTAAATATTTAGCTCTCCAGAAAAAGAGGCCGAATAATATTAAAGATTCTAAATATTGAGCTCTCCAGAAGAAAGGGCTGAATAATATAACACACCCTAATGCTCTTTAAGAAGCATCTCCTGTAGAGAAAAAGTTCATAAAGATAGACAAAATTCTTGACGATCCGGAATATGTCATTAACCAAAGATCCAATTTCTTAAAGTATATCTCTCTGGTCAAGGATATACCTTATATCCTAGAAAAGACTGAGAAAGAGGTACCGATGCCCAAGAAATTTATGTTCAAGAGAAATTTGGAATCAAGAAGAATTTGACATAAATGACATTATGAAATGAGAATAAAAAGTGGTGATGAAAATTAAAGAATAACACTAAAACCACGAATAATCCTTGAATATAGAAAATGATAATGAAAATATGTGATACCTCTTGCATAACTTAGAGTGTTTGATCTTATAGTACAAAACCCAAAAAGAATAAACCTGGTAGGTTTAAGTGGGTGATTCTGAAAAATAGAAAGATCCAAGTGTATAGAGCAATGTTAGCTCAAGAATTCTCAAAATGATCATGAATATAATATGAATAAATATATTCTTCGATCATGATAAACTAGACATAAGATATACATAAAATCTCCAAAGGATTTAAATTTTCAGGTATATCTTTGAAGGATTTAAATTGTCATGTTATCCCTGAAGGATTTACAAAAGAGTCATATATGTACTAAAACCATCCCTGAACGGATTCATCAAAACGAATTTCTATTTACATAAAGTGCCTTTCACTACAACAAAAGACCTATTAATGATGTTGGATAAGTGGATTTCATGACGGCTGATAAAGAAGCGTCATCAAAGTTCAGCAAGACTCCATTCTATAACGGTGTCAAGTATAAACGTTATGATAGTCTTTCAGTCATACGAGCGTCATGAAAAAAGCACCAAAATTTAAGTTAAAACCTCCACTCCCCCGCACTTAAGAAGAAACCCAGCCCTCATCCTCTCTCTTTCTCCTTCTCCTTCTCCCCCCGCTCCCCAACTCCCCAACTCGCCGAGAGGATGGATTACGCTCGAGAGATGATGGATTTGGAGACTCTCGTCACTCGCACGCTCGAGAAGAAGGGCGTACTTGCCAAAATTAGGGTTTGTCCCTCTCTCTCAATTATCTCAAATTAGGGTTCTCTTCGAAAATTAGGTTTTTCTGATCGATGTATTCCTATGGGAGAATCTATACTAGGATTTCTTCCGGATCCCTCCGTAGCTTCGGTACCGCAGGGACTGCTGAAGCTAAGCTCGACGAGCTCCGTGGCCTCCTCGGCAAGCCGGCGGGCGACCCGTTCAAGATCGTCGGCATCGGTGCGGGCGACTGGGGCAGCGTCTTCGCCGCCCTCCTGTAGGACGGCTACGGCCGGTTCCGCGATAAGATCTAGGTATGCCGTATGCATAATTTTTAAGGAAAATTAGTCACCAGAAATATAAACCCAGCTAGAAAAGGTGATGATGGTGATCATTTCATATATACAAAGAGTCAAAGCATGAGGACAAGCGAAGGAAAAAAATTAGTTTTTTTTCTTACTTTCTTTAATTCTTCGTTGATCTGTACTTTTCTCCTTTTTCTTCGGGCACTTGCATCATTTGGTACAGGCAAAAAGTTATTCGTTCAGATGAAACCATTAAGTTAACTTTTTTCTGATATATAATTGTGATGGAGTTGTTTCCTCATACAAGTTTCTTGTCGGATCGATCAATGGACCAACTTCATATGTACATGGTGTAAACATATATATAAATATTGGTCTCGTTCGGATCTCTTATGTCACCATTCTAAATATTGGTCTACAAGTTTCTGATATATATTTTATTCTGTATCTTTAGTTTACACTTCATGTGCTTTGCTTCAGTGTGGAATTTGTTTTTATTATTATGATTGTTTGGTACTCGATTAAAATATTTTGGAATTTTGTTGATTCATAACCTCTTTCTGCCATCAAGCATATGATAAAAGAACTCGGATTCCCCTTCTGGACATCAAATTGGATGATGCAAATTCGAGCTTCTGATGCAAAAAACTGTTTTCACTTCTAAAAGTTATATTTTGGTACTTCAGATTTAAATTTTAACTTGATATTTTCTTTATCTTTATGTTCAGATCGACTGTGCAAAAGGTTGTGATTGATTTTTTTATCTTGTTGTGTTTTTACTTATTACTCCTATAGTATATATTCTTCCTTTAATTGGATGCTCTGGTTGAATTTGCTTTAGTAACTTTGATGTTTGCTACTTGCAAAAGCCTACTTTTCTGTGTTTTTGATATTGATCGCTTTCTGATACTATGCACATGAGGAATAAACTCGGATTCCCCTTCAGGACATCTTTGGATGATGCAAAATCGAGATTCTGAGGCAAGCTAATATCAATTCTCAAACTTATTTTTTGATAATTAAACCATTACATTTCAACTTAAGATTCACAATTTGCAGCCTTCAATTGAAATTTGAATGCATCATTTTTACCAAGTTTTACCTTGCCATGAGGAGCAAATATAACATTTGCTTTTGATTTCTGAATGTATGTATGCAACTGTATATGTAATGTATGTATCCCACCTTTGGGGGGGGCAATTATTACAATACTCACTGTTAAATGAAGACTTGATTAAGCTTCAAAAATATTTTATTGTGCTTGTAGCAAAGCTTTAGCGGTTTGCTTGAAAAATCTTAGTTTTATCCTAGGTGTGCAAATACGTTTGGTAGCTCTAGATATCTGGATGTAGAATGTCATATGTAACTCTGGCTTCTATGTGGAGCCTATTCAAGCTTTGAATTTTCAAGCTCGACTTGTTTCTGCGACCTGAAAAAATGGGCCTCTAGTTCAATTTTTATTATTATATCAGGCCAGGCTCTATCTAGAAACTATTGAGCAAAATTTGTGAGCTGTTTTCTAGTTTGGGCTCAACTAGCCTCTTGAGCAAGTCCGCAGCTCAAAATGATTTGGATGCCTCATGAGCTGATAGGTTTATTTTTTTTAATCATATATTCTGTAATATATGCTTATGAACTCAAAACAAAATTTTAAGACATTGGAGTTTCTTGCTTCCTTTCCATACCTCCAAATGCTTATATTGGTCTCAATTGATATGCAATTCTGTTGCAAATAGTTCCAAAGCATCATGTGGCTGTACTTTGGAAGGGTTTCTCTAACATAAGGGAGAGGAATGAGGAGCAGATCTAGTGATGCATCAAGATGATGTCAAGCATGTTTCTCTTGTTGTTGCTTGTTCAAGGATGGTATACCATACATCTGCTCGTTCAGTAATTTGGTCTCAATTGATATGCTAAAGTACTCTATTTTGAGACAATGAAATATAGCTAGCTTAAGTACTCTATATCTGTGAGATGTTGATGTACCCTATTTTGAGACACTGAAATGGAGAATGGTACTTTATATTACATTTCAATGTTTTGTTATGAATATGGTTCAAAGTGGTTGTTTTCGAATTGAATTGAGCAGTGTTTGTAATGTAATATATAACATGCAATATAGAGCATTATAAATGTGATAAATGACCATATACAGATCATCTATTCATAACGCTTTGAAAAATAAACCATAGCAGAAATTCAACCTATTAATGACGGTTTTGGAAGAATTATTTATGACGCTTTTAAAAACATTTATAACACCCGTTTTCATAACGCTTGGATTGGAAAAAAAATCGTCATGGTTTGTAATTAATGACGCTTTTTAGCCGTCAATAAAAGGTATTTTTGTTGTAGTATTTCGAGGAGAAGATCTTCTGAAGAGATTAGAAGTACCTCCCGAATAGAAAATCTTCTGAAGAGATAAAAAATATGATAGTATCTTCTGAAAAGATCGAAATCCCCCGAAGAAATCAGAATCTCTCGAAGAGATCAGAATCTCCCGAAGAGATTGAAATCTTCCAAAGAGAAGGGAATCTCTCGAAGAGATCAGAATCTTCTGAAGAGACCGAAATCTCCAACAGATAAATCTCCAGAAGAGATAAAGAAAAATCTCCAGAAGAGATCTACTATAATCTTCTGAAGAGATAATATTAATCTTCTGTTGAGATAAATCTCCTGAAGAGATATTCAAAAAACTATAATGACCAGGTCATTGGGATCCGTTACGATCGAAAGAACGAAAGAACTTGTTCTAGATCCGGAAGTGCCATATTTGAAGAATATAAATACAAATTCTTTATTGTCATTCACTCAGCACAAATATTTTATGTAAACCTGCTGATATGCATCTATACATGGACAGTTGAATGACATATCATTCCTATTTTAATTTATCTTTTGATATAATGAGATATACAAATGCATGATAGTTACATGATCCTCCTTAAGTGGATATCACAAACAAGGTATATCTTTCCAAACAATGTTACAGATATTTTAGAGATAAATAGAGCAAAATACTATGATAATCTTTCTAAATCTTTCTTACAATTAATATAGCAAACTAGAGAACTTGCAGGACTATGATTTCAACGGTTCAACTATCATGGGGAGTTACGAGCTTTCGGGAATCACAAATAAAACTTGCAACCTGTAACCACCACTTTTCAAAAATAAGGGTAATTTTGAACTTTTGTAAAATCATAATTGAATAATAGGATTTAAATCATGTTAATAATTTTTGAATAATTTTAATTCATTTAATACTATTTAAATTTGTGAATTGTGATTTTAGTATTTTATAAGTATAACCCTAGAACTACTTAGCCTAGAGACTAACCATGACCACGGAGACCTAACCGTGTGATTAGATTAGTTAATTACCACTTTTTAGGCTAATGGTATTTTGGTCATTTAGTGACTTTTGAATTAATTAGGATTTTGATCAATTGGTAATTTGCTAAGTGTTATGTTAGACCTTAACCTAGAATTGCCCTAATCTAGATGTTAACCATGAGCCTAGATGTTAGATTAGAAGCTTTCAACTAAATAACAAGGTTAGGAATATCTAGATATTACGTTAGAGTAGATATTTAGCTTGAAATCCTAATTTCCATGGGCCTTTACCTAGAAAGCCTTGAATTCTACCAAAGAAGGCCCAATTACCAACTTGAACCATGCCCTAACCCTAGAGACACCCCCTTGGCCTGCCACACATGTCCATTCCCCTATATAAACACATGTTAGCACCCCTTGCCTCTTTTTATTACATCTTGAAACCCTAATTTGTGTTCTTCCCCAAATTCACCTCTTTCCTCCAAATCAAATCCAAATTGAGCCAAATTAATTACAACACACACCCCTACTGTAGAAGATGTTATTAGTAGATAACTAGCAAGAATTTAGAGCAAGCTAACCATTGGAAGTGGAGGGATTTGGCTCTCAAGTGCATTTACATTGAGATTCCAACTCTTAATAGGTAATGGCCTCTAAACCTATTAATTATCTAATTTCTCTTCGTAGATGCATTCATTTAGGGTCCCCCTAGCTGTAGGCCAAGTTTGGTAGTAAACCGAATCCATTTAGGGTGTGTATCGGAGGAGTATCGGAGTGCTATGTAAAGTGTTTGGTGAAATGCCACATAGAAATGGTTTTTAATAATTTATAAAACTAATTACATGTGTTGGTAGCCTATAATGTATAGATCACTAACCTAATCGACTGAGTCAATTTTATTAGGTTTTTTATGTTGTATTTGGACATGGGGATACAGCACGAGGCTGTGTGCACATGCCCTGCTACCCCGCGTCCATATCTGACACAACACGACACGAGACCATACCAAAATTTGTGGACACATGGGGCCCATGTCTGACACGAGACACACCAAATCTTACGACACTTGGTCGAGTGGTTTGAGAGAATTCTCGATCGTATCAATTTTCTACTGACTGTGTTTACACAAATTTTTGTGTCTGATACGGCTTTGTATCTTTGACACGATATAGTTTGGACACGTTCTACCTAGACACACGCGAACCCTGATCCCTACTCGACCCACTGATACGACTGTACGACTCTTGGTTGGACACACGTGTCCCTATAGCACCCGACACACACAGCACTCGACCACCTCCCATTCTCTGATACTTATGTACACTCTCTGATTCGACACTGTTTTGACACAGTATGGACACGTTTTGGACACTGGTAGACACCCTGACACCCCCTCTATTTTGACATACACACATTCTCCATTTTTATTACATAGTGTGTGTGTGTATATATATTTGTGTGTGTGTGTGTGTGTGTGTGTATATATATATATATATATATATATATATATATATATATATATATATATATATATATATATATAATGTATATATAGGTTGTGGCATTTTGAACTGTGATGGAAAATTGATTTTGATATGGGGTTGATGTTTTGTTGAGATAGGGTTGAATGAACCTGAACATTGGGTTGATACAAGTTTTTGGGACAGGATATGTAATGGTGTGGGGGTATTTTGAGTCTTTATTTCAGTTTAGAGCTATATGTAGGTTATGATAGTTATTTTGAGATATTGAGTTGGTATCAGTTGGGTGTGCTTGGATTTTGAGAGATGGATATCTATATATGTATTTTACTTGCTATAGATTATAGGTTAGATGTTGTATTTGTTGGGTTGGGGTTTAGGTCGAGAGAGAGAATGCAGTTGTAGTAGTAGCCGCAATAGCAGTGGCATTAGCCTAGCAGTAGCAGCAACATAGGCAGCAGCAACATCAGGGTTGTCAGTGTAAGGAGGAGGATGGAGATGAGGCCTTGGTCCAGTCTTGGAGTAGGGGTTTGGGGCTCAGGTTTAGGTAGTGGTAGCAGTAGGACTAGTAGTTGCAGCAGTGGATTGCCTTGGCTTGGGCTTGGCATTGCTTCAGTAGCAGTAGCAGTAGCAGTAGCTTAGCATAGCAGCCTTTGCAGTGGCTTGGCATGACCTGTACAGGGGCAGTAACGGCAGTAGTAGATTAGGAGTAGCAGCCATTTGGCTTGGATTGGCTTGACTTGTATGTGACTGTATCCTAGTGTGTCCCCATGTGTGAAAGTTTAAGTATTTGAAGGAGTTCTAGTGAGTTCAGTAAAGATTTGTGGGGATTACCTATGTGAAGGGTTGTAGGTAGGCCAAGGGACTCACCCATAGGTCAAGAAAGTTAAGCTATGATACTAGAATAGGTTGGTGCATAGGTATCAATATTTTAGCCATATTTAAGGGCATTAGGCTAAGTTTGATTTTGGGTATGTTGTTGTATATAAAGCTTTCATATATGTGTATACTCAAGGGGTTAGTAGTAGATAAGAATGGTAGGTAAGGTGTTATGGTATTATGCTGGGGTTATCCTAATAGCTAGAGGTGGAATATGGTTTGTACCATCTAGCCTCACACTAGAATAGCCTCCTTAGCCCAATACTCTAGATATTGACCGAAAGAACTTAGTTGACTGAAGTTGACCCCAGTTTAATTGGTTTGACTAGAATGTTGACCTAGTTTGACTTAGTTGACTATAGAGTTGACTAGAGCTTGACCTAACCCTAGATAGTCTAAGTTTGACCTAGTTTGACTTGAGGGTTGACCAGAGTTGACTTTAATCTAGATTGACCTAGAATCATGTAGAATGTATTGTAGATTTCATTTATTACATATTGAACACATCATAACCTGTATTGCTCTAAATAGGACATTGTGACTCCGGTTCAGACATCTGTATTCATCTGTCATTCAGGGTATTAGATGAGTACATTCTCTTATAGTTCTTTCATTTACTTGTCGATTACTATATTTTAGTTCTAGTTAGTTCTATTTGATTCTCTATTGCAAACACGGATTGATATTACTGGATCCATTGCATGCGGCAGTCACCTTTTACATGTCTGGCTTCCATTACTGGAACCACCACTGGAAACACCTACTGGCAACATCATGTCTTGGCTAGACTTGTACTTACTTTCGTGTCGGATTATAGATTCACTTGTACTTGTTAGGCGGGAAAATATTTGAGTAGACATGTGAACATTCCCAAATACTGGAACTATTTCCTTGGACTTATATTAGAAAGCTAGCCATCCCACACTTGGCCAGGTGTGTGATGTTCCGTATTACCCATAGCCGTTTACATGTCGATCTCGGTATTTTAAAACACACTAATTAGTGTTATGTTTAGGACTCACCCTGGAATTAATCTTTGGACTTATATTGTCTGGACTCACATTGGGATTACACTTGACTTACATTGTACTGTCTTGACTTATATCACATTACTCTAGTTCAGCTAGCTTTTATTTACAGTCTTCATTGCCATGATCTTCTGATTCGTTATATTATCTTCTCTTGTACTTTAACTATTGCTCTACTTCATTACCTGTATAAAACTTCCATGTTCATCAATATAACTGTCTATAACTGCTTTGTAGTCTTCGTCATTTACTTAGCATTTCTAGATGAGTTGTGCTCGTTCCAATCCTGACTGGATACGTTAAAAATATTACAGATGTTTGCCCCAAGCACACTTGCCCTACTTGCCTTGGATCAGGAGATGGCTTAGCTACCTTGGGCCCCGACTCCCAGGAGTGATCGGAAGACTAGCTAGTAGACTTGCTTTAGATTCATGTTTAGAACTTGAGTTGTAATAAGTTGAGATATTGACTTTGTTTTGCGATTGTTTGAAATATTATTATTTAGTAGTTTTAATTGTTGTTGTTGTTTAGTCTTATTAGTTATAAAACTTCTGTGCTATCTTATCGTGCTTAGACTGTGATTGAGATTCATTATATTTATACTTGTTCTCCGTTCGGAGTCGAGATTATGACAAGTGTGGACACACACAAAAAAGAAGAAAAAACGCTATCTTTTCTTATTGGCGCAAGGCACCACAAATTGAGTATGCCTGAGAGATCCTGTGCTGAGGATCCCCGAGTACAAAAAGAATTCTGAGAAATGGGACGATGGAGATCGAGTGGCAGTTGCTCCTTTACTCCGTCGACACTCCGATTACAAAAGTCGGAGAAAACCTAAAAAAATTGCTAACTTTCAGCTCACTGGCAAGAAGGAAAGCAATTTGGCTCTTGAAATGCTCTCCGTTCTCTGTGTCTTTGTGGAGGGGGACGCCCTCTATTTATAGTCATTTTGGCACTGAAAACGATTGTTATGCGCCCATAGGTGGAAAATACACTGATGATTTACTGTGGGCACATAACACTCCTTTGGGCGCATAGAGTGTAGGTGCATGGATGGTGGATGATCGTGGGTAGATCGTGGGGTTGTCGTAGAGTTGACGTGGCCGCATGCTTCGGTGCACGATTTCTCGTGGAGACTGACGTGGCCGCATACTTCGGTGCACGATTGATCGTGGAGTTTGACTGAGTCGTAGGGATCTGGTGTGTTGGGCGCATAGAGCGGGAGTGAGTTTATGTGCCCACACTTGGGTGCATGTAAGTGCATAGACCCTTATTGATCCTGTGGTCGTATAGCTCCTCATTGATCATGTGGGCGCATAGGTGTCTGCTAGGCTGTCGAAATGTGGCTGTTGAGATCTTCCTTGGAAATCTGAAATGATAGGCTTGTTTTGGAACGGTATTTGAAAAGGTCCGTTCTCTATGCGTAGTCTGTATCAGCAGATAACAGGCGCATAATCTGCAAAAGGTTGTCTTTGTGTAGGTGCATAAAATGCGTGGGCGCATAGACCATGTGGGCGCATAGGCCATGTGGGTGCATAGCTCTTCGTTCATGCCTATAAATAGGCCTTTGAAGAGAGAGAAAGTTCATTCTATCTTTTACTCAGAATTTTCAAAGAGTTTTTCCTTTACTCTTTTTTGAGCAAACATGTCTCCCAAGGCTGCTTCGACTCCCAAGAAGTTCGCGAAGGGCAAGAAGGCTGCAGAAGCTAGTTCTCCGCCTTTGGCAGCGTCGTATCTGATTCAGGACCCCATCCTGGGTAAGGCGATGTCTCAAAAACGAAGTCTCGAACGTTAATTTGTGACGCTCGAATTTTCCTCTGCTTGGGCGCATAACCATCGATATGCGCCCAAAGCAAACACTTCTTTTGTGAGCGGACTTATGCGCTCACATATGCATGCTCCCACACACTATGTTATGTTATGCACCTAGGCACTTGGTTTTTTTCATGCGCCTGAAGAATAGTTAGGTAACTCTAGAAGGGGGTGAATAGAGTTTATAACAATAATAACCAAATAAAATTTAACTCTTTTCACCAACAGTAAATAATCAGAGTAGTAAATGTGAAAATAAAAAAGATTAAGAGAGCATACGCAAACACAGTCATTTTAACCTGGTTTTCCTCGTGGATGACTAGTCCAGACCTGAGAACTCTAGCTCAGGATTAAATCCACTATTTATGAAATAGTAGTTACACCCCATGCCTTTTCTTCAGAAGAACACGTCAACTTCTTACAAAGATTGCTGTGGCGAAGCTTGGAATTTTTCAAGCGACTTTTTTGACTCTTGTACAAACTTCTAACTGAATAACACTGAGCACTTTTAGGCTTAGGAAGCTTGTGGATAGTAGATGAGAAGGTTAAGGCTTGTATGAGGCTTATAGAGAAGAGAAGAGAAGATAATTGGATGATTTAGAATGAGAGAATTCAAGGACTATTTATACTAGTTGGGATAGGAAGAATTCGCCAGAGTTTTGTGTCATGAATTCAAATTTTTGGCCGTTGGACAACCAGCATACAGCAAACGTAAAAATTAGGATCCTGAAAATCAGGGGGCAAAGTTCGGCCCGAACTCTGTCTCTATAGGACAAAATGTTCAGAAGGGCGTTCTGGGCTAGTTTTGGTTTAGTGGAGCTTTGGGTTTGTTTGGGAATGAGTTTAAGCCAAGAATACGCAGTGCTACTCAGTTTACATTTTGCTAGACTCAATAAATATAAAATAGTACAAACTATAAAAACGAGTACGCTGTAGGAGAGAGACGACGTCCATCTTGTAATGAGTTCTATCTTGTCATATTGAATTATGACAAGTATCATATTGTCAATTTGTCAATATTTGGTTGACTGTGATACAGTTTGGGTCAACAATCTCCTCCATATTGATAATTGACAAAAATAATATTTGTATATTCAATGTTCATACGTGGACACAAGTTGAAAGGGGTAGACAATCATAGAATGCAGTAGCTCTGTAAAACCCCCTAAATTTAAAAAATATATAAATATTTATCGCGATATTATTATTTTATACAGTATCAACATTACTAATAGCCTTGTATTTAAATTAATAACATGTTTAATAATTATGTTATAAATGTAACAAGTAATATTTGGGTGAAATATTTACAAATACTTTAGAAAATATATTTGGAGATTTAAAAAAATATTTTTATAGCTTTTATTGGTTAAATAACTTTTATTGCCCGTATTAATATTTTAGAGATTTTTGTCTAACTAATAGGAATTTATGAATATATTCTTAAAAGAGTAAATATGAGTGTTATGTAAAAATATATAAATAAATATAAATAGAGAAATACATGTTTTGGTCAAACAACAGTTCTGTTACTATTAGTCTCAAATAATGCTGGCACTAGCTCATTGAGCTTACCTATACATGGAATGTCTTCCTGTGTAGAAGAAAGGAATTTTATTTTTCTCACGAGATATGAAAATCTCGTGAGATTTTCATAATCTCGCGAGTGAGCAATAACCCACAAAACCCGACTCTACTGAGCCAAATTTTTTCTCTGCATAGATGAGGCAGGAACCCACCATTTGTTGATTAAATCAACCCGAAACTTCTTCTGTGAAACCTCAAATCTATTCTCTTTAGGATTGTAGAGAATCCAATTTAAATTCGAATTTAAATTGGATGGTTAAATCCTCCCGAATTAGAAGAGATAGGTATATATATGAACATGACGAATTGAACTCCAAAACCCAGAAGAATTTTCCTCTCGACCAACCCTAGTACAATCGGGACATTACCTCAACACCCTGCGAGCACTCCTGACGACCTGACGCCGCCCACAGCCGCCGACTGGACGCCGACTGGACGCCGACACAGATCCAGAAGCCGTCGGCAGCCCTGATCCCGACCAGTGTATGCGACCCCTGTTTCCAAATCATAAGTAAGTACATCACTTTCGGCCCAAATTTCTCCCGGTATGCTCGATCATATGCAATTATATAACTTCGTGTAAACAGACAATACCACCCTCTTTGAATCCCTTCAAAGGGATTTGGCAATAACCTATTGCATCGACCCAGATCTCGATGCAAAGTTGGGTTGAAACCTGTTCGAGAACGGAACAGGAAACCCCCTTGAACCCCAATTTGGAAGGCCATTTTTGGTCGATTCCTTGACTGTTTTGACAAACTGTTTCAGCAGAGTTAATAAAACATGTAGGTAATGGAAACCTCTCTTTTAGTTTATTGCTTAGATCGAATTTAAAATAGTTTCTAATTTTAAGGAAAAATTAGGATTTAAATTTCAAATTTCAAAAGATTTTCTCGATACGGCGTGCGCCCCGACAAACCGGGCGACGTGGTCGTGCTTTATATGCATTGAAAGGCGCGTATGGACGTTGCTGATGTGTGGGAACTGACGGAACTCAGTTTCGTCGTGTGTGCGCGACGAAATCAGTCCGTATCCGTCGAGATACCCCCGTATCGCCAATTTGCAAACTTTGCCCTAACTTCGTGTACAGTCATCGATTCGAGACAAAACTTGTCCCGACAGGTCCGAATCGAAATTCTGGTCCTGTGTGCCAAGTTTGGTTCGATTCTGAGAAGGTCGAATCGGAACCCCTTTTTGGCGGGCCCGCGACCCACTCAAACGGGCGATTTTGTACACGGCTCCTCGGAATGCAAAACTGGACATACCGTTGAGTTTCTCTCCTCTAACTGAATTCGTAGACATGTAGTTTGACGACTTTACATACCATAGGTACTGACACGTATTTCGGTGCAAGACGGGTCCAACGGCGGATATCGTTTTGACCCAAAATTATGATTTTGCCCCTGTTCTAGAAATGGACTCTTGGACAGACGTTTTCTAGGCATATCTTTTAGTCCAAACTCGTTCGTGATGTTTGTTTCAGCATCCGGAGCTCCTTGTGGATTTTGACTTTCGTGTTGACGATTCTGATTGTTGGATTTTGCTGCTTCTCGCACCACCCTCTGGCAAGATACCTTGCCTTATTTACTGTTTATAATTAGATGCACCTTTATTTATTTATTTACTACATATTTATTATCTGTTCTCGGTTGGATCCACTATTTGCTATTTTTAGTTCACTTTATTTTGCTTTCAGTTATTTTTCCTTCTTGCCCTTTAGTATGCATATGGACCTAGTCTTAGCGAACTACCTTCTGTTAGTAACCTTGGGAGGAAGAAGTCAGTTAAATATATGGGCTATCCCAAATCCAAAGGCTGTAGTAACTGCGTACTACGGTAGTCGAGTCGCGAGGGTCACTAGCCTCGAGCTATGTGGACTGATGGATAACGTGGGCCGCTAGCCTCGAGTTATGTCGGCTGATAGTATTGGTACTTGACATGTGCGTCTTGTGAGTTATTACCTTGTCCTGGAGGGAGTCAGCCTTCACCTGCCCATACATCGAGATGTCTTCTAAATTGCCTACTATAAAGGATATGCGACCTTAGCAAATTTCATGTTCCAATCATGGCATGGAAAAATGTCACATCGCAGAATAGTATGTTACCCTTTATCCTTGTTTGATTGTAGGGGTATCCCACTATTTCAATGATGGGATATTAAGCCGTTTTATGGTTTGGACACTTTTCTTTATCTTTATTTTATGGTGCATTTATATCCAGTTCATATGACATGTTCTTCTTGTATCTTGTTACGTCCCTCTAAGGACCTGGTGATCTCTCCAGGAATAGACGATTTCCCACAGGAGTATGTCTCGGCACAGGATCCTTCATACCTTGATGACGAGGCGTCATCCACTGATATATAGATTCATGTTGTTCTTTGAGACTCTTAGTAGACATCTACTTTATTTGAGATTATTTTTATAGCTGTTTGGTGTGGGCATGTCCACCCGGCTATCTTTTGACTCACTCATTTATTTTATTTAGACTTCTTATATCTTCTGTGTCTGTTGTGGAGGAGATATAGTTTATTGATTTTCTGGCCTGCGATTATATTATTACAGCTTATGTATATATACGAGGAAAAAAAATACATATATATATATATATATACGAGGATTCCATATATTGGAGTGTTCATCGTATATATGCAGCTGACATGTCTACGTACTTGGTCCTAAGTATTTTAGGACTGGGGCGTTACATGTTTTTGTGGTGGCCCATGCAGATCAGAAAATATTGTTGGGTTACATGACTGTACCAAATAAGCCTGCATATAGGAATAGGAAAAGTATCTCATCCATGATTATTGCCTCCTTTGACCTCCAAACTTTTCAAACACTCTTTGATTACCTGTATTGCCTCATATCTGACCCTCCATACTATCAGTCTAATTCATGCTTGGTAGAGGTTAGGACGATGACTCGTACTAGGTAGACGTGTTCCATCATTCCCATATTACTAGTCTAACTTTTATAAGTTGGGTATAATGCCTCAGTACATAACACTTCCCTGACCGTAACCGTATCCTCAGACCGAAAGAAAGTAGGACGACTGTATAGGCACGAACCCCGAACAAAAGTTTGAATTCTTAAAGGACTGCAATTTCTATATTTACTTTCATCATTATATCGCGTACTTACGTTCTACCATCTTGACCAATGCTGCTATCATAGCCTAGATTTGCAAGCTTATTCTTTTATCAATCTTGTTCATGACATATATGTTATTGGAGGTACCCCGCTAACAAATTGTCTATCAGAACCGGTGCATGATGGTCAGATCAACCTAGTGTGCTTCTCTTTATAATTTTTTTATTTTTTATTATATGGAATGAGATATAATTAACTTGCTCCCCAAGATCTCATCCGCAACTACGTTGACAATTCCCTTTCAACTGCTTGACCTGTAACTTGTTCGAATCTATTCTAACATTATTCTATTTCGTGCCAGTAAGGATGAACCTTCGGCGGACATGTTCCTACCTCGACGATCACATCTGGTAAAGCAGCCACTCAAGAGGGAGAGGTCCCACCAATGACCCCGGTGACCCCGTATTAGCCAGGACAGTCGCAGACCACCATGACTCTGTCAATGGTCCAGTAGGGAACTCAAGTGCCACCAGTCATCCAGACGGGGCAGACTACCGTGGTACTAACCGAAGAGTATATACCACAGATGCCTCCACCACCAGAGGATGGAAACCCTACTACATAGTTCATGTATGCCATGATACATACTCAGTGGCAATAGACTGAACTGATGAGGCAGAGCATGACGGAAGCACTTACTAGGCCCCTACCTCCACCTCCGATACCGGTACCAGCACCAGCTCTACATCCATATGAGGGCTCTATCAAGGACTTCATGGATATGAACCCCAAGCCCTTTAGAGGTACCGAGGAACCATTAGAGGTCACCGCGTGTCTTATCAGCACAGAAAAGCTACTGAAGGCGTCCCAGTTACCATCAAATGATTGGATGACAGCAGCAGACTTGCTCTTGGAAGATAATGCCCATCATTGGTGGGAAGCCAAAGAAAGACGCTTGGTAGCCAATCCAACTTGGGAAGAGTTTTACAAACTCTTCAATAAGAGGTTCTGTCCTATCTATGTACGCGATGCCCTCCATGATCAGTTCCTACACCTCAAGCAAGGGAACATGATCGTAGATCAGTACGATACAGAATTCAGTCGACTGAGCAGATTCGGTGAGACACTGACTCCTACTGAGCAGGAAAGGGCCAAGAGATTTCACCAAGGATTGACACCAGAGCTCAAGAAGCATACTACAGTGCAGTCTAGAGTTTCTCATGCTGCAGTGTTAGAAGAAGCTAGAAGCCAGGAACTCCTGGACAAGGAAATACAACAGGCTCAGAGATGCCATATTCCAGCAACTGGGCCAAGTAACCTTATCCATGGTGGACCAATCAGATATTCTATGACACCACAACCACCAAGAGCATCACCCTATCCAATTGATGAGCTTCTTACATGTCACTTCTGTCATAGAAAAGGTCATGTCATGAAGGATTGTCGTCGCAGATTAGGACAATGCATGATTTGTGGCTCTAATCATCAAAAGGCCCGAGACTGTACAGAACAACTAAAGGCAGCACAATAGCGGATGCAAGGACCCGTAGCACCAAGACCAACAGCAGAGCCCAGTCAACTATCACATGGAGGTTATCCTAGAGGCTCATACTTAGCTGACCAATCTATACAAGTTAGGCAGGATGGACAAGAGACAAATAGACAAAGGCATGGACAAGCATTTAGCATGGCCATGATAGAAACCCATCCTGAGGTGGAGGATTTAGCAGGTATTACTCTAGTTACACCATTTATTTGTTTTAGACATGGCTTAGCATTAGAACAAGACATTCATTAGCTTGGTCAACATGCATAGCATAATACTTGTCTTAATATGAATTACTAGTTACCAGCGATAATGCATATGCAGTACCTTCGACACCATTAGAAATCTATTGACTATAGTCTAGTAATCTTATTACAGAGGTTTATGACTTATTAGTTAGAGATCCTTGCATGATGTACCTTATAATTTGTTACCCCATCAGTAATCGCCTTGTGCTATAGAAGAGTGAATCATCCAACACCTTCGGTATATGTGTCATCCTGGCAACCCTCACTACGCGAAAGCGTAAAGATGACATGGGTAATCATTTCACTATTGTCCAAAATTTGAAGAATAATCTTTGACTTGACACAGTTCCTCCAACCGAGCAAATAACCTAGTATTTTACAACGTCCACTTCTATTCGCAACACTATGGATACTCATATTATGACTTTAAAATTTGGAGCACAACATTAGTCTTTTTCTTCCAACAAATTTTACATGCGAGACCTGGACGATCCCACCTTCATCTAGGCATATTATGTGCCACACAAACACGTCCTTTTATACTCTATTTTTATGATGCGACTTTCGGGTCAATAAGGGCCAACTATACCCCTTACCGTAATACCGATGAACTTTTCGATTTCAATTGAGACCCAATTTTGACTCAAACCTTTCGACCCAATATATGGTTGTGATCTACACGAAGTCCACTATGCACATACCACTAGGTTAGCACGCAATTGAGACCCCATGTGCTACTTATATACAAAAATCACGGAAGACACATTTTCAAGACTTACAGATCCTATTTAACCAACCCGCACATGTTAGTCATTATGACTTGAAGGTTCAAATATTTACCTATTCTAATTCTATAGCAAGGTTCCTGCGCTTATTAAAGACCTTCACGTCTTTGCCCATGCATTATTCTTTCCCTAAAGTTCTTCAACCCCATCTCTAGTTACCCGTGTTATGCGGAGACTCCAATCCCACTGTACCAACGCGTTCTAGTTATAGTCAAATAAGAGGTTTCTACCAGTTTGTTGGAAGCATGACCCATAGGGAGGCAATGTTAAGTTGTAATAATTTCCTTTTAGTAAGTTATTGACCAAGAACGTTGTCGCAATATCCAGGCATCCCTTAGGATCCTTGACTGTGGACATGAGTGCTAATACTCTCATTTTTCCTTGGGGTTGAATTTCTAGGAGTCTTGTAACGATGATTTTTACAAGTAGCCAACTTCTATACACTACGAAAATACAATAAATTAGCGACGGAACATTAGCGACGGATATTGTCCGTCGACGATAGCGACGGCTTTGTAGCAATTAGCCGACGGAGTACCGACGACAAGCCGTTACATTTTTTATTTTATTTTTAGGAAGATAAAAGGTCGCTCATCCGTCGCTAGGGCGTCGGAGATATAGCGACGGATATTTATCCGTCGCTATGCAGTCGATTATTTGGCAGGAATTGTGGGAAGAATTGGTGGGACAGTTCTTCGACTACGTAGCGAGGGATATTCCGTCGACAAGCATCAAAAAGAGCGACTAACGGTCGACGGATAAAAATTCGTCGCTAAATATATGTTCCAGACTTAAATTGAAACGACGGGGGAACTTTTCATATTCCCCCCAAATTTACTCTCTCCTCTCTCTCTCTCCCGCGGCTTCGGTGATCGGCGTCGGTGTCCTCTCCTCTCTCTCTCCTGAAGGTAATCCCCTCTCTCTCTCTCTCGATCTTTCTCTCTCTCTCGCGGTGTCGTAGGGGCAGCGGGGGCGGCGGGCTTGGGGCGGGGGCGTCGGAAGCTGGGCGGCGGGGGGCGGCGGTGGACGGGGGGTTGTGGGTGGCGGGGCTGCGGGGGGCGGCGGGCTTGGGACGGGAGCATCAGGGGATGGGCGGCGGGCTTGGGGCGGGGGCGTCGGGGGCTGGGCGACGTGCTTGGGGCGACGGGCTTTGGTCGGAGGCTGGGCGGCGGGCTTGGGGCGGGGGCGTCGGGGGCTGGATGGCGGGCTTGGGGCGGCGGGCTTTGGTCGGGGGCGGCGGGGCGCTTTGCTTCTCAAATTCATCTGAGTTTATATATTGGCTAAATAATATGTTATCCATATTGGGTGTTATCCATTAGTTTGGTGGTGTTTGGATTAGTAAATATGAATATGGAGTTTGGGTTCATGGTGTATATGTTCACTGTGTCAAGGACAGTACGAGTTCGTCATCTTCCTTCTTTGTTAAGAATATCCTTGGGACATTCGCTTCACCAAAGTCACTGAATAAGTGAGGTTTTTCCTGGAAAACCGACCCTTAGAGTGTATCAGTTGTGTGCTTCTATATAGATGTATATATATATATACATCTAACTGTGATATACAAATGTGTATGTGTGCTTTAGAGAGTGAGGAATAAAGGCATGCCTACCATGCCTATTAGCATGCAGGACGGCTTGGACCAAACGGAGTATCTTCTGGGACTTGCCTTATTGGAAAGATAATCTCATAAGGCATAATCTTGATGTTATGCATATCGAAAAGAATGTGTTCGATAATGTCTTCAATACCGTCATGGATATTAAAGGAAAGACGAATGACGATCCAAAAGCAAGATAAGACATTGCCGAGCTATGCAAGCGTCCTTATCTGAACTTAATACAAAGGGGAGCTGGTGGACAAATAACTAAGCCGATAGCACAATACACATTGAGCAAGGAAGATAGATTAATAATCTGCAAGTGGGTATCTACTTTAAAATTTCTCGACGGTTATGTATCGAATTTGTCTAGATGCATTGATCTCAATGAACGCAAGCTAATGGGAATGAAGAGTCATGACTGCCACGTGTTTATGGAAAGATTACTGCCCATTGCTTTGAAAGAGTTGTTGCCTTCTGCTATATGGGTTCCGTTGGCCGAACTATCAATATTCTTTAGGGATATTTGTTCAACTAAGTTGACTGTGCAACACATGGTTGAACTTGAAGAGAAGATTATCTTAACAATTTGCAAGTTGGAGAAAATATTTTCTCCTGGCTTCTTCGACAGCATGGAGCATCTACCGATTCATCTAGCATACGAAGCCCGTGTCGGTGCATCTGTTCATTATCGATAGATGTACCCATTTGAAAGGTACATAAAAATCAATATAATTTAAGTTGAATTTTAGTGGGTTTTAAAATTCTTTCTTAATTCTCAAGATAATTTGTCTCTCTAGATACCTACACCATCTAAAGAAAAAAGTTGGCAACAAGGCTCATATAGAGGCTTCGATATGCGAAGCATATCTTATCGAAGAGGTGTCAAACTTCTGCTCCATTTATTTCGATACTCATGTTAAGACAAATCGAAATAGACCTCAAAGGAATGACGAGGACGTTGAGGATGGAGGAATATTCAATGTAAGGGGCAAGCCTGTTGGAGCTAGTAAAAAACGGTGGTTGACTGACGACGAGTATGATGCCGCTCATCGATATGTCTTGTTAAACTGTGACATACAAAAAGTGAGAGATTTGGAGAAGTAAGTCAGTACACTTGCACTCGTTATAATCTCGAATTTTATGAAGTAAGTGACTACACTTATATATTCTTATTTTCTCTAATAGTGTATTTAGAGATGAAGTCAAAATGAGGACACCTGATATTACCGATGAGGGACTTCAAAAAGAGGTTGATTATACATTTCCGTCATGGTTTCGCAAATACGTAAGTAACTGAGATTATAATTGAGGTTAATTTTATATATTCTTATAAAATACGTAAGTAACTAAGATTAGAAATATATAATCTAAAACATTTAAATTATAAATATTTATTTACAGGTTTTATTGCCTGAAACAATACTCACTAATGAGTGTGTTCGTTAACTGGCATTGGGACCAAAGAGGCAAACAAAGACTTGGCTAGGCTATATCGTTAATGGCTCCAAGTTTAAGGCAACTCAGAATGCTATAAATGTTAAATTTATCAATGACGACATCAGTACCAAGGATTTCGGTGTTTGTATAAGTGGCACCATCTATAACGACGAACCGGACTTTGACTATTATGAAGTGCTTCGGGATATTGTAGATTTACAATATATATACTAGCCCATATGATATGCATATTGTAATGTTCAAATGTGAGTGGTTCGATACGACACCAAATATCGGTTGGAGAATCGATAAACAATTTAGATTTGTCGATATAAATCATCGTTGGAGGTATAGAGGGTCCGATACATTTGCGATAAAAAATCAGGCTGTTCAAGTCTACTATACAAGCTACCCAAGGCGTCGTAGAGATCGATTTGACTGGTGGGCAGTATGCAAGATTAAATCTAGAAATACATTCAACGTTGGAGACCCAGCATACCAAGAGAACCAGATCGAAAAGTCCCAATACTTGGGACAATACTCGGATACAATGGATGTTGAAGATATTGTTGAGGAAAATAGAGGGGAGGAAAAGGTTGATACACAAGACTTAGTTGTCAACCAGGGGAGAAAGAGGCATCTTGTCCCAAATATTGAGGCAGAAGAAGAAGAAGAAGAAGAAGATCAGGAAGAAGAAGAAGAAGAAGATCAGGAAGAAGAAGACGAATTTGATGGGGATGAGGATACAGATGAAATCGACGATGAAGATAAGGATGCAGATGAGGATGAGGATGAGGATGAGGAGGAGGATGATGATGAAGACGAGGCCGAGGATGAGAACGAAGATGATGATTAGGTTAAATATTCTTGTATATTAAAAATACTTCCAATTATGTGAATTAATGTTTTTTTCGTTCGATTATTTACTTATTGCAGATGGCACTCCTAGCCTTTTTCGTCGCGGCGGCACTTGTCTCCCTACTGGTGGTATGTATATTTTAGTTTAGAATTTTATATTCATTTACACTTTTATATTGTTAATTATGTTTATGTGTTCTATTTACAGGTCATGATGGCTGGCCGTGGTCGTGGTGCTGGTGGTGGTCGTGGTGCTGGTACTGGCGGTGGTGGTGGTCGTGGTCGTAATGGTGCTGGTGGTCGTGGTCGCATTCAATCTTCCCGAGATGTGACCCCATCCAGCGAGCCCGAACCGGAGAGTACCCCGGGCACAGACGCATCCCGCCGTCGATCGACTACTTCATCGAGGCATGAGTCTGGATCTGCTAGCGGATCCATTCCGCTATCAGACCCACCAGCGGACCCACCAGCAGATCCACCAGTGGATCCCCCAGTTACTGTACAGTGGGCCCCAGAGTACCCCCATACTCGGTTCCATTCGATTACTGGGGAGTACATGCGCGGACCCGCGGATCCTCCGACGGCACCAGAGAGACCGAGAGACGAGTTCCGACGAGAGCTATGGCCCGCGGGGACTTCGTAAGTAAATTTAAGATAATTTATTAAATTTCTTTCATTTATTCAAGTTAATAATCCAGTTGTTTCTTCTTTGTAGGTTTTTTTCGTTTAATGTTGTCAGGGCTCTTGGAGAAATTATTAGGGCTAACTTCCATGGTGCCTACCTCAACTTTTTGTCGGTGTCCCCAAACTTGAACTATGTCTGGCTTGACGAGTTGAGAGTATATATCTATATCTTCTGGTTAATTATTAGTTGCTCTTTAATCAACCATTTTTTAAATTACGTGATAATTGAATTTGTATGTTAGACGACGTACTGGTGGCCCTCCCATCGCGAGGACGCGATCCGCAGGACCTACAAAAGTGCTGCCTCAAAGAAGATACGAGATATGATTCATGACCTAAAAATGGGGCATACGAGACCGAATTGGATTCGGCAGGAGTATTATGAGGACCTCTTAGATATAATGAATACTCCTGCTTACAAGGAGAAATTAGAGAAGGCGAAGGCGAACCGACAGGCCACGGGGCTTCATACTGGTGGATCAAGGCCCCACGCAGCGACGCTTGCAGATCTGGTGAGATACCGTAAATTTATTTCACTATCGAATTTGTTATTATTAATATACGGAGTTAATTAAGTTCTACGAAAATTTCATATGCAGGCCCAACGGGCGGTGAAGGAGGGAAGGGCGCCAGAATCGGTCACCATACACGACGTGTTCCAGCATACGCATAAAAGACGGAAGGACGGGAGCTTCGTCGACGAGAGGGCCAAGGAGACTGATGTAAGTACTTATGTTTATGAGATTTACGTTAGAATTAAAAGTATTCGGACTATAACTTAGGTAAACTTAGGATTCACACTTAACTTAGTAAAACATAGGATTTAGATTACAACTTAGGTAAGTCTTATAATATAAACACATTCATTTGATAGGCTGAGTATTGTGAGGCCCTTAGTCGGGCTCAGTTAACTGACACCGAGGATGTCGATAAAATGACGCCCGCCCGGACGCCCTCTTCTTTGGCCGCTCTCAACGACTTGTTCGCAGATATCGTCGGCGACTTTAAGAAAGGGCTCATGTACGGAGTCGGCTTCCTAGGGCCGTTGCAAATGGCGATTCAGAGATTTCTACCGACACCGCCTCCTCCTGCGGCCCCGACAGACGATGATGTTAGGTCGCAGCTTACGCAGCTGTACGAGGCGGTGTCGTCCTTGCGGGAGCAAATTACCTCGCACTTTCTGCCTCCGTCTGCTGCTGCCGGTCCGTCTGCTACTGGTGTCGGTCCTTCTTCCATGGGTTATCTTTCTTTCAACCCTGCTGCCCCTCTGGTACCGACTCCGACTGTGATGGCACTCCTTGATCTTATGTCGCCAGAGCAGCTACGCCGACTTTCAAGCAATGTCTACGACGACTTGCCGCCATACCTACTGGAGCAGTATATTCGTCGATCGCAGCAGGGATTACCACCATCGGGCAATCAAACTCCTCCTTCTCCTTAAAGTATTGTAATTAAGAAAATTTGAAATATTTATGGGAATGTTGAAATATTTATGGGAATGTTGGAATATTTGTGATAACTTTATATTGGTGTGCATTATATATTTCGTCTATGTGATTGTTGAATAATTGGTGTGTATTTTTCTGATTGTTTGGTCTATGTGATTGTTTGGTTTATGCATATTTGTATGAACAGGGAAAGCTCTGTATTTTTTTTTAAAAAAATCTCAGTTAGCGACAGACTAGTGACCGCGTAGCGACGGATATTTCCAGTTTTCGACTACCTTTCGACGGAATATTTGTCGCTAACTGGAGATTTGAAAGTATTTCCAGTTAGCGACGGGTGATCGACAGGTTCGCGTCAGATAATCCGTCGCCAAGGTCCTGGAAATACATAGTACGACGGAATAGCGGCGGCACATCCGTCGCCAAGGTTCTGGAAATGCATCACATTTCCAGAACCATGGCGACAGATTATCCGTCACTAGTCCGTCGCTTCGTCGACGGATGACCGACGCAATGGCGACGACTCATCCGTCGCCATGGTTCTGGAAATGCCAAGCATTTCCAGAACATGGTCGACGGATAATCCGTCAGTATTCCGTCACCTTTGTTAGCGACGGCGGTCGACTGAATAGCGATGGAACGATACACTCTGATATGCTATTACGACGGTTTACCGACGGACCATTACGTCGCTAGTTTCTACACAGTTCAGTATTTAATACCTGAAATGTACGAAAGCCCATCGGAATGTCGTCGCTAATACTTCGTATTGTGAAGTCAAAATGCCGTCGCTATTCCGTCACTTGACGACTACTTAGCGACGGATCATTATTAGCGATGAGCTGATTGCCGACGGATTATTTTGGCCAAGGTCCGTCTGTGATCAGTCGCTAATACAAATTCCCGACGGATGGGCGACGGATGTGGCCTTCGCTAAATGGACATATTTTGGTAGTGATAAGTTGGGTAGAGCCTCGGATAAAGGATACTCAACCTTGTAGAATATGATGGCAATTTGGATCCCGTTATAACCATCCTGCCAGCCTTTCAAAGCCGAAGCCGAGGCACATTTGACGTGCCTCCCTTCTCTCGTATATACTAGTATTATTTTTGATATTAAGTTTTATTTTAATTTCGAGGACGAAAATTTTATAGTTGGGTAGGATGTAAAATCCCCTAAATTTAAATATATATATATATATATATATATATATATATATATATATATATATATATATATATATATATATATATATATATATATATATATATATACATATATATTTATCGCGATATTATTATTTTATACAGTATCAATATTACTAATAGCCTTGTATTTAAATTAATAACAGGTTTAATAATCATGATATAAATGTAACAAGTAATATTTGGGTGAATATTTACAAATACTTTAGAAAATATTTTTGGAGATTTAAGAAAATATTTTTATAGGTTTTATTGGTTAAATTACTTTTATTGCCCTTATTAATATTTTAGAGATTTTTTTCTAACTAATAGGAATTTATGAATATATTCTTAAAAGAGTAAATATGAGTGTTATGTAAAAATAAATAAATAAATATAAATAGATAAATAAATATAAATAGAGAAATACATGTTTTGGTCAAACAACAGTTCTGTTACTATTAGTCTCAAATAATGCTGACACTAGCTCATTGAGCTTACCTATACATGGAATGTCTTTCCGCGTAGAAGAAAGGAATTTTATTTTTCTCGCGAGATATGAAAATCTCGTGAGATTTTCATAGTCTCGCGAGTGAGCAATAACCCACAAAACTCGACTCTACCGAGCCAAATTTTTTCTCCACGTAGATGAGGCAGGAACCCACCATTTGTTGATCAAATCAACCGGAAACTTCTTATGTGAAACCTCAAATCTATTCTCTTTAGGATTGTAGAGAATCCAATTTAAATTCGAATTTAAATTGGATGGTTAAATCCTCCCGAATTAGAAGAGATAGGTATAAATACGAACATGACGAATTGAACTCCAAAACCCAGAAGAATTTTTCTCTCGACCAACCCTAGTACAACCGGGACATTACCTCAACACCCTGCGAGCACTCCTGACGACCTGACGCCGCTCACAGTCGCCGACTGGACGCCGACACAGAGCCAGAAGCCACCGGCAGCCCTGATCCCGACCAATGTATGCGACCCCTGTTTTCAAATCATAAGTAAGTACATCACTTTCGGCCCAAATTTCTCCTGGTATGCTCGATCAAATGCGATTCTATAACTTCGTGTAAACAGATAATACCACCCTCTTTGAATCCCTTCAAAGGAATTTTGTAATAACCTATTGCATCGACCCAGATCTCGATACAATGTTGGGTTGAAACCTGTTCGAGAACGGAACAGGAAACCCCCCTTGAACTCCAATTTGGAAGGCCATTTTTGGTCGATTCCTTAACTGTTTTGACAAACTATTTCAGCAGAGTTAATAACAACATGTAGTTAATGGAAACCTCTTTTTTAGTTTTATTTTACATTACTTAGATCGAAATTAAAACAGTTTCTCATTTTAGGGAAAAACTGGATTTTAAACTTCAAATTTCAGAAAATTTTCTCGATACGGCGTGT
Source organism: Iris pallida (assembly GCA_029216955.1). Taxonomy (NCBI): domain Eukaryota; kingdom Viridiplantae; phylum Streptophyta; class Magnoliopsida; order Asparagales; family Iridaceae; genus Iris; species Iris pallida. Next base: position 48,092 of record JANAVB010020606.1, read on the forward strand.
GCCCCGACAAACCGGGCGACGTGGTCGCACACTATATGCATCGAAAGGCGCGTATGGAAGTTGCCGATGTATGGGAACTGAAGGAACTCAGTTTTGTCATGTGTGCGCGACGAAATCAGTCCGTATCCGTCGAGATACCCCATATCGCCAATTTACAAACTTTGTCCTAACTTCGTGTACAATCGTTGATTCGAGAAGAAACTTGCGGCAATAGGTCCTAATCGAAATTCTGGTCTTGTGTGCCAAGTTTGGTTCGATTCTGAGAAGGTCGAATCGGAACACCTTTTTGGCGGGCCCGCGACTCACTCAAACCGGCGATTTTGTACGTGGCTCCTCGGAATCCAAAACTGGACATACCGTTTATTTCCTCTCCTCAAAATGAATCCGTAGACATGTAGTTTGACGACTTTAGAGACCATAGGTACTGGCACGTATTTCGGTACAAGACGGGTCCAACGGCGGACATCATTTTGACCCGAAATTACGATTTTACCCCTGTTCCATAATTGGACTTTTAGACAGGCGTTTCCTAGGCATATCTTTTATTCCAAACTCGTTCGTGATGATTGTTTCAGCATCCGGAGCTTCTTGTGGATTTTGACTTTCGTGTTGACGATTCTGATTGTTGGATTTTGCTGCTTCTCGTACCACCCTCACGCAAGATACCTTGTCTTATTTACTGTTTATAATTAAATGCACCTTTATTTATTTATTTACTGCATATTTATTATCTGTTCTCAGTTGGATCCACTACTTGCTATTTTTAGTTTACTTTATTTTACTTTCAGTTATTTTTTCTTCTTGCCTTTTTTGTATGCATATGGACCTAGTCTTAGCGAATTACCTTCTGTTAGTAACCTTGGGAGGGAGAAGACAGTTAAATGTATGGGCTACCCTAAATCCAAATGCTGTAGTAACTGCGTTCTATAGTAGTCGAGTCGCGAGGGTCACTAGCCTCAAGCTATGTCGACTGATGGGTCACGTGTGCCGCTAGCCTCGAGTTATGCCGACTGATAGTATTGGTACTTGACGTGTGCGTGTTGTGAGTTACTACCTTGTCCTGGGGGGAGTCAGCCTTCACCTGCCCATACATCGAGATGTCTTCTAAATTGCCTACTAGAAAGGATAGGAGACCTTAACAAATTTTATGTTCCAATCATGGCATGGAAAAATGTCACATCGCGGGATAGTATGTTACCCCTTGTCCTTGTTTGGTTGTAGGGGTATTCTACTATTTCGATGATGGGATATTGAGCCGTTTTATGGTTTAGACACTTTTCTTTATCTTTATTTTATGGTGCATTTATATCCAGTTCATATGGCATGTTCTTCATGTATCTTGTTACGTCCCGCTGAGGACCTGGTGATCTCACCAGGTATAGACGATTTCCCGCAGGAGTATGGCTCGGCACTGGATCCTTCATACCTTGATGACGAGGCATCACCCGCTGATATCTAGATTCATGTTGTTCTTTGAGACTCTTAGTGGACATCTACTTTATTTGAGATTATTTTTATAGCTGTTTGGTGTGGGCATGTCCACCCGGCTATCTTTTGACTCACTCATTTATTTTATTTAGACTTCTTATATCTTCTGTGTCTGCTGTGGATGAGATATAGTTTATTGATTTTCTGGCCTGCGATTATATTTTTACAGCTTATGTATATACGAGGATTCCATATATTGGAGTGTTCATCGTATATATGCAACAGGCATGTCTACGTACTTAGTCCTAAGTATTTTGGGACTGGGCGTTACAAGCTTCCCCGTAATCATAGCTCCCCCATAAGCATAGCTTCCCCATAAACCAATATGCTTTATCCTGATATAATTATCTTCTCCAAAACACAGATATGACATAATATGATAGGGATATAAATATCAAATAGATCTCCCCCTTTTTGGCATTTATCAAACTGAACACAACACAGACAGGCAGAAGACTGTATAAAGGATTAACTGGTAAGCACACAATAATAATAATAATATGATAACTGCAGATAAAAGCTAAAGGTCCACAGAAATTAAAAATGTACTCATACAAGAAAATGAAACTACATAAGCATAAGTCCATAAAGCATAAAACTAAAGAAGATCATCAGCAGTAGTAGCAGCAGGTACGGAACCACATCCATCATGGAGCACGAGATGGACCAGCAATGTCAGATGGATCAGTATCAGAACAACGAGGATCCACAAAAGCTGTATACGAATCCAGATATCACATAACCCAAGGGTCGTCGTTACGATAACCGGCGCGAGATGGATCCCGTTCTATAGGAAGGGGCATAGTAGAATGCCGAGACATGGTGTACCGGATGTCATGTAATGAGTTGCTGATGGCACTCATCTGTAAAGTGGTACGATAATCCAGCTGGGTCCAGCAGTCGTCTTCCAATATGAAGCGATCGTGCAGCATGGTCTGAATAGACTCGAGAGTAGCAGGTAGCTCGGGACCAGATTGCCCAAGAGCAGGTGGATCAGCCTGAGCATCAGATCAAGAATGCTCGGACTCAGCATGAGACTCAACAGCTGCTAGAAGCCGCCTTGCCTTAGACAGATAGGCAGGGGCTGGAAGGAACTGGCACTCATCAAGAGGAACGTTGAACGAACGAAAGACTATTGGTAAATATATGACATAGACCAATGATCGAGGTCTCTTCCGTGCACTAATCATCCAGTCTATCATAGTGCACAGAAGGTTAAACGGGACATGGAAGTGAAGATGATAGAGTGCAGAGATCTCAAAATAAGAAACTTTATCAATCGATCCTGCTTTGGGCAAGATCGTGGAGAAAATGATACGATAAAGTTCATAGAAATATGGGTTAAGAAATTTAGCAAGTAACTTGCGTGGACGAGTGTTGGGAGTACACAAATCATCCTTAAAACTCTCAAGGGACGATCCATCGAGAAATTGAAACTTGCGTGCATCGACAAGTTTCTTCCAGAAATTGGGTTCCGGGATCTCGAGATATTCTGCAAGTTCAAAATCATCAAAAGTGAGGTCAATTCCGGCGACACGAGAATAGATTCGTGTGTCGTCTAAAGTGAGATTGCAGTAAAACATTATGATAGCATTCAAATATATAAGAGATGACATAGATACTAACTCATCTAGACAAAGGTCATGGAATGATGAGTCATATCGAGAAAATATAGTAAAATTGATAGGATGACCCGCGTACACACTCCTTGAACGAAAGTCATTGAACCATTCATTGGAAGCCTCCAATGAAACAAAAAATTATTCATTGAATGTGTTGGGGTCATGAGGTAGTGGTAGATTAAAAATTAGATGAATAGGTTGAACATCTTCAGGAAGAGGGTTCGATGAGGAAGCACCTTCAGTTCTAGCCCTCTTTCCCTTATTGAACAATCTAGGTGCTATTGATAATGATAAGAATTTGAAATTTGAGATGGAGAAAATAAGAGAGTATACCTCAAAAGAGTAGGAGAATATGGAAGAGGGTAGCCCCAAACCTAAGATCCTTGAATTTTGAGAGTAAAAGATCCAAGGGTTGAGAGAACTAGGGTTAGGGTTTGGAGAGAATGAACTTAGAGAGGGTTTAGAGGTGGCAATAGAGAAGAAAGAGAAAGGAATTCTCAAAAATAAGAAGGTAGGGTCGGCTGGTCGGGATAATCCTGGACCGTAGGATCAAAAGAAATGGAAGGCTGAGAGTTATCGGGGGTTCTGGAATCAGCAGACCGAACTCGGCCCGAACTCTGTATGAGGCAGAGTTCGGCCCGAGTTCTGGGTGCTGAGGCCAGAACTCAAAATAGTGAAAAAAATGACCAAGTGTTGGAGAAAAATAGATGGAGTGTAAAAGATGGAAAAATTTGCAAATGTTTGATGAAAATCAAAAGTGTGTTTGTGAAAGAAACAATGAATGGAATAAATGGAATTGAATTTAGAAAATTTTGAATGAAATAAGTTACAAATGAAATTAAACCATATAATAAACAAGGATTTATGACAACAATTATTACGATGAAACTGCCATGGGGTAGCTGTAGGGGCCGGATCCCAGCTAGCGGTAGTCCGAAGACTAGTGCACCGTGTCGCTTAAGCTTTTACGCCTTATTGTCAGAAGGACCCTTTCGGCTTGTACCCATAGCAAAGCTACCATAAACATATATATGACATAATCGATATTTACGCAGGCCAATTTAATGAATAATCGTTTCATCCAAAATTCCTAATTTACGGCTAAGAAAGTTGAATCGCTCTTCGGATAGTAGTTTTATAAAGAAATCTGCCAGCTGATGATCAGTGTCAATAAATTCTAAATTTATAGTGCCATGTTGTTGATGATCACACAAAAAGTGGTGACAAATTTCAATGTGTTTCGTGCGTGAGTGACATATAGGGTTCTTAGTAAGGTTGATAGCGCTAGTGTTATCACAGAATATGGGAATGTGCATAAAAGATAGGTTATAGTTTGCAAGGGTTTACTTTATCCATAGAATTTGTGCACAATAATAACCAACTGCGATGTATTTAGCTTCTGTTGTGGATAGTGCGACAGAATTATGTTTTTTGATAAACCATGAGACTAGAGCCTTGCCTAATAAATGACACGTGTCGCTCGTACTCTTACAGTCGACTTTGTATCCTACAAAATCAGCATCCAAATAACCAATAAGGTCAAAGGATGTAGATTTGGGATACCACAAGCCCACTGTAACAGTACCTTTAAGGTATCGAAAGATACGCTTAACGGTGGACATGTGTGATTCCTTAGGACTAGCTTGATAGCGAGCACACAGACAAACACTAAACATGATATCGGGACGACTAGCAGTTAGGTAAAGTAGACTACCAATCATACCTTGATACTTACGTTGGCCAACAAGTTTGTCGTTTTCATCAGGTTCCAGCTTGGTTATAGTAGCCATGGGAGTGCTGATTGGTTTGACGTTGTCAAGATCAAACTTCTTCAGTATATCCTTTGTGTATTTTGAGTGGCTGATGAATGTTCCTTAAAAAGTTTGTTTGACTTGCAGTCAGAGGAAGTAATTGAGCTCCCCCATCATGCTCATCTCAAATTCGTTCTGCATATACTTAGCAAAATCTTGGCATAGATTTTTATTAGTGGACCCAAATATGATATCATCAACATAAATTTGAACTAAAAAATAGTGTCTTGAAAAGTTTTGGTAAAAAGTGTAGTGTCAATTTTCCCTTTTGAAAAACCTTTATCTAGTAAAAAATTGCTTAGGCATTCATACCAAGCTCTGGGGGCTTGTTTGAGGCCATAGAGCGCTTTCTTGAGCTTGAAAACGTGGTCGAGAAATTTGTGATTTTCAAAACCAGGGGGTTGTCTTACAAAGACTTCCTCTTTAATAAAACCATTCAGAAAAAGCACTTTTCACATCCATTTGAAAGTGTTTAAAATTTTGAAAGTTTGTAAAGGCACAAAGCATCCGAATGGATTCAAGTCTTGCAACTGGAGCATACGTCTCATCGTAGTCGATACTTTCCTCTTGGTTGTATCCTTGGGCTACTAGACGCGCTTTGTTGCGAGTGACTGAACCATCTTTATTTACTTTGTTATGAAAAATCTATTTAGTACCAATAATCAAATGGTTAGCCAGTTTAGGAACAAGTTTCCAGACCTGGTTTCTTTCGAATTGGTTGGGTTCTTCTTGCATAGCAGAAATCAAAAATTCATGATTAAAAGCTTCTAAAATATTTTTAGGCTAAATTTGCGAAATGATAGCAGTGCTAGCAATAGAATCTCTTAAAGATGATCGAGTACTTACTCCGCGTGATACCTCACACATTACCAAGTTTTCTGGATGTGACGGCTTGAACTCGAAATTCTTCGGTAAGCCCTCCAAAGAATTGGTTTCAGTGGTGGTATTCATCAGTGTAAAAGTTGATGGTTCAACATCATCGTCGAGGATAGCCGCTGTACTATTTTCCTCATCAAAAAATACATTAGTAGATTCTTCTACAATCATTGAGCGTTTGTTGAACACTCTATATCCCTTACTCTTGGCAGCATAACCAAGAAAAATACCATCGTCAGCTTTTGGCATCAAACTTGCCTAAGTTGTATTTAGTATTTAGGATAAAACAGTGACAACCGAACACTCTAAAATAAGAGACATTAGGAGTCCTACCAAACCAAAGCTCATAGGGTGTTTTCTTCGAAATAGGTCGAATAAGCACACTATTTAAAACATGACAAGCTGTACTGACAGCTTCTGTCCAAAAATATTTTGGAAGTAAAAATTTATTCAACATGACTCTAGCCATATCGCCAAGAGTCCTATTCTTCCGTTCCACAACACCATTTTGTTGAGGAGTTCTAGGACAAGAAAATTCATGATGAAAACTATTTGTTTCGTAAAACTTTTCAAAATCAGAATTTTCGAATTCGCCTCCATGATCACTTTGGATTCGAGTAATCATGTAGCCTTTTTTGTTTTGGACCTTTTTGGCAAAGATTTTGAAAATTGAAATAGTATCGCTTTTGTTTGTAAGAAAGAAAATCCAGGTAAATCTTGAAAAATCATCTACAATAACAAAAGTATAGAGTTTTCCACCAAGATTGGTTACTCTACTGGGACCAAATAAGTCCATGTGCAGTAATTGCAAGGGTCTAGTAGTACTTACAGTATTTATAGATTTAAATTAAGATTTGGTTGCCTTATTCAATTCACATTCGGCACAAACCGTATACTTCTTGAATGTGATGTCGAGCAGACCTCTTACTAGCTTCTTTGTCGATAGCCTGGATATAGTATCTATATTGGCATGACCAAGATGCTGGTACCATAAGAGTCTTTCATCCTTGTGGGCGTAGAGACATCTTTATGTACTGTTAGTATTTCTAGATAGATAGAAAATATAAATGTTATCTTCTCTTATCCCTTCAAAAGCAATGTCTCCTGTTGACCTATCATAAATATCACATTTGTTCTTTCCAAAGTTAATATCATATCCATGATCAGCAAAATGACTTATGCTGAGCAGGTTATGCTATAACTCGATCACTAAGCAGACATCCTTTATTACAGGAGAAGGAGGATAACCAATAGTACCATTACCTATGATGTAGCCCTTTAAATTGTTACCGAAGGATACATATCATTTTCTCTTCATCAATAGTGATACAAAAAGATTTGCGTCTCCAGTCATATGTCGCGAGCATCCACTATCGAAAATCTACTTGCTTTTAGTTGAAGAAGGAAGGTCCACCTACATCACGAGTAGATGTGACCTTTGGTACCCAAGTTCTTATGGGTACAAAAATGTTAGTCTTCGGTACCCATGCATATAGATTAATATCAACTAATTACCTAATTCTACACTGTGGTGAGATATGACCATGTAATCCATAATATGTGCAAGTAGCATGCCTATTTGTGTTAGGAGCAGGTTGATAGTGATGTCTATATGCAGGATAGTGACTATGTGTTGCAGCAGGATAATAGTTATGACTATGTGCAGTAGCAGGATAATAGTTATGAGTAGGTTGAGAATGATGTCTATGTACATGTGGTTTACGTGCTGTATGGGAGTACGTGTACATATAAGCATGGTTACGTGCTGCATATGGGTGACGTGTTTTACTATTATGAGTGGTCTGGTGTTTTGTGTGTATTTTGTGACTGTGAGATTGGGTTTGAGGTTGAGCAGCCTGTTTCCCCAATCTAATCTCTAATTTCTTAGAGACAGCATTCAGTTCATTGCACATAGCATTCAGACCATCAATCTTAGCAATAGAGATCTTGTGTTTGTTCTTTTCTTCAGCAAGCTCTTTGTTGAGTGCTGAGATCTCACGTGTTTGCTTCTCAATAAGTATTTCGGCATCATGTAAGCTAATTTAAGCTTGGATTCCTCATCAGTGACTTCCGTGGGTGGAGTGTCTCTATTATTATCAAGCAAAGAAGAAAGATTATGAATCTCTATTTCATAGCCTTTGATTTTCTTCTTGGCAGGCTTATATACACTTGTGATCATTTAGTAAGTCATTAAAAGCATCGCCAAGTTCATCAAATATAAAGTCATCAAGAGTTTTGTCAGTTACCTTATCGGTTGTTGCCATTAGGCAGACATTAGCAGTGTCTCGAGGAGAGTCATCTTCTTCCTCAGAATCACTGGCTTCGCTTTCGTGCCAAATACTAGTGTTGGTGTACTTTTGTGAAGACGACTTCTTGTAGGGCTTCTCATATCTGTTACCTTTCTTTGCAAAGGGACAGTCCTTTCGAACATGTCCAGTCTTTTTGCAGCCGTAGCACGTTGGTTCTTCCTCGTCGTCTTCTTGTTGTTCCTTCTTCTTTCGATTGAACCGAAGGAACTTCTTGAAATTACGGACTTGAAGAGCTTGATCATCACCTTCTGAATTGTCGTCGTCAGTCTCTTCAGGATACGCCCTTCGACGATGAGCTTTTAGGGTAATCTCTTTTGCCTTTGGAGCAGGTTCGTCGAAGTCTTTGAGTTCGAGCTCGTGGGTCATCAGCTTTCCCATCAAAGTTTCCATGGATATTTTGGTGAGATTATTGCCTTCTATAATTACTGTTACCTTAGGGTTCTAGATCTTCGGTAGCCCCCTATGTAACTTGCGGATCTTCTCATGATTGGAGTATTATTTTCCAAGAGATGACAGAGGATTGATAACGTCAAGGAACCTTGTGAACATTTGAGTGATCGTCTCATTCGACTTCATCTTGAATGCCTCATATTCTTGAGTCAGATGACTGATTTTAGATTTCTTGACTTGAGTGGTTCCTTCATGCGTCACTTCCAGAAGCTTCCATACTTCGTACGAGGTGGTGCATGTCGAGGCCCTATTAAATTTATTCCTGTCTATTGCACAGAAAAGAGCATTAATAGCTCTAGCATCTAGACTTGCCTATTTTTTTTCCTCGTCAGAATATTTTTCATTGGGTTTTTCGATGAGATCTACCTCGACAACTATTCTGGCGGGCTTTTTGTAACCATCGGTGACAATGGTCCACAGGTCAAAGTCTAGAGACTTGAGATAGAAACTCATCCTAGTTTTTCAATAGGTGTAGTTGGTTCCATCAAATAGGGGCGGCCTATGAGTGGACTGTCCCTCACCATGGTTGTAAAACATAGGTTGTGAGGTTGCCATCGATCAGCTTTAGGATGTTAGTCCTTGTTAAGAGAACAGAGCTCTGATACCAATTGAAGAATAGATAGGTAACTCTAGATGGGGGTGAATAGAGTTTATAACAATAATAACCAAATAAAATTTAACTCTTTTCACCAACAGTAAATAATCAGAGTAGTAAATGCAGAAATAAAAAGATCAAGAGAGCATACGCAAACACAGTCGTTTTAACCTGGTTTCCCTCAAGGAGGACTAGTCCAGGCCTGAGAACTCTAGCTCAGGATTAAATCTACTATTTGTGAAATACTAGTTACACCCCGTGCCTTTTCTTCAGAAGAGCACGTCAACTTCTTACAAAGATCGTTGTGGCGAAACTTGGAATTTTCCAAGCGACTTTCTTGACTCTTGCACAAACTTCTAACTGAATAACACTTGGCACTTTTAGGCTTAGAAAGCTTGTGGCTAGTATATGAGAAGGTTAAGGCTTGTATGAGGCTTATAGAGAAGAGAAGAGAAGAGAAGAGAAGATAATTAGATGATTTAGAATGAGAGAATTCGAGGCCTATTTATACAAGTTGGGATAGGCAGAATTTGGCCAGAATTCTGTGTTATGAATTCAAATTTTTGGTCGTTGGACAACTAGCATACAGCAAACCCTAAAAATTAGGGTCCTAAAAATCAGGAGGCAGAGTTCGGCCCGAACTCTGTCTCCATAGGACAGAATGTTCATATGGGCTTTGTGGGCTAGTTTTGGTTTAGTGGACCTTTAGGTTTATTTAGGAATGAGGTTTAAGCCAAGAATGCCCAGTGCTACTCAGTTTACATTTTGCTAGACTCAATAAATGTAAAATAGTACAGACTTTGAAATCGAGTACGCTGCAGGAGAGAGACGACGTCCGTCTTGCACTGAGTTCTGTCTTGATGTGTCATATTGAATTATGACAAGTATCATATTGTCAATTTATCAATATTTGGTTGACTGTGATCCAGTTTGGTTCAACAGCGTCCACACAGAACATGTGCTTATGCGCCCACACAGAACATGTGTTTATGCGTCCACAGGCCCTTTGGGCGCGTAACATCGGGGCGCATAGAATTTCTCAGTTCTTAGCTCTTTTTCTGTAGATTCTAAGTCTGACTTTACCTTATGTCTTCGCAGTTGACATGGTGGTCCCGGCTCTTGGTGAGATTCCGCTTGGCTCTGTCCGCCATGCTCTGGATTCAAGCCTTGTCACCGCAATGGTCACAAAAGCTCAGTCGAAGATCATCCATAACCAATCTTCAGTGCGGGTGATAGCTATGCTTGAGCAGGACAAAATATTCTTGAAAAAGATGATAAATGATGAGAAGTTCACACTCGTAGGAGAATGAAGCTTTAAGTGATCGTACTTCCTGTTTGGTGACAGCTTAGGATTTGAGTACGATAAGACGATATGTCTAGAAGATCCTATGGTAGTTAGGTTAAATAACCAAAGAATATGGTTTCCATCGATGAAACGTCAATACCCTCTGTCAGCGTTTACTGATCTGGCATTGCGGAGGCAGATGAAATAGGACCTGACCCCTGAACTGCATGGGGTCATTTCTGGCAGGATCCAATTCAACTCTGGTGACCGGAAGAAGGACAGTTTCAAGTGTGTCAAGGGCTCCACGTCCTACTCCACAAGGGGGCTACATCATGGGGCCATAATAAACGATGCCCCGACTGATCTTTACCCTTACGCTGCTGAGACTCTCTCCAACTTGATGTTGTCAAAGAAGGAGTCGTATCCGAGAGGGAAGCTACGGATGGAAGGTTGGAGATACTCTGTCTCGTTCAGGAGCGACCTTACTGGATGTGTGCTCTCGACTTATGAGGCCACCCTAAAAGCTTCCGGTCTTTTTTATGCCGTTAGAGCCACATAATATGGCATTAAGGTTAACTGGCCTATGTTTATATCATTGGTAGAGTTGTACAACCATCATACGTGTACCTTCTTCACTCTGTGTGGGGAGATGGGTCTAGCTCTTCACAAAATACAGGCGATATTAAAACTTTCCTGGGGGACTGAGCCATACGAAGAATATGTCCCCTGTGATGAGGAGCTCCTAGATCTGGAGAGAAAGAACACCGAGATGATGGAGGTGTACAAAGAGTTACTCTGTCACCTCTTTATCTGTCTCCAGGTCACAAAGATGGGTAAGACTGAGGGATCCCTTCCCCATACGAGGGCCTGGACCAACTACATCTTCATCAGAAAAGAAGGAGACGGCCCAGTCTCTTTCTCGACTCGCAAGCCCTTGACAAAATCTGAGATAGAGCAGTTGATGGCAGATTACGGGGCTATAGACACCGAAGATAGTGATGATCCCAAGGAGAACTTCCCAGTTTATTATTTTTTCAGGCAGGCTGAGTTCAAGCTATCGGAAAAGGCGGTGCTAGCCGCTTCCCTGATGACATGGCTTTGTAATTGCGTAGTCCCTGGTCGTTTAGGGTCTATTGAAAGAAGAAACCGGTGTATGATACTTCCAACTATAAAGTTGGCCTTTGGATGTCAGCTTGCCCTGCTTCCTGCGATGGTCTGTGCCATCCAGCAGGGCTTGCGACTCTTCGTTGTGAATGCGGTGACGCCCGTTTGCAGAAAGGATTTTGTTAGGACTTAATTTTCCTTTCATTATTTGATGGGATGGCTGGTGTTGTACTGTCCCAAATTAATGAATGTCGGGCTGATGGCAGACTCTTTGGTAGGAGATACTTTCCTTTGGAGATTCAAAGATGCGGATTGGACCATTACAGGGGTGCCTATTTGCAGGAAGGCTTTGAGTTTCCTGCAGAATCATGAATTCTTCAGTGTCGCCTCCATCTGGTAGTGGCCGTATAGGGGACACCCTAGTAGATGAGGGAGCACTCACTACTAGCCTTCCTATTGGGGCGTTTCGTTGGCTCCAGTCCATTAGACCTTCCCATCTGATGTTCAGGAATAGGAACCATACCTTCCTAGAACCTTATCTGTCGAGTCGCTTTGCATGGCAGTTCGGTTATAGCCAGCTTCTCTTTGGCAATCCCAGCCCTCATCTGCAATCGATAGGAAGCCTGATCGACAGGACACGTGCATGGGGCTACTATAATGCTGGATGTACGGGAGTAGTTTTTACCCTGCCAGAAGATAAGCCTGACACCTACATGTTCTTTACTGCTGCCAAGTTCTATATTCAGGTCAATACCCTTCATTCTCGGTATGACCGTGAATAGAGTTTAATATCGGGGACTAGGCTTGCCCCCACTCTTGATGATATAGGATGAGTAAGTGCAATGGGGGGTCACAAAAAAGAAGGTGTCGTACCCTCAGCTAAGCCGACTGTAGCGCCACAGCAGAGTATTGTTCTTGAGGAGCCTATTGTTGCAATGCCTCAGAGAGAGAATACTGATGAGCCTCTTCCTGACGTTCCTCATAAGAGGAAAGCTTTCGCTGAGCTTGTTCTACGTCCAAAAAAAAGAAGGTTGTTGTCTTCCGAGGGATAAAGAAGGTCACGGACCTGAGCGCCGGCTCGCCTCCTCCCAGAAGATCTTCTCGGCAGACGACATCGCGGGCCATTACCAGTCGGGAGGTAGATCCCTTCCTAGACTCTATAGTCGTTTTGGTCAAACCGTTAGAAGCTTTCTCACCATTGCGTTTGTCCTTTACGCAGGACATTGAATTCACGACTACGGCAGGTGCTTCTTCGTCTAAAGAGGTAGACATAACAATAGTATCCCCTGCTCATCCTCAACCCATGGATGAGGGCGGGTCTTCCACAGTTGTAAGGCTCGAGCAAAGGGATGATAAGGGCGAAGGCCCAGACCATGACGGCGATCAGAAAGCCAGTCCCTCCTTTGGCATTTCTTTGGGGGAAATGTCTGCGATAGGAGCTATGATGAAAGACTTGGATAAAAATCAAGTCCAATCATCTCACCCTCCTCTGGGTATGTTATCTTTGCACCTATCTTTGGATGAGATTTTTTGACTTTGATTTTGCGTGCTTCTCGTGAGGCTAACTGCCATTGTGTATTCCTTTGCAGACAAGGAGAAAGAACAACGCATAGAGATAGCCCAAGATATTACGGGAGGAAAAGAGGTTGTACCTGTCTCCTCTAGGTTTGCTGGTGTGGAGGATTCTGTCAGTAAGCCAACATCGGCTGCAGAAGGAGAGGTTGAACAGCCTCCTGAGGTGGTTGTTGCTGAATCTGCTACCGGACTATCTGGGGCCGTCGAAGATATATAGCATGATGCTGCTCGGGTCCTTGACATTATTCTCCTTGAACAACCTAGACCTACCCTTGTCTCCTTGGTAACCAAGGCTGATGACCCAGTCTAAGTTGGCGCTGAGCATGTCGAAGGTACGAAATTACTACTCTTTCGCATTATTTCAGGTTCTTCTTTCCATTGCTGATATAAATATATATATATATATATATATATATATATATATATATATATATATATATATATATATATATATATATATATTATTTTCTTGTCAGGTTTGGCTTCTTGTCAAACATCTCTTTCTGGAGTGGAAGATCCTCATCAAACTTCTTCTCCGATGACCTCCTCCGAAGACGACGAGATGGCCCAGAAAGTCGTCAAAGCTTTCTATTCTATCCTGAAAGTAAAGCTTTCTGGAATCTTGAATCGGAACGCCGCCTTTGGCCCTATGAAGGCTGTTGCTGAATGCCAAGTGGCGGCCCTTGAGAGCATTGCTGGCTACGAGGAGCGGGCTAATGCTCTAAGGAAAGTTCTGAATGACTTGGAGGATCGCGTGGCCAAACTCAGGGAAGCCAAACAACGAAGCCCGATGTCACAGTTTTGTGAAGAAGACGAGGCTTTAGTTGCGGCTCTCGCAGAGGAGGAGGCTACTTTCCAGGCCAGAAAGGATGCCCTTGCTCAAGAGATCAGCAAATTTCCTGATCAGTATGAGCAGTTCAACGACGCGAGTGAGGCTTGTGTTGCTTCGAAGAATAAGCTGGCTGTCCAAATTACTGAGAAATATAATCACATCACGCAGATCCAAAATAAGATGCCCAACTAGAGGCCAGCTTGAGGACAATTGCGTATGAACAAGAGGATTATTCGGCTCAGGCTGCCGTGACTGCCACAACTTTAGACCAATTAAAAGAACAGCTGGTGAAGTTGGAGGAAGAGCACGTAAAACTGGTCCCCTTCCAAGATGAAGCTGCCCAATAGGAAGAAGTGCGCCGTCGTGCTACTGCCAAGTCCGAGATCGAGATTGTGGCTCTAAGGGATAGCATCAATTGGTTGTGTATCCCTTAGATCTTCTTTTGTAATAGGCTTAATTAGCCGTCAAGACTCCTGTATCTTTTTATTTTCTCTGTCTTTTAATAGACATTTTTAATAAAGAATCTTTTGTCTTTCAAAATTCATGAATAAAGTTTGTAAAATATCAGAACTAGAGGTAATATGGACGTAGTAAGGATATTTCTGGTGGATATTCCGTTGGAGAATTTGATGTGGACTTATTATCCGTTTTATATTCAAGGTTCTTGAATATAGATAATAAATTGAAAGAAACTGCTAATAGAGGTAATACGGACGTAATAGCAGAGGATGTTCTATATCTGACCAGAGGTAATATAGACGTGGAAGGATATGTAACATTAGGTAGGAGTGGATAATTCAAAGGTAATATGGACATGATTATCCTTGATGAATGCTTTGTTCAGAGGTTATATGGACGTGGCAAAATGTTTCTTAATCATCCCACTGGGAAAATAATTATCAAAAAAAAGTTCAGAGGTAATATGGACGTGACTTGTTTTCGTCAGACCAAGTTTGGGCAGAGTCCAAAATGGAAATAAATCTATTGGAGAATCTTTTTAGAGGACCTATTATCCATGATGTATTCAAGACTCTTGAAATACGGATTATAGTTAAATGATTTTTTTAATCACATAAACATTGCACTGTACATTTATAAGACTAAAATAGGGTATATGTGAACGCTGTTCATGAAGGTTACACATAATATTTTTTCAGGAACTTACCGTTGATCGGCATCATGAGCAAGTCACCATTAAGCTTGGTTAGTCGATACGCACTGTTAGAATACACTGATTCTATAACGAAAGGACCTTCCCATTTAGGCTAGAATTTTCCTTTTGTCTTGTGCGTCATGACCATTGGTCTTCTCACTGCTAAGACCAGATCACCAACTTGAAAGATTCTTTCCTTCACCTTTTTTATTAAAGGCTCTGGAAAGGCGTGCTTCGTATTGCTCAATACGCTGTTGAGCTAATAAGCATTTTTCGTCTAGCACTTTGAGCCCTTGTAGTCGCAGACGGTAACTTTCTTCCGCAGTCAACTCATTGGCTAAGGCTACTCGAAGAGAGGGAATCTGGATCTCTAGGGGAAGAACTTCTTTATTTCCATAAAGCAGAGAGAATAGCATGGTGCCTGTTGGAGTTCGGACTGTTGTACGATAGGCACAGAGACATTTGCCAAGCTTCTCATTCCAATCGCGCTTGTTTGAAGACACAAACTTCTTGAGAAGTTTAATGATGGTCTTATTGAAGGCTTCTGCTAACCCATTAGCCGTTGGATTGTAAGTAGTAGAGGCTACATTCTGGATTCGATTCTTATCGCAGAACCGATAGAATGCATGACTCACGAATTGTGGACCATTATTATGAATGATCCTGCGAGGTAGGCCGAAGCGATAGATAACATGATATTTGATGAAACTGATCACGTTCGACGTCTTTACTTCGGTGAGCGGTATAGCTTTCGTCCATTTGGAGAAGTAATCGGTTATAACTAGGATGAACAGATGTCCTCTGGATGATGGCGGGCTGATTTGGCCTATGACGTCCATACCCCAGGCTTCAAAAGGCCAAGATGCCGCCGTCGGGTGTAGAAACTCCAAAGTTTTATGAATAAAGTCAGTATGGAACTGACAAGCCCTACACTTCTTTGCATATTCAACAGCATCTGCTATCATCGTGGGCCAATAATAACCCATTCGTCTGAGGCGATCTTGTAATTTGGGGCCTGGTTGATGTGCACCACAAACTCCGTCGTGAGCCTCACGGAGTGCATGTTTGGCTTCTGTGTCTGATAAACATCGTAACAATAGCCCGTCGTAAGAGCGTCGGTACAGCATTTTGGTAGCCGTATCATAATAAAATCTGAGGGATCGCTTTTGGACAGATACTGCTTCCTTTGGGTCCTCAGGGAGGATTCCGTAGATGGCGTAGTTTATGAAAGAAAATCTCCAGTCGTTAACATTGACGTTTATTTCTGTTGCGTAATTGTGATGAATATACAAGGCATCTTTCACACAGAATAGCTCTCGACCAGACACTGTGATCGAATGCTGAGTATTGGTAGGGACGGTCAAGGAAGCAGCAAGACCAGCTAAAGCATCTGCTTCTATATTCTGTAGTCGAGGCATCTGCTCGATGAAGAATCCAGCGAAAGTAGAAGCCAATTCGATTGTCATTTTGTGATATGGGATGAGGTCTTCGTGACGAACTACATAATCTCCTCGAACCTGACTAACTATTAGCCTAGAATCATTGTAAGCTTCTAGATAGTCGACTCCTAGTTGTTTTGCCAGTTGAAGGCCGATCAGTAAGGCATTATATTTGGCCACGTTGTTAGTATGGGGTTCCACAAGAGAATATGTACGGTGTATCACCAAATGGTCGGGTGACACAAGCACGATGCCTACTCCGGCCACGATATTTTCTTCAGGTCCAGTTCTTGATGCACCGTCAAAGAACATTCGCCAAATGGGGATTTCCCCAGTTGCAGTGTTAGACTCTAATACTTCATCCAGGATTTCATCGTAGAGTTTGGAAGATTTTGGCACCGGATGAGCTGCTATGAAATCAGCTAACGCTTGTCCTTTTACTGCCGTTTGAGGGACGTACAACATATCGTATGGAGTCAACAGCATTGCCCATATAGCTAAATGGGAATTAAGAGAACCCGATTTAGTCATGAGTATCCTGAGAGGATTGACTCAAAATATGATGTGGATAGTCTACCCAGACACATAGTGGCGTATCTTCTGGTTAGCAAATACTAGTACGAGACATTCCTTTTCCACAGGTGTGTATTTGTGCTCGGCACCCACCATCGTACGGCTGAGGTAGTAGATTGCATGTTCATGGTACCTTAATTCTTCT
Organism: Iris pallida; assembly: GCA_029216955.1. Classification (NCBI taxonomy): domain Eukaryota; kingdom Viridiplantae; phylum Streptophyta; class Magnoliopsida; order Asparagales; family Iridaceae; genus Iris; species Iris pallida. Next base: position 65,349 of record JANAVB010020606.1, read on the forward strand.
AAGCTAATAGAGCACCAAGGAATGGTCCACAGTGTGAACATATAGTAAGAAGGGCTTCCCCATTATTGGAGCCACCAATACTGGGGGCTTGTGAGATACTTCTTGATGTCGTCAAATGTGCGTTGACATTGTTCAGTCCAGACGAAAGATACTCCTTTCTTTATGAGCTGAGTAAATGGTTGACACTTTCCAGAAAGATCTAAAATGAATTGCCTGATGTAGGCTAGCCTTTCTTGAAGTCCGCATAGCTCTTTGAGATTTCTTGGGGGATGCATATCGAGGATAGCTTTCACTTTCTCTGGGTGAAGATGTATACCCTTTGAAGTGATAACAAAACCAAAAAACTTGCCGCTAGAGACTCCCAGAAAAGCCTTGGTTGGATTCATCTTGAGTTGGTGTGCACGCATTAGTTCGAACACCATTCGCAAATCTTGGAGGTGGTTGCCCTTGAGACGACTTTTAACTGCGATATCGTCTACATAGCATTCCACTATTTTGCGTAAATAATCGTAAAAAATTGTGTTCATAACTCGCTGGTATGTTCTCCTACATTTTTTAATCCGAAGGACATCACTATATAGCAGTATACCCCCAACGGTGTTCTTAAAAATGTGCTATTTTTACGCTCATAATATGGCTTCTTTTACACACAGAGACTATACGAGTTTTTACGCTCAAAAGTTGACGTGTGCGTAAGTTTTATTTGGGCTAATTTTACGCTCAAGGTTATTTAACAACCACTTTACACGAGAAGTCCATGTCAGGGCTATTTTACGCCTAGTCTACTACTTTATGCTCAGGGTATATTTCGGTTGTTTTTACGCCCTATTCTTCTTCACCAATTTAGAATGTGGTTTGCCTACATGGCTTTCATACCACATATCTCGAAGAACGTGTGTACGTGCATCCTATTCTTACTGAAATGATGGGACACGTGTCAACATATACAGAGGATGACTCCAATTATGGGTGGCAGTTGTTAGCGTAAAGACGAAACTTTTGCTGAGTTTTTACGCACAAGAAGCCAAGTCTATAAATAGACTGATTTTTCTCATATAACGAACACAGAGAGAAAGGAGAGAATACATAGAGATCAGAGCCCAGAGACTTTAATTTTTGGAGCATTCTTCTTCAACTTTTCTTCCAGAACAGAGTGAAGCAAAGCAGGAAGCATTCGGCCTCGCCATCAGTGTCTAAGTACGACGATACCTTTCTGGTGACTTAGTTCTTCCAATTGTTCATCTTCTAGCAGTGATCTTCATCATCATCGTATGGTCTAAGGAACAAAGTGATCATTTACAGATCAGACTTCCATAGCAATACTTCCCAGAATCAAATTTGTACTTCTTGTACTTTTTCTCGTTTTATTTTCAAAATCCGATTTCCAGGCATTTTGTTAAGTGAAACAAAAATGGCAACTCTGCTGGGGACGACCTTCTCCACTGACGAGGAGGCAATTGCTCAATACGATGATGTGTCGATTGGATCGACAAAGAAGACTCTGGTTGTACACTTCGACCAGACTGCTTATGAAAAGATGCTCTGATCTGGGGGTGGTTCTCGCCGCTCCAATGTTCAAAAATCTTACAAAGCACGAAAAGTTTGGATTCCTAAATCCAAAATAGCTTCTGATCTCTCTGTTGCTTCTGATGGCAAGGAAATTCTTCCCACTCCTGTCGTAGGGGCTCTCGTTCGTAACGAGGCAGTCCTTACTTCAGCGTTGCACTCTAAGTGTAGCAAGTTATCTCCCATCTGTGACGGTGAAGATAATCAGGTTTTATGCCCAGTGGGTAAAAATCAAAATTTACGCTCAGAACATAAGAACGAGTCTCTCATTTGTAATGAGGCAGACTGTAATGCTTGTGCTTCTAAGTGTAAAAATAAGTCTCCCGTCTGTGACGTGGTAGACACACAAAAATTACGCTCTTCGCGTAAAGGAAAATCTTCCGTCTGTGACGTGGTAGATAGTCAATTTTTACGCTCTACGCGTAAAGGTAAGTCTCATGTCTGTGACAGTGTAGATAAAATTCGCAACGTTGTTTTTACATCTAATGTGAATGTACCTAAATGCATACAGCATAAAAAATTTGTTGGTAAAGCTTCAGTTCTACACCAACAGCCTTCTTATACTGTTCTACGCAAAGTACCAAACCTACAAATCACACGCAATGAAAATAGAGTCCTTCGTGCTCAAAAATCTCAAGATTTGCGCACACAACTCCAAACGCGTAGAAATGTACAGTTTGGTTCTACAAATGTAGCCAGTAATCTTTTTTATACACAAAGGACTAAACGTTTTGCTACCCCAAATATAATAAAGAAGACTACTCCTTCTACTCCTTCTGATTTACGTGAATTGCTAATGCAAAAGCGTAAAAATAGACAATCTCCTGTGACGCTCCCCCAAGAAAATTATCACTGTGAGTGTCACCTGATTGTGATCAAATGTTGTTGCTCGGCTTCCAGACGGTCAGTTTTTGATCGATTGAATTTTAATGTGCCCCAACAACAAGCTGATGAGTTGTCATATGCATCAGTCAACATGGCATCCCACACCAACAGAGGACGACGTCCTAGACGGAATACGTCCCAAACCCCAGGTCAACAACAATTCAACAGACTTCTTAATTCTTTTGAAGGAGTATATCAGAATACTCGATCAAGAAGACAAAGACAATTACAGACTTCTGATTCTGAAGCTGGTGGTACTCAATCTCTTGAGTCCGAAACTGATAGTGTTGATTCATACTTCTATACTAATCCTTCTGTATCTTCAAGAGAGGTTGAATCCTACGCTATTGGAGACAAACCAGAGACGTCATCTGTTAATACAGAACAACGTCTCACTGCCGTTGAGCAATCATTGAAAGACATGCTTAATATGATGCAAAGCATGCACCAGATAATAACGGCTCAGCAAACTGCTCAACCAGCAATTGTAATACCGGTTCAGGCAGCAGCACCAACTCAAGATAGCCAAGGGACTGATATACCTTTGAATATCCAAGAGCCTGCTGTTAACCAAAATTCTGTATCTTCAGATCCCATTATTCCACAAGATCATATACCATCTCTAGTGGGGATTACGGTACAACCAACAACTTTTCAATCAAATGTGCTTCCACAAACCAGCGAAGCCATTCAAGCAGTGCGTGAGCTCAAAGCACAATTTGAAGTTTTGAAGCAAAAGGATCAACTCCAGAGGTTAGGAATTAAGCAACCTTATCCTCCTCATTGGAATGATGTACCCTTTCCACCGAGATTTATGCCACAGTCAATGGTACTGTTTGATGGAAAGGCTTCTCTTAGTCAGTATATCAATTACTTTGATTCATAACTGTACATTTGCAGAAAAATGATGCTCTTCTCACTAGAGTATTCATTGGATGCTTGACGGATTCAGCTTACGACTGGTATCATAGTTTACCCGACAATTACATTTCGTCTTTTGACGAATTTAAGGCAATGTTTCTCTCCCGTTTCTATGAAGAAGGTATGGACATGAACATGTCTCCTTAATAGAAATCAAGCAAAAGGAGAAAGAAGATACTCGGACGTTCATTGAACATTTCCGACAGGCGACTCTAAATATGCCTCCTGGTATGCCAGATTCAGCGCTGATTGATACATGTAAGATGAATCTGCGACCATCCATCACTGTCTTCATGGGTTCCCAATTTACATATTAGGCTTCGTTTATCATAGCAGCAGTTTCTGCCGAGACCAATGGTAGGTTGGCTCGTGAACATGGAATGATTTTCGCCTCTGAGGATAAAGGAAAGAAAAGTAATCCTGGTAATAATTCCGGCAATCGTAATATGAAAGGAAAAGACACTCTTATGGTCAATCTTTCCAAGAATAAAACGACGCCGAATAATCAGGAATCTTCCAGCCAAAAGAAGAATATTCTTTTGACGAAAGTGATATCCCAGGGATATTCCAATGTCTGGTGAAGAGTGGCAAACTCTAGATTCCGGAGCCAAAGAGGCCTAATGAGGTGAATCTGACTGACAATCCTAAATATTGTATCTATCATAGATACATTAATCATCCTACCAGTGCTTGCTATGTCTTGAAGAAGAAAATCCAAGAGCTGATAAATGGTGGTGCTATTACTCTAACTAATGATGACCATACGGTTACAACCAATATGGTTTCTCTTCAATTTGGAGATTTTTCTCCACAACAAGTACCAGATAGAATTGTCCCAATTTCGAAGGCGACGATGAAGATTTTGAATATCCCGCCTGCCAGGAAGGAAAATGAAGGATTGTTGCCTCTTACATTAAATAATGGTGAAATTATGTGGGTACATCCTGACTTAGTACCTGAAATGGAAGATGAAGGTAAAACTTCAAAATCCAAGAAAGGTAAGAAAGTCAAAACTTGCAACATGATTTCTCATGTTATTCCAGATCCTGATGATTTGGATCATCTATGGGATGGCATTCCTTTGGAAGATAGACTGAGAGGATTGAACATATGTCCTCCAAGTCTGGCTCCTCCTGCCAAGCTCAAGCGTACTCATAAGCAGTGGCTAGCCATGAATAGTGTTCCCTTATACAGGGCACAACAAGTCTTCGCTGCTTATGCAAAGGCTCCTACAGGGATTTTTCCTCGTATTCCGAATCCTTTTTCTCCTGTAGCTGCAGAGACGGTTATTCCTTATTCTCCTGTCGTCACAGAGATCTCCTCTTCTTCCTCTATGGAACCACCTGTTGAAAGTCCACTGCCTACTCACTTGTACAGTCAGCAATCTATCCTTCTCATGAAGAAGATGGGTTATGACTTTCAAAAGGCAGAAGGTTTGAATTATGATAAAGGGATACGACTTCCTTTACAAATTCAAAGTCAAAAATCTACTGTTGGATTGGGTTCTGAGGTTCCTTATAACAATCCTCACAAGAAGAAGGCTAAGGAAAGGAAGATTAAATCCTGCAATATGGTACTTCCTTCTTCTGAGTCTGAAGAAGAAACTTTTGCCGGTACAAGATCTGGAAAAGAGTACCACAAAGATTATGAGGGATCCTCCAAAGAAGCTGAGAATGTTGAAACACCATCAACTCAACCGTCTCTTGCTCCTGCTGTGGTTGAAAAGGGGAAACAGAAAGCGGTACGCTTTGACGTCCCGTTGAAGTCTACTTCCAGTCAGGGGGTGGTGATGAAACCCTATAAATTTGATATTCTAGTCCAGTTAGCTAATACTCCGGCTAGATTATCTATCTTTGAGTTGCTGCGCCTTTCTAAAGAAAGTCGCAAAACTTTGAGTGAAGCTTTGCTGCAAGCTGATTTCGGCTTAGCTCAACTCAAGACTCCTGATAATATACCAGTGTCATGCCCACAATATTATAGTGTAATGGAAGCAATTCCCAACATCACCTTTACACAAGAAGATATGCTGTTGAAGCATAACAAGCATGACAGGCCTTTGTGCTACACTGGGTATATTGAATCCATTGAAGTTGACAGAATTTACATTGATCCTGGGTCTTCTATTAGCATAATTCTTCAAAGTATGCTAAGACCATTGATGATTCCTACTAGTGATCTGACCTACACTAGTACCACAATAGTTGGTTTCAACTCTGGAAAGAGCAAACCACTGGAGAAGATTCGTCTGAAGATTCAGATTGGTGATCTTCGAACTATGGCAATATTTTATGTTATTAACTCAGACGTATCCTACAATATTCTTCTTGGAAGACCGTGGTTACATGAGCATAACATCATGCCTTCGACTTTCCACCAATGCTTCAAGTATGTGGATCCCCAAGGGATTGTAAAGACTGAGTTTGCTGATATTAATCCTTTCAAGGGTGTCGAAGCCTATTTTTTCGACTCAAGGCTTTATAAACAAGAGCATATGAAAGAGATATCAGATATGGCTGAAGATCAATCATCTGCTGAAGATCAGTCTATTAACGAAGATCCGCCAGAAGAGCAACCTTTGAATATCAAAGTCAAAGGGCGAATCCAACCCCAACCTGTCAACAATCAACCTTTGATGATCAAGGTTAAAGGAAGAACTCAAGCTTCATCTGAGGAATCAGTGAATGTTCGTGCTAAAATCCAAGTTCAACCTCTTATGATCAAAGTCAAAGGATGTACATTTCGTACGAATGATCCAGAACCTCCTTTGATTGTCAATCTTGGCAAGTCTATGCAGAAGACGGATGGCAGTCCACTAGTGATTAATCCGAAGCGTAGCAGTCAAATTGTAAATGATGTAAATATTGATCATTCTGTACTTTTTGATATCGATAAAGATTTCCTTTTCGAGTATATGGCTGTCAAGTTTATTGAAAGAATGACTTTATCTTCTGATAATCAATGTCATCAATATAAAGATGACATAGACACAGAGGAAACCTTATACATTTACAATAAGGAAAATTCTTTTCCTCCTCATGTCGATGTTGGACCTTATGCTCAAAGTTTCTCCCTATCTTCTTCCTGTAGCCGCTTCATCACAAGCTTGTGTAATTTGTAGACGTCACAGAGAATCTTATTTCGTGGTTCCGTCTGATAAAAAAACAAGCGCCAAATTGTGTTTGGCTTGGCTAGAAATATCCCTGTTGCTCAGATAGATGATTTAAGAGATAAAGATAAAGGAAGAATCCGAATTGACAGATATAGTCAACAATCTCTCAAGATTATCCAGAACATGGGATATGATTTGAAGACTATACAAGGTCTCAATCAAGGCAAAGGTAGACGACTACCATTATGTGGTAATCCGTTTTACTAGAAAACTCGTCATGGATTGGGATATGATCCGTCCCATATGTTTAATGACGATATTCAAGAAGAATTCTCTTCTAGCTCTTCACAATCATCATATTTAGAAGAAGTCCAATTCATCGAATTCGATATTTCTCACTCCTCGTGTGTTAAAGAAGACTATTTTGATGAATCTGAACAAATATTTTCAGCTTACATGGTTTAAATTGATGGTGAATCCGAGCCATTTGAGAGTGATCCTTGGGCTCAACAGATGGACACTCAATGGAAACTTCGTTTTGAACAACGACAACCACCTACAGAGGACGAGATTGTCCAGATTGACGTTGGAGATGGAACTACGCCCAAACCAATATTCATCAGTAAGAATCTTTCTGAAGATGAAAAGGAAGAATTGATGAAACTAATCAAAGAATATATTGATATTTTTGCATGGAGTTATGAGGATATGCCAGGTCTAGATCCCAAAGTTACTACTCATAAACTCAATAGTCTTCCTAATGCTAAGCCTGTAAAACAACAGCAACGGCGTTTTAGACCAGATATGATGGATGCAATTGAAGCAGAAGTCAAAAAGCTGATCACATGTGGTTTTGTTCGTGAAGAACAATACCCCGATTGGGTTGCCAGCATTGTTCCTGTTATAAAGAAGAATGAAAAAGTCTGAGTTTGTATAGATTTTCGAGATCTTAATGCAGCTTGTCCAAAAGACTAATTTCTACTTCCAATTACTGATGTCATGATAGACAATACATGTGGTTTTGAACGTATGTCTTTCATGGACGGATTCTCAGGATATAATCAAATTAAGATGCATCCAGAAGATGAGAAGCATACCGCTTTTCGTACACCTCTTGGAGTTTACTGCTATACGGTGATGCCGTTTGGTCTTAAAAATGCCGGTGCCACATATTAACGGGCCATGAGCAACATCTTTCAAGAACATCTACGGAAGACAGTTGAATGTTATGTAGATGACATTGCTGTTAAGAGTCGATCAAAAGATGATCACATTCAAGACTTGAAGACAGTATTTGAACTGATGCGCCAACATCAATTGAAAATGAACCCTACTAAGTCTTTCTTAGGGGTTTCCAGTGGCAAGTTTTTAGGATTTGTCATTACTTCTCAGGGTATCCATTTTGATCCTGATAAGGTTAAAGCAATTCTTGAAATGCGTCCTCCACGCAGTTTAAAAGAACTCCGTGGCTTCCAAGGTCGCGTTGCATATATCAGGAGATTCATATCCAATCTCTCTGGAAGATGCCAGCCTTTCTCTCGTCTATTAAAAAAGAGTGTATCATTTGTTTGGGATGAAGCATGTCAGAAAGCCTTCAATGACATCAAGCAATACCTTACAAATCCCCCTGTTTTGGTACCTCCAGTGATAGAAAGACCATTTTTGCTATATGTTCGAGCTTTGGATCATTCACTTGGTGCTCTTCTTGCACAAAAAAGTGATATAGGGCATGAACAAGCGATTTATTATCTTAGACGAATAATGGTCGGAGCAGAACACAGGTATACTCCTGTAGAAAAGGAATGTCTGGCCTTGGTTTTTGCTATCCAAAAGACAAGACATTATGTAACAAGACAGACTATCCATGTCATCTCTAGAATAAATCCCATTCGGGTATTGATGAGAAAACTGAGTATTCTCAACTCTAGGTTAGCTACCTAGGCGATGTTGCTCACTCCTTATGATATGGTTTATATACCTCAAAAATCAGTGAAGGGTCAAGCATTAGCTGATTTCTTAGCTGCTCATCCTATACCTGAAATATCAAAGTTATATGAGGACATTCTAGATGAAGTTGTAGATTGCAATATGACTTTGAAAAATGATATTTGGCTATTATATTTTGACGGAGCATCACGGGTTGGACCTAAAGGTAATATTGTCTCTGGAATAGGAATCGTCTTGGTTTCTTCTGACAAAATGGTCATATACCATGCCTATTCTCTCAATGAACCATGCTCCAATAATGTAGTAGAATATAATGCTCTATTGATTGGTCTCCAAGTCGCAAAACAATTGAATATTGAATTCCTGGAAGCCTATGGAGACTCTCAGCTGATTGTTAATCAGGTTAGAGGGACCTATGAAGTTAGAAATCCTGATCTCATCCCTTATCATCAAGTAGTAGTCGATTTAGTCCTTTCATTCAAAGGATTCTTCATTGAATTCGTACCACGTTGTCAGAATGTGGAGGCTGATGCTCTTGCTAGCTTAGCTGTAGACTTGGCTGTTCCAATCCGAAGATAAAATACAATTACTTTGTTGGATCGAGATTTATTCTGTGTCAAGAATAATTTGTGTATTGAATAGAGTTATACTACAGAGTCAAGCTCTCAGCAGAGGGATTGGAGAACTCCATTTTTTGATTACGCGGTTCATGGGATTTTACCTGAAGATCCAAAAGAAGCTGCATCAATTAAAAGACGATCATTTCGATTCTATTATGATTCATCTTTACATATGTTATATCGTTGCTCATATGATGGACTCTTGCTGCGTTGTTTCTCAGAAAGTGAAGCTAAACTGATTCTCCGTGAGGCTCATGATGGCGTCTGTGGTGCTCATCAACCGGGTCCGAAATTACAGGATCGTATTCGAAGAATGGGGTATTATTGGCCTTCCATGATAACAGATGCTGTGGATTGCGCCAGAAGGTGTAAAGTATGTCAGATTCATGCTGACTTTATTCACCAACCTTCTGAATTTCTACATCCTACAGCAGCTTCTTGGCCCTTCGAAGCTTGGGGTATGGATGTCGTTGGTCCTATTAACCCTCCTTCTGTTAAAGGACATCGGTTCATATTAGCCATAACCGATTACTTTTCTAAGTAGGCAGAAGCAGTCCCCCTTGCTGAAGTGAAGACATCTAATGTGATCAGCTTCATCAAACATCATGTCATTTATCGCTTCGGGATCCCTCGACGAATAATTCATGATAATGGTCCACAATTTGCCAGTCAGGCATTTTATCGATTCTGTGATAAGAATCAAATTCAAAATTTGGCTTCTACGGCTTATAATCCAGCTGCTAATGGTTTAGCCGAAGCCTTCAATAAGACTATCATTAAACTTCTCAAAAAGTTTGTCTCTTCTAATAAACGTGATTGGAATGAGAAACTTAGAGAATTTTTATGGGCTTATCGAACAACAGTCCGGACTCCTACTGGTTTTACACCATTTTTATTGGTTTATGGATGTGAGGTTGTTCTTTCCTTAGAAATCCAGGTTCCATCTCTACGAATAGCTATTGCTAATGAGCTAACTATAGAGAACAATGATCGCTTACGACTCCAAGAACTTGAATGATTGGACGAGAAGCATTTTCAAGCACAACAGCATATTGAGCTATATCAAGCCCGTATATCTCGAACTTTCAATCGTAAAGTTAAAGAGAGGGTATTCAAGATTGGCGAGTTGTTATTAGCCGTTCGAAGACCGATGATTATGACTCACAAAAGCAAAGGGAAATTCCAAGCGAAATGGGAATGTCCTTATGTAATTGAGACCGTGTTTTCTAATGGCGCCTATCGGTTATCAAAGCCCAATGGAGATTTACTCATGATGCCGATCAATGGAAAATTTCTTAAGAAGTACTATGTATAAAAAAAAGAGACAGAATGAAAATAAAATTTCTTTTATTATTATTTTTGTTCTGAACAAAGAATTAAGGACAAGGACCACTTCCTTCCTTATTGAATACATAGTCAGCCAATGCTTCGAAGGCGTCGCTGCCTGAGTTCATAAAAAACTTACAGGAAACCATCCTCAGCGCTTCTTCTTCAGGAGTTTTCCCTGGCTCTACTAAGAAAGCAAGGATATCTTGTGGTGGCTTGGGAGTAGAAGAGCTTTCGCCTACTTCGATTGGACATGTCACAATTGGCTCAATGGGGCACGTCTCAATGATGTCCTCAACTTTCTTGGAAACTTTATTCTTTTGTTGCATATCCTTGGAAGACATTTCCAATAGAGGAGTGGAAATAAGAATAAAAAGTTACAAAGATTTCTCACCTATTTAATAGGAGAGATTTATTAATGAACCGGTCTTTGAAATTGAAAATAACCTTTCATTCCCGGAAAGGCCTGTCCGTTCATAACATCAGATTCATCTATTTAATTATGGAATTGAATTATTCCTTCTTTTCCCGAAAGTTATGTCGGTTCATTTCATATTGGCATATATCCTCAATGATATCTATCTTTTTAATCCCCAGCTACCAAGGTTTGGTTAAGCTGATTACTCATCTCTTTGGAGAGAAATTTTGATCTTCTATCTTACCCGTTGGTATAGAAAATTGGATTTATTATTTATCACGTTCTTATAACCTCTGAATAAATATTAAATCTGCTTGCTTTTCTTATCTATCAAATCCATTTGACCTCTGCATAGATATTAATCTACTTTTTCTTTGAGTTCTTACATGCTGTCATGTCCATAATACCTCTGATAGTATTGTATACTCTAAACAGAAAACAAGACTTTATTATCTATCATGTCCATATTACTTCTGGATAGATACAAATTATTGAGCATAGAAGATTCATCATTTCCATTCTCATTCCAATCATAAAAGTCTATTACATTTCTTAGACTTTTTTACAAATCATAATGGAAATCTATTACATTTTGGATTTTCATTCTATACAACAACGATGACCTAATCGAGATCTATTTTCTTCTTTGGATCTTCTTCATCGGGTTCGTTGTTGGTGTCATTTCCTTACTGTTTGAGCCTTAATGGCGACCAGAACAGTAGGAATCAAACTCTGGTCTTCTCTCTCAGACGAGAGGAGAATCCCAGAGTATGGCAGCCCGAAGATGCGTTGCTGCCAATACAATTGGTGGAGAAGTGGCAGCCTTTCAGAGAAGATAGGAATGTATCCAGCATTGGGATACAATTTCTAGTCCTGCCGTGAAAGGAACTCTATTATCCAATTTCTCGGGATAGAGTTGACTCCACCATCCAACTTTCCGTGTATAAAGGCTCTTTCTACCATCTAAGGAAGACCCTTTTATCCCACGAAATGTTCTGAGTTGTCTGATTTGCGCGTCAAAAGTGCATGAGCTCCCTGATGCTGATGTCAGAAGAATACTCCTCACATCGCCAAAGTCGCCAATATCAGTTCTGGAAAAGTTCTTCAGCCAAGCTTCTACAGAAAACAACAAAAAAAAATTATCAGCCACTTACTGATCAATTAAAGACTGATGCTCGTGCACCTTATTCAACAAGGCTTTTATGCCAATGTTTCATGAGCATATTATTCAACAAGGCTTTTACGCCCGTGCATCTTACCTATAAGATTCTACATCTGTCAAGGATTTACACTTATGGGCATCTGTTTTCGACAAAAAGTTCAAAGGCAGATGATTGTTTTACGAATTAAACTTACCATTGAGGTCAGATGATTCGGCTCTGAGAATTGTTGAATCAACGTCTGTCGACCGGGCGTACAGAGAGACAACATCGAAAAGCATCATCATTTGCTAGAGAATGAATTGTTACAAAAAGCTATCTTCGAAAGAATGAGAATGAGAATGTATAAAACATTCTTTAACTCAGCTATTTATAAGGGTTCAGGAAACGGTTGGCATGAGTCTATTTCGGGAAAGATCCTACTAAAAAGGCGCTCGTGACCACAAGGCAGATGCCACGTGTTGTTTTGTTTCTCTAGGAAACGAACAACCATAAATGCAGTTAAAGGAGATATAGAATAATTCTATTTTTAGCAACAGATGAGATCAATATCAAGATTTTATTTATAAAAAAGGGGGGAGTGGACCCCTACAGAAAAAAGAGTCGCAATACATAGACGATACTTCTACATAAAACATTATTTTTTTCTCTCCTTCGTTGGGCTGACGAAGGGAGGCATCTAAGCCGTGCATGTTGCGAATCCCGGAGCGACGCATCAGATTAAGAAATGCTTCTGCATCTCCTGATCCCTCATACGCAGTTGAGGGACCACCATCGATACGACTAAAGACTGCTGGAGTCACTCCGAAGCACTCTATAAAGTTGCGTGCCCGCTCAAAATCAATCCTGGAGCTCGGAGCCTCTTTGTTGTTAATCTCTTTCTTTGGTGCCATGACAATATGAGGATGAGTAGCAAGGATGAAGAATTTCTCCTTATTTATACAATCAAATCAACTTTTCATGTTCCTTATGGGAAATTGCTTATTATTAATGCAAGCTCAGGAAGATGAAGAAGCATTCAAAAGTTTCGAGAAGAAAATTTATTATGACGGTTAAGTATTGACCGGCACCATTTCTTGATTTTTATGCCGATTGTTGGATATCCCCACTTTTACGCGGATGACTGTTGAATATCCCGAATTTTACGCCGACTGGTCAAATCTCGACTTTTACGCTTCTATTCAAAGTGTTTCAAATTTTGAAGATATTTGAAAACTTTGAAGGGGGTCTTGTAGGAGCGTAAAAAGTGCTTCATAAGAATGAGTCAAAGAGATGGATCATTCTATTCAAATTGATCCACTTTACGCCAAAGAGAGGCTAATCACTTTACGCCTGAAGCAGGCTAATCATTTTACGCCCGGGTCAAAGCTAATGGTTTTACACCTAAGACAGGCTAGCCACTTTTACGCTGGACAAAACTGTCAAGTCTTGCATTTAATACAAAGTTTGACATGAAGATTTAATGATGGCATATATCAAAGAATTCGAAGGGATTTGTTTTACACAGAGACTAATTTGTCGTTTAGTATGTGGACTGAGCTATTTTTACGCTCATAATATGGCTTCTTTTACGTACGGAGACTATAAGAGTTTTTACGCTCAAAAGTTGACGTGTGCGTAAGGTTTATTTGGGCTACTTTTACGCTCAAGGTTATTTAACAACCACTTTACGCGAGAAGTCCATGTCAGGGCTATTTTACACCTAGTCTACTACTTTATGCTCAGGATATATTTGGGTTGTTTTTACGCCCTATTCTTCTTCACCAATTCAGAACGTGGTTTGCCTACATGGCTTTCATGCCACATATCTCGAAGAACATGTGTACGTGCATCCTATTCTTACTGAGATGATGGGACACGTGTCAACGTATGCAGAGGATGACTCCAATCATGGGTGGTAGTTGTTAGCGTAAAGATGAAAACTTTTGCTGAGTTTTTACGCACAAGAAGCCAAGTCTATAAATAGACTGATTTTTCTCATATAACGGACACATAGAGAAAGGAGAGAATACGTAGAGATCAGAGCCCAGAGACTTTGATTTTTGGAGCATTCTTCTTCAACTTTTCTTCCAGAACAGAGTGAAGCAAAGCAGGAAAGCATTCGGCCTTGCCATCAGTGCCTAAGTGCGTCGATACCTTTCTGGTGACTTAGTTCTTCCAATTGTTCATCTTCTAGTAGTGATCTTCATCATCATCATATGGTCCAAGGAACAAAGTGATCATTTACAGATCAGACTTTCATAGCAATACTTCCCAGAATCAAATTTATACTTCTTGTACTTTTTTTCATTTTATTTTCAAAATCCGATTTCCAGGCATTTTGTTAAGTGAGCAGACATCCGTTCGAAGCTGCAAGTATTGTCGATCATTACGTCGGTGATCGGTAGAGGGAACTCATACTTCAGGCATACAGAGTTTAAATTACGGTAATCGATACAGACTCGAACTTTTCCATTCTTTTTTATAATTGGCGCAATATTAGCGACCCAGTCAGGGTGTTGTTCTTCACGAATGAACCCGCTTGAAATAAGCTTCTTGACTTCGCTCTCGATGGCCTCCATGATATTTGGTTGGAATTGTCGTTGCTGCTGCTTCACTGGCTTAGCTTTAGACGAGATATTTAGGCGGTGCATAGCAACTTTAGGGTCCAAGCCTGCCATGTCTTCATAGCTCCATGCAAGGACATCAATGTATTCTCTTTTAAGCTATATAAGAGATTTCCGTTCTTCTCCAGACAGACTTTTGCTAATAAAGATTGGTTTAAGAGATGAGTCATCTCTTAAATTAACTTGGACGACTTCGTCTTCAGTAGGTGATTCACGTTGTTCGAAACATAACTCCTACCTAGTGTCCATCTTTTGAGCCCATTGCTCAAGCTTGATCGATTGGACATCGTCTGTAATTTGGTCAACTAATACCATGTTGACGGACAAAGTTGCTTTGAACATATTTCCAATGCTGGAGTCTGAATTCCAGAGATAGGAATCAGAAGAATAAGAACAACGATCTGCTTCAACGTCTGATCCTTCAGGAGTTGTTGGAGGAGTAACATAACCCAAACCAACACCATTTTGTTGATAGTAGTTCTCGTGTTTGCTAGGAGGAGCAAAGTGACGTATTAGCAATCGTCGTCCCTCACCGTAGTTTAGCCCCTGGTCACTTTTTATATCATATCCCATGTTCTGGTTGATATTCTTGGCCTGCCAACTATATCGGTAAAGTTACATTTTCCCAGAATCATTGTCAGCTTCAGTGTTGTGACTGGGAGAAGTAGAGTCTAGAATGAACTTTTTTTGCCAATTATTCGACCAAAGATGATCAATTCTATACCCTTCTTTCTAGCTGGAACGATGAAGTAGTGAATATCTTCTGGCCAGACTTTTTCTCGCAGACGAGGCATTGTGACCGGCATGCAGCGATGTGGTCTTATGCCGTGCTCTAGGGCGTATATCGTATCTATGTACTGGTTTACAGATTGGTAGACATCGGAGTAATTCAAAAATAAACCTTTACTTAGAAAATATGCAAGTTCTTCTTCAGGGATAACATCATCCACCGAAGGTACATTATTTTGAGTATTGATATACTCATTTAGGGGATCACTGCCTGGAACAGGAGCCACAGACTTGTCCAAGTTCGTCACATAGGGTAACTCTTCAGGATTGGGAGGACGAACTTCAGCAGGTTCTACCTGAGGTGTTTTGCGGAGAGTGATGGTCAATGGTTTGACCTTATCAGGATTCTTCTTTTTAACCAAGATTGTGAGAGGCTTTGGAGTACTTTTTAGAGTAGTACGTCCTTTGACTCGGATAATCAGGGGACCATCACTGAAGGATGAACTCACTTCAGCTTCATTGTCTGCTTCGTTGCCATCATCCTTGGAGGACTGAGATTGGTAAAGTACCGAATCTCTATAGTAGGTTTCAATACCCTTGAAATGATCGACATTGGCAAACTCCGTCTTCACGATGCCATCGATGTTGACGTACTTGAAGCACTGGTGAAGGGTAGAAGGAACGATCATGTTCTCATGTATCCATGGACGTCCTAACAAGACGTTGTAGGATACGTGGAGTCGATTACATAGCAAGAAACCTCCGTTCAGAGATCACCAATCTGGCAATTAAGACGGATCTTGCCCAGCGAGTGGCTTCTTCCAGCATTGAAAGCCATGATAGTTATGTTTGTTGCAGATATCTTATGCAGAGGGATCCCTAGAATTTGGAGTAAACTTCTAGGAATGATGCTGAGGGAGGAACCTGGATCGATATGCATTCGATCCACCTTAATCGCCCCGATAAACCCGGTTTAGTACAGAGGTCTATCATGACGATTGTTTTTTAGTAGTATGTCCTCCTGTGAAAAGGTGATATTGGGCACCACTTCTACAGTGCTGTGGCAGTAAGGACAGAAGACGGAATCTTCAACGGGGGCTTTGACTTCAGCAAGATAAGAATCGATATATAGTATGCCTCACTTTTCGCATTTCTTTGGAGAGTCGTAATAGATCGAACAAAGACAACCTGGCAGGTGTATTGGCCAGCTGTGCCAGTATGTCAAAGTTGTAAGGCCGATTCATGCCTTCTGGAGCTGGCACCTTCAGAGACTTGTCAAATTGCGTCTCCTTCTGCTTGGCTTTATCGGTAGCTGAGGGCTTAGATTGGCCGGCTTCTGAACTTGTGGGGGCAGCAGGAGCTTGAGAAGGTACTGCTTTTTCTTGTGCGGGGTTATAAGTCCATAGGTAACCCTACCCATATCGCGTCTCGCCAGGTAAAACTTCGTAAATGGGAGAAGACACCATATGACATGATTTATATTTCTTGTCCCTCTTTACTTTGGAAGATATCACCCCCCGTGTCATTTCTTACACAAGGTCCGAATGGACCCACATGATCTCACCACGTTCAGTCGTGAGTGGCACCAAGGTTGAGTTGCGAGCTGGCAGCAGGTTGACGATTTCCATTATTGCCTTAGGGATTGGGACTACGCCGTCTGGGACTTCTATAGGAGAAAAGTCCCCAAATTGAAGAGAGATCATGTTAGAAAATACGACCTTATCTTCAGCTTCGAGGTTGATCACTTAGCTGTCGATAAGCTGTTGTATCTTCTTCTTCAGGACGATACAATCCTTGGTAAAGTGGTGCACGTAATAATGATAAAGACAGTACTGGGATCGTTGAGTTGGTTTGCCTCCGCATGACGTCGTGGTGGAGGCAATGTCAGTTTATTACCCTTCATCAATGTGTGAAAAATGGTAATAACATCATCCTTGTCAAAGGAGAAAGTCTCCTTAGGTTTGTTAGGAGCGCCCTGAGAATTGGAAGCTCCCTTGAAAGTTTCGACCTTTAAGACTTCTTTCCCTTTACCTCCACGAACAGGGATAGTTTGAGGGTGCTTGCCTTTGTCTTCAGATTTGGGTATCTTCAACCCCTGTAATTCCAGATTAGGGACGTCATTTTCAGCAGCATCAGCGACCCCAATAAAAGCAGGCCATGTATCATACTTATGTATACCCAGACAGAACTTCACTGTAGGAAGGAAGTTATGTCAACAAGTATCCATAAGTTCTGAGTCTGGTATACCGAAGGGCATCTTCAGTGCTAGTCGCCTGAAGCGTTCGATGAAAGCAATAACAGACTCAGTCCTCCTTTGTTTGGTCTCGATGAGGGTGGACATACTAACATGCATGCCACTCGCATAAAACCTGTTGAGGAATAATCTCTCCAAATCTTTAAAGTAATTAATACAACCATCAAGCAGACTACAGAACCATTCAAAAGCTACCCCTGCAAGGTGCTAATAAATAGCTTTGACAAGAACGGATTGTCCCTGGGTAAGTGTAGAGTCTGCGTGTTGAAGTATATCATGTGTTGGCGAGGAGAAGTCATCCCCTTAAATAAATTTAGCATCAGTGGCTTATAGTTAGGAGGGCAAGTAACATTCTCCCATTCATAAGGATAAGGTTGATATATCCCCATCTTCTGAAGCTCGTCTTTGCGTGAGATGGTATCAAGACGGGCAACAAGAGAATCAATTGCATCCTGTTGATTGAGCAGATATTTAGAAACGACTGCTGTACGGTTGTCAAGCGTCGTTGGTGAAGGACCACCCCCAGCATTTACAAGATTTGGATGAGGCACAACGGAATGATACTTCTTCTAAAGTGAAGGAGGGTTGTTGCTATGAGCTGGACTAATGTATGATGAGATATTTGGTTGAGGTAGAGGAACAGCCCCAGCAGTTTGGACTGCCATGATACTGGTAAGCATATCAGTGATCTTGGCAAATGCTATTTTAAGACTCTCTAGCCGTTTGTTGGTCTGATCACTGGCTTCTTCAGGTCTCTCTCCATCTGCCATCTATATAGATAACATGCCAGGATGAATAGAGGAGACAGTACAACTGGTGCTGATACTGTCTGTCTCTGAGTTGAAAAGTCCCTCGTCTTCAGGTAAGGGAGGTAGATAGTCACCGTCAGACTCGGAGAGATCATCGTCATCTGGAAGGCTACCCCCGGTGTGAAGGTCATCTGCTTCAGACTCTGAGGGAATACTACCCCCAGCTGAAGGATCATTACCCCCAGCTTGGGAGTCCTCATCATCTATACGGAATCTCGTCCTTGATCGATTACCCATATAGACTCCTTCAGATGTAACAACTCGCTGGCTATCTGTTGGCAGACTTCTTCTTCTACTGTTTACAGAACTGAGAGAAAAAGTTTGATTCGTGGTCCACCTTCTTTGATTGGAGCTCCCGTAAGGAGGACCCCACGAAGCCATGTTGGATGAAACACATAGCAGCTTTTTATCCTCAGAGCGATGCAGTCGTTGAAACATGGACTGCCTCTGAGGCACTCTCGTTGCTTTGGAGCAGCAATAATTTATGATAATACTGGTGTACGGATGTACGCCATGAATTGTTGTATCCTCCCTCGCTTTACGCTTATGATTTATCATGCCGCATAAATCAGCGGAAGGAAGTTTTGCCATAAAACCCATGTCACTTGCATCGCCGAGCTTTGCATATGGGTTTGTAAGAGAAGTTGGCGCATCCGGACTTAGTTCATGTGTAGGGACAACCCCCACACCTAAGTTCCGTAATGACCTTGAAGACAGCCATGTGCTATACGCGATGGGGTCTGTCTTTTTGCTTAGGGCACATAGGCCCTAGAGCATGCCCTTGGGCGCATGACTCCCTGAGGTCCTGGCAGCATGCCTGGCCCTCCTGGATGTGGGCGCATAGAATGGGTCATTAGAGCCTAGGCGCATAGCCTTGGGCGCATAGCCCATTGAAGACAGAAGTCCTCTGGTTAGGGTTATGCGCCCACATACTGTCTTAGGCACATGACTCTGGGCGCATGCTTGGGAAAGCAGTACAGTTTTCCTCCAGTTTCGCTTTCTTCATTTGTTAGCCTCGTTGAGTTTGTCCAGAGCGTTGAACACTTCGATTCTTGGCATCCTATTATTTTTCTTTGCCAAGTTTCGAGTGTTGAATACTCTGTTGTTGGTTGCACAAGAGAGAAGTCGCTGGGCTAGT
Organism: Iris pallida; assembly: GCA_029216955.1. Classification (NCBI taxonomy): domain Eukaryota; kingdom Viridiplantae; phylum Streptophyta; class Magnoliopsida; order Asparagales; family Iridaceae; genus Iris; species Iris pallida. The sequence continues at coordinate 84,837 of JANAVB010020606.1, forward strand.
AGAGCCCGGAGCGGTATGCGCCTTTTTATGTCAGAAGCCTCTGTGGCAGAGCTATGCACCCATAGAGGAGCTCCATGCGCCCACGTGGAAGGCCTATGCGCCTACGTGACAGCGTCATTCGGTTGCATATCTTCTATGACACTGGCAGGATATGCACCACGAGCCTTCGGAAGCCAAATCTTGCGAGACTTGTTTGGCTTCCCTGAATTGGAGGGAGTAGAGTCGTCCATCGAGAGCATCTCTTCGAACGCCTGCTGATCGAACTTCACAATTAACATCTTCTGAGTGCTCCCCACTTTATCGGTATCGGATTGCGTCACCACTTTCTCGTCAGAGAAAAAGGTAGTCCCCAGCAGAGTCGCCATTTTTGTGGACGCACATAAAAAAGAAGAAGAAATATTGTCTTTTCTTATTGGCACAAGGCACTACAAATCGAGTACGCCCAAGAGATCCTGCGCTGAGGATCCCCGAGTACAAAAAAATCTAGTGAATGGAACGAAGGAGATCGAGCGACAGTTGCTTCTTCACTCCGTTGACACTCTGATTACAAAAGTGGGAGAAAACCTAAGAAAATTGCTAACTCTCGGCTCACTGGTAAGAAGGACAGCAATTTGGCTCTTGAAATGCTCTCCGTTCTTTGTGTCTTTGTAAAGGGGGACACCTGTAAGCCTTGATATTTTTTATTTTATTAGTTTAAATTAAGGGTTTTTAAATACAAATGATATTTTTAGCCTTAAAATGCTCTCCGTTCTTTGTGTCAGTTTGCAATATTAGAATTGTCTGTGCAAATTAGAATTTGCACAGAACACGGCAAGATACGATTTATAAATTGGGAATTTGTATTTAGTTAGGGCGGTGGGTTCTTTTTGTAAATTGCAGAGGGGCGGGGGGGTTTCTGTAAATTATGCTGACCACCGCATTTGACTCGTCATCAACCCCGACCGACTCGCCGTAACCCTAACCCTAATCCCTAAATTCGTGATCGAAACCCTAATCTAAGCCCCATTTTCGGCCTATAAATAGACCCCCGTTCGAAACCCTAACCCTATTCCACTTCCCGACCACCTTCGTCGTCGTTCTAACCCGTTCTTCCCCATACCCTTGCCGGAGCCCTAAATCTAAACTAGGCGCCACCCCAGCCGTCGTCGTCACCTCCGACCACCACCACTCAGTTCGCCTCGACAAGACGAACTCAGCTACATTTTTCCAACGCCCCACGACGCTTCCTCCAGCGAGTAGCACCTCCGACAGCAACTCCTCGATGGACACGTACGTGTCACTCCCTCTATAGTTCGTGTTTGTGTCTCGTGTACACGTGGAGGGACTCGTCATGTGTCTAGGAGTGCAGTGATGTGCTTGGACACAGAAAACTCATGTCAGATTCGTGTTAATCACGGTGGACACAAGACTCGTGTCATACATAATCATTTTGTGTCCTAAACTTTCGGGACACGAAACATTAGTTTTTGGGTTTCGGGTTCGAATTAATGCTAACGGGTTTAAACCCGCACAGTAACGGGTTTGGGTTCAGGCCCAATGGGTTTGGGCTGGGTTTTGATTATATATATATGTATATATATATATATATAGGAAAATTCTACAATACATCCGCTGGAAATGGATGTACCGATACATCCGAAATCTGGACCGTTGGATTTTAATCCAACGGTTCAGGTTTAATTCAGATAAAATAATACAGGAGACATCATTTAATGCTGATTTAGACTTCTGACCTGTTGGTAACTTGCTTTAGCAGGTCATTCTTCACTTTAATTTTTTCAATGAACACCCTAAATTAACTCATATTTACTCTCTCAAAAGTCCATCCAATTTAATCTGAACCTTTTTTTTTTGGGTTACAGGCCATGGTAGTCATGGTGGTGCTGGTGGTGGTGGAAAGAGAAACGGAGATGAAGAAGGAAATAAGAAACGGTTCGGATCGCGTCGAACGTCGTCGAGTACCCCTAGAACAACGAGGAGTACCAGCTGCGCCGAGAAGAATCGGTCCGCTTCGCGTCGGACGTCGTCGAGGCCTCCTCGAACAAGGAGAAGTACCAGCGGCGCCGCTCTAATTTTACTGCCCATGCCATTGTCTGAAATTTTATTTTTCATTAGGAGTACCAGCTGCGCCGAGAAGAATCGGTCCACTTCGCGTCGGATGTCGTCGAGGCCTCCTCGAACAAGGAGAAGTACCAGCGGCGCCGCTCTAATTTTACTGCCCATGCCATTGTCTGAAATTTTATTTTTCATTTAACAATTTAATATTTTGTTAATAAAGCTACATGTCATGGTGGTGGTGGTGAACTGAGGAAACCTGCTTCTGAGGTCGGGCGGATTATTTTTTAACTTTTCTAAAAATAATATTTTCGATGAAAATATTTTTTTGGACAAAAAATGACCATTCTCTTTGCTTTTAACACGGAGAATGGTACATTTAGGACGGAGAATGGTACATTTAGGACGGAGAATACGGCGAATGGCCATTCTTTTTGCTTTTAATATGGCGAATGGACGGTGAATACGGCGAATGGACGGAGAATGGCCATTCTCTTTGCTTTTAA
>JANAVB010020607.1:0-44079 GCA_029216955.1 Iris pallida
CAATTTGCTATTCACATTGCCAGCAACCCAGTTTCATGACCGAACAAAGCATATTGAAATTGACATCCACTTTGTTCGTGATGAATATACAAAGGGAGTGATACAGTTTAAACATGTGAGGACCGGCGACCAGATAGCTGACATCTTCACAAAGCCTTTTGGGTCCTCGGGTTCAATTTCTATGTAACAAGCTGGGCATGATTGACATCTATGCTCCAGCTTGAGGGGGTATTAAGTGTTATATTAGAGTTATTGGTTAATGGGCTTTAGTCCCACATTGCTTAGAGTAATAGGAGAGGAGGCTAGCCTCTCCTATATATGTAGTTCTCATTAATAATATTCATTCATTATTTTCCAACTCTACAAATCCCATCCCCCATCACTTTTTTAACCGGTATCATTTAATTCCCAACAAACTCATTTATTCCTATCATTTATTCAACTTTCAACTACCAAAACCAACCACCACAACATAGAAACGCCCTTTAAAAGGGTGTTTCTTTCACATTTAATTTAATTCGTAAGTAAACCAGTTTATCCAATGATTAGTAAAGAAACGCCCTTTTAAAGGGCGTTTTGGCACATACGCCCTTTAAAAGGGCATTTCATGTCCTTCTATGTAATTTCGGGAACATCTTTGCTCTCGGAGCAATTTCTATCAATTCCATGATTGTATATGCAATTTTCTGGAAAGACAATCTGTGACAGTCAAACTTATATAAAATCTTTCCACTCCCCTGCTTGTCACATACAGGCATAAAACATTGATACAAGATAAATAAGCAATAATTCCTAACTAGAAAACAGTGAGCACATACTTTCTTGCATCATCAGAGCCACTTGACTCCATAAAATACTTCTGTGATTGCTGAATCAAGCTGCACAAAATAAATACAATTGATCAAGTAAGCACATAGTAGATACCAATACCGTAAACAACATATTATCAAATAAACTGCAGTTGTCCACAAGTCACAAAAAATACTGTAACCAACATATTATCAAATAAATTGCAGTTGTCTGCAAAAACTCTTATCTCCAGGAAAATGCATCATTGGATGCAAAAGAATGTGAGGGGCTTCCAATCTTTGGCCTGGAATGTTGAGGGTGATTTCAGTACTTAATGCAACAAGGATGCCAGCTGAGGAAGTACACCTTGGCATAGTTTCTTATCCATACAATAAAATCAGAGATATACTTGCAGGCACTGTTCAACCTATCATAAAGAAGGTTCTCAAATGCCACTCCCCTCAAGCAGTAATATCAGCCTGTGAACCTAGGCTTTCTTGCGATAAAGTTTAGGGCATATGGTTCAAATTCCAGTAATATACAGCAGAGAGCAGTCAATAGACTTACTCTACTCGGGTAGAGGGCACATGGTTCAAAAATCGATAACTTAATCTACTGAGGTACCAGTTCACACGATGCAGTGACCAACTGCTTTAATCTCATAACGTGAGTTGATCTCACACAAATAAATTTGAAAGATGTACCGCATAACATGAAAACCAAAATGACAAGAATGTTTGCAAGAATACAAAGATTATCGATGTAATAGTCATGTATTGATGTATATGACCGTAAGGCCATGTTTGGTTCGCAGAATTGGAGCCTTGGGAAAGGAAAGTGATTCCTTTCCTTTGTTTGGATGCCAAAGGAAATGAGGAGGAAAGTAATTTGATTCCCAAGAGGAGGGAAAATAGGGGGGAAATTGGTTCCTCCCACCAACCCAAGGATTCATTTTCCCCCTCTAAGGATTCACTTTCCCTCTCAATTTCCTTGGTTTTTCCAAACACCGGAAAGGAAATTGATTGGAATTGCAATTTTCCAATGGAAAGGAAATTTCGTAGAGTCAATTTCCTTTCCTTTCCGAAACCAAACGAGGCCTAAGAGTCAGATGCCTGAGCCTCAAAAATAATAACACAATGTTCCCAATCCAACAAAATCAATAAATGTTGTTATGAGTAGAAAAGCACCTCGATAGACAATATGCAAAAGCCAACACGGATGACAATGATCTTATGAAGTTCAAAAGACGTTGCTTAACAGCTTGGCTTGCTTCAGAAGGTAGAACTACTGGGTACAAAGCTCTGTAAGTTTGTCGTCATTAGTCAAGTGGTATATGTACAACTTCAGCATGCCACCTGAAAGGATTACTTAAGAGGAGATGATTAAGATGAACAGACCTGCAGATGAGTGTTGCTCCAGTCCAAAGCAGTAATGGTTGCAGGAATGACGTAAAAGGTAGTGTGTTCTGCTCTTCTTCCAGTTACTGTCATTCCGCTATAGGAATCGTAAATAAATTAAGTAACTTTGCTAATAGCAGCTGAAATGATGGTTCAACAAAAAAACATAATGTATTCCAGGAGGTTCATGAGAATTTACATGAAGAAACAGGGTTCTACTGTACCGCATCAGTGGTCCAAGACCCCATGCAGCAAAAGCGATGATTCCAACTGCTTGAACCAACTGCAGTCCAGAGGAGTTCTGCATAGAGTGTATCATTATTAACTGACTCACACAGAGAAATAAAGAAAAACAGATGGGCCTTTAATAGCCAAAAAGATATATGAAACTAAACATAAAATTCAGAATGTTAACAAGATAGACTGCCAGTCAATCAAAAGGGGGGCTAAGGAATCTTTATGTTCATTCTTATGAGACCATGGAGCTATGTGGAAATTCTCCCCCTTCTCTGATTTCCTAGAATAAAATAGATATCTTTCCTCAAGTACAATTTTCTTAGTAGTCAGAAAGATGTTAAACTACTACTTATTTGAGTTATCTTTATGACTTACGAGATTCAGCATCCTGCAATGAGGTTCAACTTCATATGCAAACTTCTAAGTTCCCATTACACCAAAAATACCCGCAGTTGCAATGGTGGTACTATAACTCCCTCCTGACTTTCTAGCATCTTCAGCTCATTTAGCAATCAATGTATATTCCATTGACCATCATGGAAGTAAGATCAAATACTCTTATTCTTGTATAGTTCACGTGAAGATACTGTCAATCCCTAGTTCCTCATGAGCAAATGACAGAACAAGGCTACAGCTGCCATCAGGAGTCCCCAAAATATAACCCGAACATGTTAATGTTTCTCCGCAAATGATATGTAACAGTTTGAATCTAGAGACCACTATCTACCAAAGAAGGTATGTGGACATTGATACACAATAGGATGTTGTTTTGAATGCTTGGGCATGTGAGAGAGGAGGCTTGCAACATTGCTAGAACTACTAGATATGCATCTTCTATCCAACAGTGCAAAAAAAAATGTACAGAATGGTAGCTCTTTGAATTGGTACCGTCTCCATGTCTTTGTATTCTAGGTCAATATTGTTGTCTTGTTTTAATAATCATTCATGTCACATCACATGCAGCATTATACCTTCAATACATTGCACAGACGAACAGCCGTAAGTTTAAGATGTGACAGATCAATTTACATACAAAAACTACTCATATTAGTGTATATAGTAAGTTAATTTGCAAAGATAAAACTATACCGAGAAGCATGAAGCTTTCTTAAGCATCCATATGTAACAGATAACATATATCAGGAAGAGAAATACCTAGTAAAGAGCAAGGTAGTATTCTTCAAAATAGTTATCTCATGTGAAGAACTTGGCATAGCAAAGGAACGGCACTTGAAGAGGTTGTATCTAAAAGGGCCACAATGCATCGGCTTGTATATTCTCGAGGTAACAAGGAGTGTCCAAGTATCTTGTCGCTGTACACAAATAATAAAATGTATTGAAATTTTTGTAAATACAAACCAACCAAAACAAATGCATACCAATAATGATTTCCTCGCTAGAACAGTACGCTTAAACCAAAGTGAGATGACAAATTCTTTTAATCATCTATTATACCCCAAAAGGAAGTTTGACCATGACAATCAAGTAAAAAGCACCAGATCACAAAAAGGAAAGTATACAATCTTATGTGCTAAGAGGTGCACTAAAAAATCAAATAGCAAAAAAAATCAAGCAAGAAAACATCTGTCACTTCAAAATTAGAAGTAATTATCTAGTAAAAGGTTACAATGAAACAAAATGTATACTAGAGTATAAATGTACAATTACATATTATTCTGCTGGAGACTGATTAACTCAAAAGCTTGATAAAATTTTTGAGCAATTTCTATGTTGGCTAAATTATGATTCATCGTAGAACTGAAGCTAAGCTCAATTGTCATCAATTTGGAAACGTTCAATCACTAACAATTGACTAGACTGATATATCTACTATTAGTATCCTTTCAATTTAGTCCACATGTAGCGAACTTTCAGCATTGGTTCTCCTTTTAAACAAACTAATGAAGAAAGTGATTCAACATTATCAAGACTCATATACACAAACCTGCCCACATACACAAAGCATAAATCATTCCGCAAATGAGCTAACAAGCTTTAGTCATTCATGTCCTAGTAGGTTCCTGTACGATGCAGTAATAATTTTGCTTTTTGTTGTATCGACACCCCAGCTATTAGTAAGATTAGCATCAATGGCTAAAACATTATTTCCCCTTCTACTCACACCACATACAGGGTTAACATTCATTATACACAACAGCGAGACCCAAAAAATCTGGGATAAATGCTTCGTTGTTGTTCTTGTTGTAGATTCATTATACACAATGTTTACTAGGCAGAATTATCAGATTAAGCATGATGACCCATCTTCAAAGCCATTCAGTTGATATCAATAAAAACAAGAAAAGTCATGTAGGTCAAAGTTTATTTAACTACAAGATCCTTTTTGTCAATTCAGTTTTCGTAACAACCAAATCCTCGGTTAAATTAGCAACCTCCGTATCACCAAACAATGACTTACAATGTGAAGAGGGGCGTAGCTACCTGGTCCCAGGGGGCCGCGGCTGCCCCCATGGAATTTTTTTATCAAGGGTCTAGTAATAGTGAAATTTGTAATGGTGTTTGATGGGCTCTTGCCCGTCTCTAACTCAAGAGAGAGCTCAATAGGGAGGGAGGAATGCTGGAGCATGGTCCCTGCTTTTTATATCCGTCAAGTAAAAAAGCCATCTAAGAAAATTTAGCTCATGTGGGATCAGGAAGTTGAGGGGATTTTAGTCCTAGTTATGGTAGTCCTGGTTTGGTTTGGGTTTAGTTGTACAACTTTTCCAAAGTCCACTATTGATCCTATGCAGTATAAAAAAGCTCAAAATTAAAGTTTTGACAAAGATTTTATGACCGACTACCAACCTGCCTTCAAACTTCTACTTTGGTGCCAAATATCGTCCATCCAAGATAGTTATGAGGAAGAAAAGATCATGCCATAAAATTTAGATACTCAAGTGGCATATTGTAGATGCTATAAAACTTAGGTGGCCAACTGGCAGATAGGTAGATCTACCTTTTGAATATACAGCTTAAGGTATTCGCCAAGACTAATAAGAGTTAGTCTAAGAGGTAAAATGATACAATTTGTTGCAGTAAAAGTCGTATTCATCTCTATAATATAGTTATGGCAAAAAAAGGGCAGGAAACGTAGGGCATTGAGTTTTTATACACACACCACACACACACACACACACACATATATATAGATAGTAGAAAACAAATTAATGAGGCAAAAAAAAATTGTTATAGAAAAAAAATATTAATGGGACGAATACAGAGTTGTTGCGTATGGTTTGTCTTGATCCAAGCGAATCATTCTTCGCTTATGATAAGAGAAAATTATTTCGCTTTGCTAAATTTTACCCATCAGATTTCTCTAGTATTGAGTTACACCTTGATCGTCGACTTGATAACTACACTTTAGATGTGCGCTCTCATGGCCAATTTTATGAGGTTGCGGGGGCTAGTGGGTTTGCTAAAAAGATGGTTCAGTTAAAGAAGTATCGTGCATTACCCGTTGCAACTGCGACTATAGAGAGTATTTTCTGCAATGAAAATCATCAACTTTATTACGTAACCGACTGGGTGATGAGATGATGAATGATTGTTTGGTGACATATATTGAAAGAGACGTATCGGATACCGTTGACAATGAAGATATCATTCAAAATTTTCAGAATATGAAGTCTTGAAGGGTTTTATTGTCAAAGAAAAGGGTTATTTAGTAATTGTAATAGTTTATGACATTTGCTATTAAGATATCATGGTTTTTGGTTTATAAATGTGTTTATTATAATTTTTATTATTTTAATAATAAGCGTCAGGCCCCCTAGATGAAAATCGTGGCTACGCAACTGAATATGAACAAGACACCAGCATTTTATTCAGTGATGCAGATATATATATATTGTCTATAGACAGACCTACATGATTGATTACTACAAGAAATAATGGAACAACAAACTCAGCACTATTGAATAAAAAGGGACCATACCAGAGCACCTAAAGACAAGGGCAAACTTTGCATATGGCACCAGCTCTTCATTTGGAAGCTCTGGAAATGGGATTGTTTCAGTCAAAAGGAATACAAACCAATAGATTGACAAAAACAATTGATGTTATTGCAACTTTTGTGTACCTGAAATTGGTTGGTCTGACCATACTTCTTGACGATGCCCAACTCATGTGGCAGCGGCAAATAAATTCCAACAGCCATAGAGCAACCTGGATAACAATAAAAAGGCCGTCTACTTGCCAAAACTTCTGATTAATAATGGAAATTCCACATTACTAAGTACCATGTGCCAAAAGCTTTATCTACAGTAAGCACTGCAAAAGGATGAAAACCTGCTAGAGGAAAATGGACAGCATGCACTCAGCAAAAATAGTAATTGAGCACCAAAATAATCTGAAAACAGATTATAGGAAAAAGAAAACATGAACACAGAAGTCATATTCCCTTTACAAAAAAGCATTGGTGCAATTGATACAAGAAACTAGGTTAAAATAAACTCGAAGACAAATTCACTTCCGTAACAACACATCATACATGTAGACCATGGTTCGATCAAAGTATTGAAAGGTTTGGCGGAAGCAAGATAGGGATTATATATTTCACGTGCAGTTGAACCGGTTCCTTCTACTAGCTTCTTGATTACAGTTGTGAAGCGTCCCATAAAGAGGATGCTCCTTAGTTTCCACCCGGCAATGACTCCCGCTAGAATTTCTTTGCCGGTGAAAATAACTTTGGAGGCAAGTTATGAAGAAAGAATTAGGGTTCTCCATATGAGAGCACATCTCCTTATACAGGCAAATAGGAACCATTATGGGGTGCCCACATATGGGTGGACAACCCATATTGGACCTGGCCCATATGGTTGGCCATCCATGGGTGAACCACACCTGAACTAGTTCGGTCCAATCCCAACATACTCTCACTCGTACATAGTAGGTGCACTCATCATTTTCTCATGTGTCAAGTAGGATCATATATCCGTGTAGCATGTGACCGTGAGTATCTGCAAGGTAGAACACCTTAACCGAGTTCCCTAAGGAAGCACCCTAAGGATAACCCCTGTCACAAAACAAAATCCGGATAAGGTACTAATGCACCCCAGTTCAATTCACATTGTCTTATTTAAATATCTCTCAGTCCCTTGATGAAGAACATATCAAAATACCATGGTCTCGTTATACTTGGTCACATTTTTTTGCAATCCTTGGATGCACATATAGTTTGGCCAGTAACTGATCATAAGGCACGTCTTATGATCTTCCTCCTATCTACTGCAGTTGTTCTTGTTACCAACCTGCTTTCCCAGTCACACTCCTTTGATGTACGGAATTGACTTCGTACAAGAAAACACGTCAAAGTATAATGAAGCCAAGAGATTCTATCTGAATACTAAAAAGAAAAGGCAATTTCATTGTGGTCCTATACCAGCTACTTGTTCTGGAACTTCCAGTTCCAATCTGAGCATATAGATCCATAAATGGATTTGTATTTAGCCACTTCAACCGTGCTTATCATTTATTAAATGGAAAATAAGTATCTTTTTTTTTGGGAAATAATAAACCAGAAATTCCTATGTTCGTGATCCTTCATCCACAATTGCAGAAAATACTAAGTTTTCCATTTTCGCATGAAGAAAAGTTATTAGCACCAAGTAGGTGCAAAGTGATTCATCATGCTCAAGATGGACCAATCGCTTATTAGGACAAAGAAGTCCAAGAGACCCAAGAAGGTGATGAAGCCCACGAAAAACAACCTCCATACCAGCTCCTCGGTGTGCTTGCCTCACTTTGCAGTAGTCGCCTCGATCTCCACAACAGTCGTTGACTTCGAGCTTTACTATATGGACGGGTATCTCTAAGGGTACTGGTGTATGCACCTTAGTACACAACAAGTTTAGTCAAGCCTTGGAGCTTACATAGCAAGCAGGAATCCATTTCTCGTTTCCCGTTGCGGTCGTCATAGCAAAAATTAAATAAAAAGGTATCACGGTAGAGGGATTCTTACAGAGTGAATAAAGGGTTGAAAATCGAACGAACGAGCTCGAACAAAGTGTGTTCGAACTCAATTCGACTAAACTATTGAACGAGTTTCATTCGAGCCGAGCTTAAGGTCGAGCTCAAAATGGTGTTTGAATTCGGTTCGTTTAGAGGCTCGAAATGATCGAGCTCGACTCGATTTAGCTCACGAGCTCGGATGAACACGAACCGTGCCCGAGCCAAGACCGAGCCAAAGCCCTATTAAACTTGTTGTATAAATCATCACATGGTTACTCTCAAGTCTTAAAAACTTTTTGTTGAATTACGTATGCTCTTTACATAATAAATTTACCATCATATAAAAAATAAAACAAAAGTGTAAAATTCCTAAGACAATTTATATACATCTATACAAAATATAACATATAATAGAAAAAGTCATAATACGAGAAACCGAGCCGAGTTAGAGCCCGTTCGCAAACTAGACCGAGTCGAACAACCTATGGTCGAACACGGTACGAGCTCCACTTCGAATAGAAAAAAAAATGATCGAGCTCGATATCGATCTGTCCACGAACAAGCTTCAAATCGAAGCTTGGACCGAGCCGGACACGACCCGTTTGAATCATTTTACAGCCCTAAGTGTATCTATTATCTCTATCCAAAACACCGTGCAGTCTTAGCCCAATCATCCTTCTCGCATTTGGCAAACTAACTCCCTTGTATTATTCACCCACAAGCGACAACCATAATAGATTAGTCTGGCCCTAAAACAGGTCATGGAAGGTAAAAAATTTCTAAGTCGGTCAGATTATCAAAGATTGTCAACAACCTCATCCCAATTTTCCGGGACGATTATTTAAATGCTCCCACTATCTTAGCAGCCCATAGCGCATTACCTATATTTTCAGTGCATTCGTAGGATGCACTTCATCTCATCTTCAATGCACCCTCATGGTCTCGTATCTGTTCGTCATACTGGTTATGACATTCAACAAATTTTCTTATAGAACTTATATACTTAATATAACATATATAATTATGAAATAAAAATAGTTTATATAAGAGAACTATCAAAATATGTTTTTTCTAACAGATACGGTACAAGTGTCGATAAGCATTTCACCGCGGACGAAGTAACATTGATCTAGTGTACGCCACAGTGCTCCTCTATAGTTCCCTTCGTAAGAGGATCCACAATTTCCGTGAGAGGATCCACAGTCATCTTGTCGGTTCCAATTTGACTTTGCATTTCTTCTTCCATATGAAGTAATGACGAAACTCGATGTACTTGGTTCTTTCGTGGTACTTGGGATCCTTCGCAAATCTGATCACTGACATGCAGTCGTTGTAGAGGATTATAGCGTCTCCAGCATGTGGCACCACCTATAGGTGTTGAAGGAACCTCCTCGATCCTCAACCACGCTGCTTATTGTATGTTTGAAGCTTCTACGTCATATGCTTCCATAACAGACAAATATATGGTCATGTTTTCTGCTCCACTAGAAGATATAGCATAAAAACATAATCGGATGGATGCGCACTCGTCCAGATCGCCGCCCCAGTAGGTATCTAATACTCTATGAGGTACAAAACGACCGAAACACAATGAGTAGTGAGTTGTCCCACTCAAGTACCGTAAGATCCTCTTAACACCCTTGTAATAGGCTTGTCCAGGATTAGCTTGATAGCGACTCACAAGTCCTATCGCAAAGGCTATCTTACGACGAGTACAAATTATAGTGTACATCAAGCTCTCCGATTATGCTAGCATATGATACTCTTTCCATCAATTTATTTACATGCAAACTTTTAGGACATTGTTCGCTACTCAATACATGTCTCGAAGCAGCAAGAAATCTTATGAGCTTGCACTTCGAATCAAACTGCTCTAAGATTTCCTTTATGTATGCCTCTTAAGACATACAAAGGGTCTTCTTAGGGAGTGATTTCTATTGATCTGAATCCCGAAAACATAGCTCACATCACCCATATCATTCATCCCAAAGATAGAGCACAACCACCCTCTAATGGCGTCAATCATCTCTACATTGTTGCTTGCCTACAGAATGTCGCTTATGTACAACGATAAGATCATAAAGCTCATGTCTCATCGCTTTATACTCAATAGTCTTCTTCGATCATGTCTAGAATCTAAAGAATTAACTTTTAAGTCAAATGAAGGAACTTTAAAATCATAATTTACCCTAGTTTATGACATTTTCTTAATCCTTGACATTTGACTTTTTACAAAGAGAAACTCTGACCACTACTTTTCCTATTTTTCAAGTCTTCTAATAATGATAACCTTGAAGGAATTAGAGTACAGAATAAGCAACGATAAGTTTAAAGAGTAAAGTCACAATTTTCATCAGTCTCCACTCCTTTACCAATCAAATACCCGATTATTCTGATTATTACCTACACATAGATTATGTGTTAAAGAGTGTAATTATTACTGGTACTTGGGGTAATATTCAATCTGGAGGAGAAGCTTTTGTATTAGTCTAATTCATCAGCCTCAATAAAACAGTGTACAACCTTCAAAAGCTACCAAGATTACACTTCACATGCTATACTGGAGACGGTTTCTTGAACGTACATCGGAATTACGGTCTAACTTGAATTACAATTCAGATGATGGAGAAGAGAGCGGCCGTTTGTGAATAGAGTTTGAAAAAATTAGCTTGGTTTGGTGGAGATACTAGTTAGGCACGCCAAAAATCCAAAATAGGTTAACAAAAATCCTAGGGGAACTCATGAGTTCCTAATTTTTCAAACTCAGGCCATGAAAAGCCGTTGTATTACATTCATCCGAACCCTTGATTTTCTCAATCGACTAAAGAGAAAAATCAGTACATTTACAATATTAGTGAAAATCCACGTATCACACTCATATTATAAAGTTCTTATTCGAGTTTCCGGTTGAGTATTCCGTTGGGTTGTTGAACTTCGACGAAACTCCACTTTTAACTCCAAAACACCCTCCCTCTAGACGGAATAGGCGAAACTCCAATTTGATTGGATTTTAGCTTAAAACTTCAAAACTCCCAAATCAACTAAGGTCTTCTTCTCAAACTCGACTTAAAAAAAAAATTAACAAAGCAAGAATTTAGCTACCAAATATTTCTGCTACAGTAACAAATTGAAGAGCAAACTAGTCTATACACTCATAGCTCCTAATTGGCAACATCTTGACAGCAACTTAGACATCTATACTACTAAAAGTCACAGCAAGACACTTTCTCCTCTAGCCTAAAACTAGGGTTAGAATTCATCAGACATCGAATTATTATATACATATATTACTTCAATAAGAAAGCAATGGAGGAGGAAGTACCTCTCTTTTATTAGGGTTTCGGAAGCACGGATCGGGGAAAATTTAGGGTTTTTTTGTTCAGTGATGGAGAATTTTTTTTTTTTTCCCTTTTTTTAGGGTTTTCCGAGAATTTGGGAGGAGAAAACGAAGAGGAGCACGACACACCACCGCATCCGCAAACGACAACCAATAATAGAAAGGGTGAGGGGATTTCCCTCTTCCGGATAACGTTCGCCGCGTCGGTTACTGGGACCCATCTCGGCGTGGTGGTGGGTCCCACTGCTGGGGGGGATTATTTCTCGACGGGATTGCGTGTTTGGTGTTCTCCTCACTACAGCCGATCCCAGTGGAGACGGGGCCGGGCCGGGCCGGACTAGTGGACACGTCACGAGAAGATATTCTTATAAATGCCAGGACTCTTTTTAACACAGGTCCCTAAAATCTTCCATTTGTATAATGAGTCCATTTTTTTTTTCCACCACTCAAAACATGTGGTAATATGTTCAAGATTTTGTTTCAGAGTTATCAGGTATAAAATTAGTGGTCAAAATTTGTGTAAATGTTCATTATTTTACTTAAAAAAAATATGATGGTTTTAGTTTCACACCTTACAAGCCTTGAGCAGTAACAATCATGGTCCAGGATAGCCAAGACGATCGTCCAGGTCCCACGGATCAGGAGGGCCCCAAACATTAATAATATAAATATATTAATATTTTTTGTATCTAAAATATACCTAGTGTGTTTTATGGGCTCAATTTAATATAAAATAATTATGGTTTAATGGTTAATTGTTACTAGGGCATGCATATAAGGTCCTTAGTTTTTTTTTCCTCTCTTCTTTTTTTCATTTTTTTCCTGTGCAGGCTCAGCATACGTCGTATTTCATCAGGTCTCTAATGATGTGGCATCGTGGGTGGGGCGATCGCACGTCCGCACGATATTTCATCATTGTCATGCACCTCTCGTCGACACTGACATCCTCTCACCTCTCGAACGGGGAGGAGTGTCGACGGACCAATCGCACCCGCTCGGCGCTCACACAAGACGAGGCGACACCCACTCACTGTGCGAACGGCAAAGAGCGTCCACGGGTCGTAAGCACCCATCCGATCGCTCGCTCGAGGCGAGATGACACTTATGGCAATGAGGTCCTTAGTTCAATTCATGAAGATTTATAGTTTTTAAAAAAAAAAAAAATTATATTATGTGGAGGTCCTATATTGAAAGTTCGTCTCTGATCTCCATAAGTTCAGAATTGTCCCAACTTGAGTGAATGTGGAACGTCTACACAAATTTTGGTGGACAAATAAAACTTGTGTAGTTGTTCATCGATGTCCCCCCATTAGCCCCAAGCAAAGATATGCTTAGAAGTTGAGGCATGTATATATAATAAGCTTCTTGCTATGCTCGCAAGGAAGAGTCCTGACTTCTTAGGAAAAGCAAAGGATAAAAAAAGAAGGAGAGACTAAATTACAACCTGATATTCTCAACTATCCAAAAGTTTTAATTTGATACTCTCACTTTTAATAGGTACTAACTAAATACAATCAACTATCAATTTTTTTAACTTAATACCCTTCGTCAATTTGAATGTTAACTTTTCCGTTAAATTTTTTAGGAACTAAAATGTCCCTTCCTTCCTTTACAGACTTCTCCTTAACCCCCAACCCTCCCCTCCCATCCGGCGACCCACCGCCACACATCCGCCTCCAACCCCCCACCCAGCGACCCACCGCCACACATCCACCTCCAACCCCCCCCCACCCGGCGACCCACCCCCACACATATGCCTCCGCCCTCGCCCCGCATCCCGGCGAACCCCGCGCCCCCCATTTCCTCCCAATGCGCTCGTCCCCTGCTGCTCGCCACACTCCCGTCGCCTGTACGCTCCACCCCCGACGAACCTCGCGGCATCCCCTCTCCCCACACGCTCCCGCACCCCGGCAAACTCCGCGTCCCCCACCGCCGCTGCTCACCACCGCGTTTTCGTCCGCGCCCTAGTCGCCGCTGCAGCAGCTGCTGCACCCCCCCCCCCCCCCCCCTCGGGTCGCCGACGCCAGAGAGAAGGGGGGGGAGGGGTGTGCTGCGGGAGAGAAGGGAGGGGGGGAGGGGTGTGCTGCGGGAGAGAGGGGGGGGGGGGGGAAGGAGTGGAGAGGGACATTTTTGTCTTTTTATTTTCTCAGTTAACACTGTTATGACAAGAATGGAGGGAGGATATCAAGTTAGTACTTATCAAAGTTGAAAATCTCGAATAGTTGAAGGTATCGAGTTGTAATTTAGCCAAAAAAAATGCAACTAACAATCATATGATAGCTTAATTTCTAAAATATATTACATGCTAAAGCTTCTAAACATCTTGTTGTTGTCCCAAGTTTATATATTGATTTCTTTCCGGACACCCAACCTTCTTTGTTTCCCTTTCTTTTGAGTATGAATCTCTACATATCCCTCTTTGAACGCCTTTAAATTTTCTATAATAAAATTGTTTACTATATTTTCATAAACAAAATTAGGATATAAATAAATAGGTAAATTTGGGATGTAATGGTATAATATGTTCGCTTACTAAAAAATAAATAAACGAAAATGATACCAAACATTGTCGTAGTAACTTAATTATTATAGTTCATGAAACAGTTCAAATTTTGGAAAAAATTATGATATTAAGTTACAAATTAGCCAATATGTAGATTCCACCATGAGCCAGGTTGAATTATGCAAGAAGGATATCCTTCAAAAAGAAATTAGCTAATCCATAATCTCCAGCTTGCAACTAATAGGAAAGATATGCATCAAGAGGCAAACATGGTTCGGCCGAGGAATAAGTCCGTCAAGACTTCAGATTTAGACAACCCCTCCTCTGCTTAGGATAATCCTTCAAATTTAACGTGTCATGTAAAAGATCGAGATCGCATGTGTCCCTCCAAGATCATCCCATAACAAGATAAGAAGTAAC
This sequence comes from Iris pallida, assembly GCA_029216955.1. Lineage (NCBI taxonomy): Eukaryota > Viridiplantae > Streptophyta > Magnoliopsida > Asparagales > Iridaceae > Iris > Iris pallida. Next base: position 14,636 of record JANAVB010020607.1, read on the forward strand.
CAAAATAAGCTTCAACATATGGAACAATCGAACCCGAACAACCCAACCCCCGGGTAGGGGTGAGCCCGGGTAGGGGTGAGCATTATTCTGGTAGATTTGGTTCGGTTTGAAGAAAAAAATAGACTAAAATTTGTGCAATTATGTAAATATTCTCAATTTTATGTATATTTTGTGATTAAAATTTTATATTTTAAAAATAACAATTCTATGTATATGTTTTGAAGTTTAAGATTTATAATTTAATAACTAGTCCAAATTTGTATGGAGGGGCGGATCCCGAAACTGAAACTGGAGTGGACTACAGCAGGTTTAGGTGGGCTAGAGGTAGACTAACCTATATAAAAAATAAATAAAAAGTATTTTTTTTTTTGGTGGGCTAGAGCCCACCCACCATGAGCGTGGATCTGCCCATGTTTGGATGCAATTTTAAAATAAAACATATATGTGTATATAAATTACCATTTTAATATAACTTAACCATGATCTCAACTTTGGGCCCAATAATTAAATAATAAAAATATTTCAACCGAACAAACGGAATAAACTGAATTGCTTATTCGGTTCCTTTCGGTTTTGGCTAATTCAGTTCGGTTTCCGCTTCGGATTTTTAGAATTTCGGTTTATTCGATTTTGGCTATTTCAATTTGACTGAAATCGAATAAACCGAACACGCTCACCCCTGCCCCTGGTTCGGGTCGGCCTGGAGTCAAACAATGTTCCCAATTTAGAAGCTATCGTTCCGATTTAACTCTATGCGCGGACCGAACTCTAGTAGCTCTTGTGGTTACCGATGAGAGGTATAAAACCATGGCTGAGTGGCGGAAGATCAGTGGATCGAGCCACATGACATATATTTCTTCCATTTAGAGCATCTCCAACCGGACCAACCATGTTGTCTTGTTTTGTGTTGTGATTCCTATGTGGCATGAGGCGTAAGACAGTGTCTTTCCTATGTGGCAAGATGATATTCATACAAGACAATGAGATAAAAAAGTGTTCTCCAATGCAAAAGTATCGAGAAGACAATAAAAAGTATTTTTTCCAACTTCCAAAACAACTCCTCCACTTCTTCATTTTTTTTAATAAATATTATATTCATAATTGATGATGTGGAGACAAAGTCATTGTGAAGTGCATTGTCTAGATCTAGACAACCAACTTCACATTGTCCTTGCCATATCATTGCCATGTCAACTTCATGACATTTGTATTGGAGAATGATTTTTGAAATGGAAACTTATCATTCCTATGTGACAACCATTTTTTCTAAACTCAAAATAGGGTTGGAGATGCTCTTTATTTGGTAGAAGTTGGGAAACGGTGGACCCAACAGGCATGCAGAGGACACAAGCACGTTGGATTCGCCGGACGTCAAAAAAGAAAAAGGAAAAAGGAAAAAAAAAAAGCCTCCATGCGCGGATGGAGTAACGCAACCACGTTGGATTCGCGCTTTGCGTACGTGAATAAACTGACACTAGTGGGTGTGGTGGCCATGGCGGCCCAAACAAAAACAAAAAAAAAGCAGTTGGCGGAACTTCCCTGCAATTTGCAGTAACGTCAGCAGCTCCTTAATATAGGAAAAATTATATGGGACAACCAAAAGTGATCGGGACTATTCCATTGTGGCACAGACTGGACTGTCAGAAAAGTGGACAGTTCTTGTTAGATCCTGACAGTACTTGTTAGAAACTGGACAGTCCAGTCTGTAGAAAAATTAAAAAAATAGGCTAGTTCCGATCAGTTTTGGCTGTGCCCATATAATTAGCCTTAATATAGTTAGGAAACGAAGATCGAAGGCAAGTTCCACAATGGATGTCTGCTCTCCTCCTCTCTTCTTCTTCTTTTGTAGACACTATTAAAGCTGACACTTCTTCTTCTTCTTCTTGAGTGTAGTATTATATATATTTATGGGTGTGTTTAGCCATGGTAGAGAGCGTCGGCTTCTGCACGTCGACCATCTGGGCGCTGCAGGAGAGGAGGTTCTCGATGGTGTACGATGCGGCGACCTCCGCGCTCGGTCGCTCGTCTTCTCGGTCTTGTTCTGTGTTCTCGCTGTGAGGATCAGGTGATCGATCCATGCATGTAATACGTAATGGTGATTTTGTTGTGGTTTGTTCATGGATCTAATCTTCATTTCATCAAAGATACCAAGTTGGAGAAAAATTACAATCGACTTGTACACGTGAGGTGTGTTAGCACAAAGTACGATCGATACTACCTTGCCTGTAGTTTTGGACCAGAGTCCTGACCTACGGGCCACGTGTCATCCTTTAATTGGATTGGGAGTCTGTGGGGTGGTGAGACGCGACGTGCGGACAAGTGCGCGATCACCCCCCGGGCCATTTATCATTTTTCTAGCACAAATGTTTAATGTGGTGAAGGTTTTTTTTTCTTTCAACGGTAAGGTTCAAATCTCACAACAAATCTTAGTTTTCTTTCACCATTGTGAAGGAGTACCTCCTTTGGAGATACGTCCCAAAGGGACCTAACTAATAATTAGTACTCGGATTCGGACTCCAACGTGGGTGAAGAGCACAAAGTGACACTTTAGTGACACATTTTGTACTTCAAACGCACGCAAGCAAGGTCAGCAGTTTTGCAGAACTTATGGTTTACTGATGTTTATGGTGGTTGTAGGGTGGTTCAGTTTTGTATAAGTTGTCCTATTTATAGGGAGGTAGTATAGTAACTATCTACTTAATGGAGATTAACTTCCTAGTTTTTCGTCCACGTTGGTAGTGGACGGTTATGGTTGTTAGGGTGTTGGCTCCCTGGACATTAGACATTAGAAAAATTTGAGAGCAACAACAGTCAAGTCTTCAAGACTTGTATGAATCGGGTTCGGGTTTACTTGCTGTCACCGAACCGAACCAAACCGCCGAAGCGAAGCGAACCGAACCGGACTGCAGTATGCGCGTGTGGTCCATAGGACACTCATACAATACTTCAATGAAGCAACAAAGAGCAAATATATGCACAATTCAACTGATGTGGGACTAAAGTGTTTATGAAGGAAAGTTGGTTTTTGTTAAGGAGAAAACAGCAGTAGCAGTAGCAGCAGCAACAACAGTAACTATAATATCCATTAGAGAAAGTAACTACAATACGAGAAGCCTGAAGTCTACTATCATAAACTTCATTATAGATGTGAGACAATGTACGGATACTTGGTTTGCACGACGTAGAGAGTTGGCGGGCCATGTGCCACAAGAGCGCAAAGTGCACTTCGATGGCACACTTTGCATTTTGTACGTATGCATTGGACGCATCATTGCGCTGTTCAATGCGGGTTCCAGCACGGGACTGTGGTCCCGAGGGAAGTCTAATCCCGGTGGACCTTGGCTCCATCGTGGATGCTGCTCCTGCTGGACCTTGGCTCCGACGGGGAGTCCTTTTGGACCTTGGTTCCAGCGGGCCGGCTTCTGCCGGACTTGTGCTCCAGTGTGACTGTTGTTTGCTTGATCGTGGGCGTTTCAGTTTCTATAACTGTCCACTTGGTGAGGGTTATTGCTATAACCGTCCACTTAATGGAGAATTATTCTCCGGATTAACTGTCCATGAAGATGGAAAATGAAGAAGCTTCCTCGTTTCATGAACAGAGAAGATTTACATTTACTTGTTTGACTCTAAGTTCGAAAGAAGAATTTCTCGATAAATGTTAGGAACAGAGGAAGTCCTCCCATGGATAGAGGGATCCCTGCCAAAGTGGAAAGATCAGGTGGACTTGGCAACAACAACAAAAACGACAGGTATAGTCGACAGGTGGACAGGTATAGTTGAAGTGTACAATGAAAAGAATGTAATCAAACATTTCCTCTCTTTATTTCCTCTCAGAAACCATTTGCATATACAACATAATAGTGTACAACTACAGAACACTGATTTCATGCTCTATTCCTGGCAAAATTTAACAAATTTGCAACTACATAAAGATATACACAGCAGCAGGAGGTTCCCTGTACCTGCAGTATACAATGAAGGGAGAGGCAGCAATGGTTTCCCTCCAACTTTGCAGGACGCAGTTTAAGCAATGTGCAGCAGGGATCATAGGTTGGTCCACGAGGTGTGGACGAGCGATACGTCGAGTTGTTCTATCTTATGCCTTCAAAAATCCATTCAGGTCGAGGTACGATATTACTTGCTCAGCCATGGCTGTAGGTGAAGCACATTCACCTTCCTTTGTTTGAATCACTATCTGCAAGAGCATGCAAGCTCGAGTTCAGTTAACAGATGCAAAACCATCATGTCCATCTAAAATATGGGGTCTCTTTAGTGCTTATTGTAACGCCCAAAAAGTTGTGCCCCGTCCGAGGCAAAACTGCATAGCCTTCCACGGATCAAGGTTATGCGGAAAGTTTCTAGAATGTTCTAGAAGATGGTGGAACGTAACAGAAAGTCCAAGAATCTTTAGAGGACCCCGAGAATCTTCCAGAAGACTCCAGATCTTTCTAGATGTGTCATGATCTTCTGGATGTACTACAAGCTTCCTTTGTTCTTATCTAGATATGCCGATTCCAGAAGTTTCTAGAGATTTTCATGTAAGCCCTATACGCACTATAAATAAGGGGAGGCCTCATTTGTTCCTCACCACCAAAACTTGTAAGCATTCTCCAAGTAATAGAGAATTTCTTGCGAGTCTCATTTGCTCTACTCTTCCTAGTTACCTTAGCATTCTAGCTAAGCGGGTTGGAAGGCTTGCACGAGTCTTCGAGAAGGAAGATACTGCGCCGCACGCGACGAAGTGTAGCCTAAACACTCGGTATGTGACATTATGCAGGTAAAGGTTCCTCTGTTCTAGAGAGAGATGGATAAGCAAAGAAATGGCAATGCATTTTACCGATGACAACAAAAGATTTATCCTAAAAGTAAGAGTTGGACTATCTGGTTGTCTGGGATCATAAATCCTATGTATCGTTTTCTCTATATGAATGGCAGCAATGTTTATTTTTCTTCGGGCACCTATCATGTCGTCACCATCATCCAAGCTTTCTCAAAGGGTCCTCCACTATGGAGCATGAAGAAACAAGAAGAGTTGACAAAGTTTTATGAGCAGCTGTCAACCAGATGCTAACCCGCTAATTACAGTTTACTAACACTGTAAATAGCTCACAGCTACCAGATAATTAGGTACAGATGTGCGCTTCTGATGACCATACTTGTTATTAATCACCAACAACCCTAAGGTACTATCCATCTCCCCAGTTTGTAGTAACAGATTTGCAAAATCAATATAAATAAGTTCGCAGTTCTGCTTCCATCATACCTCTTAGTCACTCAACAACCAGCCTATACATTGAGGGCACATCTTGTCCTTGTTTGTGCTAAACAACAGGAAGGGTGAGCAGAAACCCACCATGGTACAATATAGTGGCCATACTGTAGGTGTGAGGGTATAGAAGTCCATAAAGCAACGACGAATTAAGGTGCTTGGCAAGGGGCAACGACCGTGAGGGAACTTGACAAGTGGGTTGGTCCGGTTGGACTTCCATCGAGATTATGTTCGGTTGGTTCAGTGAGTGAGAATTGTGAGTTGCCATTGTTCCGTTGAATTACCGAAATTGACTGCTTGTGCTGCAGGAGACTTGCAACTAACCAGCAGATAGGTAATCACTCCACTGGTGACATTGGCATATTGCAACCATCTTGAACTGAGATTGGGAGCAATGATCTGTAAATGAGAGTGGGATCTGCCCAATGGTGCAAGGGATGTGAGGATCATTGAGCATAAGGCTACTTGTGCAGTGGAGATTTGGCAGTCAACACCTGACCGGATACGAGATAGCCCTAAGAACCCTACCGTGTGAAATAGTTTACTCTATTTTGATTTTTTTTTCTGGCTTGGGTTGTGAAATTGTGACGTAACCCTTTGGGGAGGCCTTTGATTATTTCGTTATCATCTGTTTAATGAAACAAGGGTGGAAGGTATAACACTTCCAATCAAATAAAATTGTGCACCCTAAACTTCACATACTCGGTCTCAAATGGAAAATAAAAAACACACCAAAAAATTAAGTAATGTAGTCTCCTTGAAGATTTAACATGATAATGATGCCAATACAACCAGAATTCAACCACTATAACACCAAAAAGGTGAAAAAATATAAATGCATATAAACAGTGCATGTGCAGAAAGTTCTAAATTTTTGTGAACTTCAAAGAGAATTACACTTCTGTCATCTCATTTTTTAGCAGCAAATACCTATATTGACTCACCTCACACTTCAATGGTGGCTCGTACGGATCATCTATCCCAGTAAAACCTGCAGGATACCAAACAGAACTCTGGTCAAGAACGCATACCGGCAAAAATACTTTTCACTTAAAGCGCTGTCTATTACATCATCTTACAGGTCAGGCTAGTAAATACAATAGGGAAGCATATCCATCAGAGTTCAGATCAATACTGGTGCGTACCTTTGATCTTTCCTGCACGTACAAGCTTGTACAATCCTTTTGAATCTCTTGATTCACATATTTGCAAAGGTACATCCATGAAAACCTACATAAATGTGTTAAAATTTTGCTACATAGTTTAATAGCTATCAACAACACACAAAAGAAATAAAAGAATTACCTCAATGAAAGTAGAATCTGGTAGCATATCACGGCAGGCATCCCGGTCTCTTCTGTATGGGGATATCAAACTGGCAATACAAATAATACCAGCATCGGCAAAGAGTTTTGCTACTTCACCTATAAATTGATGGTACAAGTTGCACATTATAAGCCACAAACTCAATGTGTTCAAAACAGCAGGTTCATAGAATCATAATTCATAATCATACTACAATTAATGAAAATATGATCAGTCAAATCCTGCAACTATTAGCAAACAAGCAATATCATCAACTGCAACTAGTTTCTCATTTCTAAGGGAACAAATTAATATCAGTACTCTAGTCAGCAAATGGCAAGCTCTACATAGTTTTCCTACAATGGAGCAAGAACACTGCTGCTTACCAATTCTCCGTATATTTTCTGCACGATCTGCTTGGAAACTGAGATCTCGGTTTAAACCATGCCTAATATTGTCGCCATCAAGGACAAAAGTTAGATATCCCATGCTATGCAACTCCCGACTTAGTGCACATGCCAAAGTGCTTTTCCCTGAATATGAAATGAAGTAAAAAAGAGTAACTCTAAATACGTGAACAGATATTCAAATAATATGCAATAGCAGATTCCAAACTTCAAACGATCAACAAAGAAGAAGGGGAGGGGGTTTGGGTTTGCTAGAGTTGGCCCCACAAATATCCATTCCTCAAACTTTCTATCACTTAGCTTTCCAGCATGAGAATATTAAAGCAACACCAAGTTGCACACAAGTAGAAGGTACTTAAAGTAGCTAAAACAGACTACTTGCAAGTTAGCATCAAATGAAGCTACCTGCTAGCATGCATAGATAAACATGTCACTACCCAATTGGTTGCCTATTCTTCAGTTATGTGAATAAAGGGCATATGCATTTTTTTTAATTTGTTTATTTAAGCCATTAGTTTCATTAGCACACTTCTCTTTATAGCGTTGAATGTATTAATAACCTTACAGATCCAGCTATTGAAGGAGTATATCCCCGTTGAATGATGTGTGACTAAAGGACATTGATTTGCATCATCACCTTATGTCCAACACTATTTGCACCCCACCTTGACTAACTTCAACAGTTACCAAAGTCTTTTACTATCATCTTTGACAATTAAAAAAAATATTGACATATATTTTAGATTACTATACCCTATCAAGCACGGGTACTCCAGATAGGAAGTTGTACCCGTACCGGGCACTGGCACTCCTGTGGTACACTTACGTCTTGAAGATGCATTACTACTCACACACCAACCGTACCATATTTAAAAATCGATATATCGACGTACCAGGTACGTCCCATACCAAGTACTCGTATGAGTAGCTATACTTCATAGACTATCCATTTTCTTCCGTAGACAGTTTGACAAGCATTCGCACATCCCAAAGACAATTTTTAGATAAAGAAACAATGCTTTATCTATTCTTGGCATCCTTCACAAACCGCTCCGATGCACCACTTCCTCTAGTGGCCCATCATGGGTGAAGTGCTAACACAAATGACTTCGCAAAGTTGATGCACTAACCAGCACAAGTTATGTCACTAAACATTTGCGCTAAAAAGCATTACGAAAGAGATTTCACTATGACACATCATTACATAGGGTAGTTGAGCGTGTAATATAACCCCAACTTCTCTATTATAGTCACACCTACCACAATTTTAAGCAGAAACATAAAGGCTGTTATATCAGGACATGTATCTTTATCTCAAATTACACAGTGTACACCTCAGAAAGGCTGATGTGATTTTTTACCAAACATTCTCATGTAATCTCTTTCTCCAGACCGATTCCTACTGCAAAGCAAGAGGATTGCTCCTTGGCTAATCAAAAGTAAGTTACCCCAACTGAATGTTTCATGGCAAGGTCCACAAGGTCCTCTCGTTCTCACAGATTCCTTTGCCACAAATTTGCCACGTAAAAGGGTCGAGTAAGGTTTGACCGCACTTGCACTTGAACCTTGTTGTTAGTGTACCTTTACCAACTTTTGAGTAGACATCGACTTATTTTGATGGAAAACGACTTAGATGATGATGCTGAAAATAAATACTTCTACAGTATTCAACATTTTGCAAGATCATCTACATCCTAGATGTGGTTAAGGGTGCATTTATATATGCAACACAATTAAGAAAGATGTTATATATCGTTCAGATCGGAGACAAAGACTATTATAATATGACAAGCTAAACGGTAATTTCTAAAATTAGGTTTCAACACGAATAAATTTAAGTAGATAAATAATATATTATAATAGTTTAGTTCACCAACAAGGGGGTGGTCTAGTGGTAACACTAGTAAGGAAAGGGAGGAGTGGACATGGGTTCGAATTCCAACCTGGGCAAAATAGAAGTGAGAGGGGGAGGTTTTTGGTGCAAGTAGCCAAAGACATGGACCGTCATTAATGACGGGCCTTATCTCAAAAAAAGTAGTCTAGTTCATATAAAAAATAAGATTGCATCATTGTTCTGAAATAATTTCACAAAGGCATTAGGCAGATGTCAGAAGCGGCTGTGTTGCACAAGTAGAGACACAAATACGGACATGATACTGTTGAGAACTAATAAGAGATTTAGTCCCCACATTGGAAAATGTAATATGAAGAGGAGCTAGACTCCCTATAAGTAGTGGAGTAGTCCATCAATAAAAAACACACAACAATTATTCTCTACATGGTATCAGAGCCATAACCAAAATTTTTTTAATCCGCCCAAAGCCAACCCCTCCCAAGCCGACGCCCCCCCCTCCGCCCCCTCCCAAGCCGACGCCCCCCCTGCCCCCCCCCCCCACCGCGCCACCCCTGCCCCGACGTCCACCCCCTGCCCACCGCCGCCGCCCCCCCCTGTTGTCCACGCCCCCCCCTTTTTGCTGACCCCCGACGCCCCCCCCCCCCCCCCTTTGCTGAACCCGACGCCCCCCCACAAACCCTAATTTGCCAGCACGATTATGTGGACAATTATTCGAAGACGGATGGCTGTCAAATACTTTATTTGCACCTTCTGTTCCTAGATTACGTCCTCCGGAACAACAAATGCTTTATTTGTTTTCCGTTCTCGTTCTGCAAATTAAGATCTACATGCGTGTGCCAGTGTTGGGCACGTTAGCAGCGCTTTCGTAAAGGTCTCTGTTGGAGACTTTACATAAAGACGAAGAAGACGAAGCCGACAAAGACGACAACGACGACGAAGCCGACGAAGACGACGACGACGACGAATCAAAGTTGAAGTCGCCATGGATTCGATCCGTGGTAATAATGACAGCAGCAGAGATGAAGGCTTTGGTTGATGATATTTTATCAAAAAATTAACCGAGGCAACCCCACGTGTGATCCATACTGATGTGGATCCATCACTCTGCAAAATGGGGAAGCTGGACAAGCTGGAGACGAAGTTGGAAGGCACATCCAACTACTTGAAATGGTCGCGACAAGCACTGCGGACGCTCAAGAGACGAGGCTTGGTTGGCTACGTCAATGGCAAAACCAAGGCGTCCGATGATCCCTCCTCAAAGGAGTTTGCTATTTGGAAAATTGTCAACAATGTTGTGGCTGGATGGTTGACAGCCTCCTTGACCGACCAGGTGTCGGGCAATGTAGAGACAATGGAGGCTGCTGCTGATATATGGCGGACTTTGAAGGATATGTACTCAGGCTCCGGCAATCCTATGCGGGTCTTCCAACTGCAGGATGAACTTGATAGGGTGGCCCAGGACGACCGTACCATCTCTGAGTACGCCGTACTGTTGAAGACATACTGGTATGATCTGGATCACTATGATCCTCTTGGGATGGAAGATGCACAGGTCGAACCAGCATTTGCGAAACATTTCCAAAAGTTCTTGGATTATATTTCGCGACAACGGATGATGAAGTTCTTGAAGGGTCTTCACCCTGCGTTTGAGCATAGAATAAATGTGCTCCTAGCACAGCCCATGCTCCTAACCTTGGAAGAAGCCATAGCTGTCATGACACAAGAAGAGGCTCGATTGAAATTGATGCCCAACAAGGGCTCTTTCCAGGGGGAGCAAGCCGCTGTTGACAAGTCTGCCCTTGCCGCCTTCAATCAGCCTCCCTCTGTGGCCGGTGTTTGCCACAACTGTGGTGACTCAGGACATTACATCAGATTTTGTCCAAAACCCCTGTCGAGTGATCGTGGACGGGACCGCGGAGGACGTCGAGGTGATAGAGACGGTTTTGGTGGAAGACGGAGAAATTATTCTGGCGGCCACAAAGCAAATCTGGCGGACGAAGGAGGCGAACATCACCTGGCTGAGTTAACCCCTCTTGAGAAAGAGTTCCTCGAGAGGTTACGCAGCACGAAGCTGGGTTCGGACGACAGTCATGGGACGTCATCTACCTCGGGAGATCACATCACTTGCTTTGTCCAAACCAGCACAGGTATTCCTGTGCGTGCTCTTGCAGCAGCTGTCCACCAACCAGGTTGGATTATGGACTCTGGGGCATCTCGCCATGTCACGGGGTCCCGCGGTGAGTTCCAGGACTATACTCACCTATCGACGCCGGAGAGCATTCAGACTGCTGATGGTAACTCCAGTCCTGTCATGGGTAAAGGCACTGTCGCATGCACCCCTTCTCTCACTCTCACCAATGTCTTACATGCTCCGTCTTTTTCTGTCAATCTTCTTTCTATTAGTGCCATTATTCTTGATCTGAACTGTACCGTTTCCTTTGACATTCCTACAGTGACTTTTCAGGAGAAGGGGACAGGACGACGACTAGGGACTGGCACATGGCATAAGGGGCTGTGGTACTTGGACAAGACTGGACTGGACAGGACAAAGCATTAGCATCTTTGGTAGCAGACACACCACCGGAAGATTCACGACGCAGTGTAGAAGATGAATTGCTACTTCCACCACCAGCGTGTCGGTCATTCTTCTTTAAAATTATTAGTCGAATGTATCCGTCCTTATACCAAAGGGCAAATAAAGAAAAGTTATTTTGTAATGCATGTGAGTTGGATAAACATACCAGAAACATGTATGTGAGTTCAGGAAGTCGAAGTTCAGCTGCATTTGATATGATACATTCGGACGTATGGGGCCCTTGTCCTACAACCAGTATTACGGTTTTCGATGGTTCGTCACTTTTATTGATTGTTATACTCGCGTAACATGGGTCTACTTATGAAGAATAAAAGTGACGTCTTTGAGGCGTTTCGAGACTTTCATCGCCGGGTAGAAACACAATATGGCACTAAAAGTAAGTGCTTACGGTCTGACAATGGGACGGAGTATACAATAAGATGGTTGCTGAGTACTTATCCACTCATGGAATACTCCAAACTTCACGTGCCTATACACCGGCACAAAATGGTGTGGCCGAACGAAGAACAGACACCTGCTGGAGGTCGCACGGACGATGATGCTGGCTATGAATGTCCCGAAACACTTATGGGGGCAGGCGGTGTTAACGGCCTCTTACCTCATCAACAGAATGCCATCTCAGGTATTGGACTGGAAGACACCGTTGGAGATGCTTACTGTTCCACCAAAAGTATTTGGGTGTATATGTTTGTCCAAGATAATAGGCCAGGAGTTGGCAAACTGGATCCTAGAGCGGTTAAATGTGTCTTTGTCGGCTACACGGCAACTCAGAAGGGATACGCATGTTGGAGCCCAGTTGAGCGGAAGATGTTTGTAAGCATGGACGTTACATTCAGAGAACTGGAACCATATTATGGTTCGGATGATGGTTCAGCGTTTGGTGACACACCTAACACAGAGGGTGTTAGATGTGAGGGGGAGAAAATAAGCCCATCTGTGGTGGTTGGATCGGTCCCATGCCCGGTCGTGGAAAACTGGACGAAAGGGGGAGAAAGCAGTGACTCCGATACAGAAGATGAAGAAAATACATATGTTAAACAGGGGGGGCAGCAGACAATGGAAAAGGAGCTCCAAGTCTACAGAAGGAGACAGCAGAAGTCCAGTACTGTGCCTGTACCGTGCCTTGTGCCTACTGTACCAAGTCCCTCGTCTACTCCTGCTCCAACTCTTGAAGATGTTGCCCCCGTACAGAATCAATCTGATTCTGATGCGGATCTCTCTGACTCTGATGGTATGATCTCTCCACCACCTATTGCTCCCTTAAGGAGATCTTCTCGCATCAATGCGGGTAAGGCTCCTAGTCGTTTTGATGATTATGAACATGATATTGCCAACTACCTGTCTTATTCTAACATTTCTTCGAATTATCGAGCCTTCATTGCATCATTAGACTCTACTTCGTTGCCCAAAAGTTGACAGGAAGCAAAGAAAGATCCGAGGTGGAAAGCTGCAATGATGGAAGAACTTGGGGCACTGGAAAAAATAAGACGTGGGAGCTGGTTCCATTACCCAAAGGGAAGAAAACTGTGGGATGCAAATGGGTGTACACAGTAAAGGAGACGTCAGAAGGAAAGGTGGAACGATACAAGACGAGGTTGGTGGCAAAGGGATACACACAATCATATGGCATCGACTATGATGAGACGTTTGCTTCAGTAGCGAAAATGAGCACCGTTACGCCTTCTGAGCGATAGTCAAGCTGCAATAAGTATAGCTAACAATCCAGTTCAGCACGACAGAACGAAGCACATCGAGATCGATCGATTCTTCATCAAAGAAAGCTGGAGCAAGGGATACTGAAGATTGATCATGTTCGCTCAGAAGAACAAGTGGCAGACTGTCTGGCTAAGGGTCTTAGTTCAGTAAGTCTGTCGAAGCTATGTAACAAGATGGGAATGATTAATATCTATCGTCCATTTTGAGGGGGAGTGTTGAGAACTAATAAGGGATTTAGTCCCATATTGGAAAATGTAATATGAAGAGGAGCTAGACTCCCTATAAGTAGTAGAGTAGTCCATCAATAAAAAACACAACAATTATTCTCTACAGATACCAATATAGATGCATACATTTTCAGGTAGGTACCATAGTAGTCATTATGTTGCAAAAATACTGACACAGATATGAGTTACAGGTGGGTACATACACCATTTTTCCATGTCCATGCAACATAGGCAACCAGGTAAGGGTACATGTAAATAACTAAATATGTTTATTAACAAGGGTAAATTACAAGAAACCCTCTACAATTGAAAGATTCTAAGGAGCTACTCTGCCATTATATATTTTATGGTCCAGACCATCGACTTTATTCATACAGGAAGAAAGAAATATATATATGTTTGCTAACTAGCAAACTAAGCCAATACTAATTTTGAGGCAAGATATGGTGAAGAAGACACGAACAAACCTGATCCACTGAGGCCAGTAATCCAAATAACGCATCCTTTTTGTTTTAATAAGTTTTCCCTTTCAACTTTACCAACTGGGCAGTTATGCCACACAATGTTCGTCGACTTTCCAACAGTTGACATGACAGGGTGATCTTTTGCTACATAAATCAAAGGCAGCTGTTAGGACACATCGGATAGGAACAATGAATCAATGATATATTTAATTGCCAATGCATTATTCTAAACTTTATAATGTCCAACTAAGTATAGAATAAAGCTTCCAGGTGAGCAAACCATAATAATAGTTTAAATTAAAGCTAGTGGAATTACACATCAGAACTGTCAGATTCTTTCGGGAATAATCTTGTTAGAGAACACCATATTAGGTTCAACATAATTTAGTTAAAGAAAGAGCATAATTTATAAAGAATCAGAGACCAGTTATAGAAGTGGCACTTACTATAATGGAGATCTGACTGCGGAAGCACTAATATACATTCTAATATACTCTGTTTAGCACAACTGTATATTTCTCTATGCCACGCCAATGTAATAGCCGATAATTTAGTATACAGTTGCAAGGTTCAGTAACCAACTATGTTGCACAGACACGAATATGACACAAGAAACACGGACCCCATACCCATTTTGGTGTGTCATAGCTTACTGTGAGTGTTTGTGTCATGTCCAATACGTGTCTGACACAACTCTATACGGAGACACCAATTTGACCCTCCAGCTTCCTAAGTCGCCACTGTTCATTAACCTGAGCACTGTTATTTGAGAATTGAGATGGTCAACAAAACTATGTGAACCAAAAGGGGCCCCTTTCCCACTGAAATTATTCAAACTGATTCACTCGACGACTCAAATGTAGTGAATTATATGTGAAGTAAGATACAAAATAACCAAGATATATAAGTCCTAGAGATTGTACAACCTTAAAATTTTGAATCACAGAAACGAACACAGGACACACTAAACTACAAAATCGATTAAACTATGGATGCTAGAATCAAACCGACTCTCTTGAAATTACACAGCCCATATATTGCATGAAAACAAATACCAAACAACACGTTACAGACACGGCACTGATTTTGGCACGTGACCAAGTTCATACAAGACACCAAATTTTTAATACAAGACGACACGGTGAGGACACGGTATGCATTTTGACGTGTCGTGGTGTATTTTGGAGCATCTGTGTCGACATGGCTCCTTCTCATAAAATTCTCAAAATTATTTCTCAAGACCTTATTCCAGATGTGAGAATATGCATATTTCCATATAAAAATCGAACCTTTTCCTATTCAGATCCATCAATTTAGTAAGAATCTAAAATATTCTCAGTATATATATAAATTCCTACCAACAAATTGTCAAAAGTACGTGCTTTCCAGAATCCCTCCATCTCGTCAAAATCGAGTCGAGTCAAGAATCATCGGTACCTGGAGCTTCGCAGTCACAATCTACGTCCGGATCCGCCTCCGCCTCCGCTTCCGACTTCACCTCCACGAACTCCCTCCTCCCCGCCGCGTCAACCCTAACCCTAGCCTCGATCGGCCGCACGGACCTCGTGCCCGACCCGCGCCGGAATCCTACCGCCACCGCCGTCCTGCGGTAGTGCGCCGGCGAGGCTCGCCGGAGCGATCTCGACGCCGCCGATCCCGCTGGATAAATCGCCTCCAGCGTCGCCATCGGAAACGGAGGAGAAAATATAAGGAATGTGCTTTGATTCGAGTCAGAGTCGGTACTTATAGAGGGGGGAGAGCAAGAGTAACCGCTCGTCATAAACTTCTGCAGACGAATTTTTAATTCCAATTTGTAAAATTCGTTAGCGAATGAAATCCATTTATATTTTTGGGAGGGAAAGAAACAGAAACATAGTGGCATGAGAGAATTAAATTTGTAACAAAAATGTAAAAAAGAAAAAGAAAAGGAATCTGAGGTTGGAGGTGTAGATAGAAATGTAACCATACTGGACTCTAGTTTGATTCACCGTTATGTAATCGTAATCGTAATATAATCTATATATATATATATATATATATATATATATATATATATATATATATATATATATTTTGATTACAGTATAATTATATTACAATTAGTGATCACATTACGGTGAACCAAACAGGATTACTGTGATAATAGTGGGATATTCATATAACAAAATAAAAAAATTCTATCGAACTCAAGTGGCTATTGTGGTCATCGAAAAGAGGTATAAGATTCTGGTTGGATAGCTGAAGATCAGTGGATCGAGTCATGGAAACGTATAATTCCATTATAACATGCAACATGATTTTATAATTTTCTTACAATTCCAGTTGTTGGCTTTTATACTTAAAATTTGGCCTCTCCCCAAACAAACAAATAAAAAATTGTGGTAAATTTGTAAATAAATTTAAAAAAAATTGGACTGACCTCATGTAAAAGATGAAATGCCTACAGAATTTCCCCAAAATAATAAAATAAGTCCACCACAATAGACTAGTAGGATTGATGTGTTATTGTTTACTCAAGGAAAAGTTAAGAAATAAGAAGATATTTTTCTAAGACATTAATAAATTATTATAGAAATAAATAAGTGACTTCTTATGTGTTTTACGAATATTACATTGACTACTTATATTCCGAATATAATTACACCAACCCTCTCCTTTATAAATTGTATAAAACATAGAGATGGTTAGTGTTATAAATTTCTATAGAAAATATAAACTATAGAAATGGTCCGTATAATTAATTTTAAAGTAGAAATAATTTATGTAATAAGTGTAAAACATGTTGATAGTTAATATAATAGAAAAAAATATGTTAACTTTTTACGCCGAGCATTAAAGTTAACTAAGAAAAGAAAATTAGGAATAAAAAAAAGGTTCCTTATCCATCCAAGTTTTTACTTTTCATCTATAATTGACTTTTTCAAACACTGGAAAAAACTACTATATGTGCACGTGCGTTGCACTTATTTATAAATAGAAAGATTAAAAGACATTTGTAGTAAAAAAAAAATTCATTTTTCCAATTAATGAATTATGTTAAAGAAAGTTCATTTTCAATGCCTCATTTTTAGATACTCAATGCATTTATAATAAGGAATATTAAAGGACAACCCTTGTATTTACCTAGACTAGTATATCACCCGTGCGATGCACGGTTTGTATATTTAATACTATTTTATTTTTGAAAAAATAAATGAATGTTCTTAATATTTATATAGCATTTGAAATTAAAAAAAATTAGAATAAAGTCTACTTTAATGACATAATTATACTTATCTGAACAATAAAGAAAACTTTTTTATGAATTAGTTTATTTCTTAATATTTCTTTGCCATTTAATCAATTTTTGTTTCGTTACAAAAACTGATATCAAGAAGTTTTTCTCGTTTTAAAAAAATAGTAATTTATATAGACTAATATTAATTTAGCACACATAAAATTTAACAATAACAAAAAAAAAAACTAATTTAGCCCACATAATGAATGGCTGCCAGCTGTTAAAAGCATTAAACCCTAACAAAGAATCAAGCCATTTCAAATTTGTCAAGGCTGCCACCTATACAAATCATTAATTGCCCCTTTACTCTTGCCATAAAAGTTGCCTTAAATTTTGGATCACCCAAACAACCACAATAAAATACAGCGGATGGGAGCACAAATCCGCGTGCACCCCATTTTCAATTTTCTTTCTCTCTTCCTCTATCTCTATGTGAAGGATTTTCTTTTCCTCTATTTCTATGTGAAGGATTTTCTTTCATCTGCTATGACGATTTTATTTTTGTGTGTGATTAATCTGTAGATCAGTTCAGATCTACACATATATGTATAGATCTGTGTATATTATCAATTTTTTTGCTATTTTTCTTGTTCGGTTTTGTATTTATTAGTGGTTCTTCACTGATTGTTAGAGATTTATCAATTTCCTCATTTTTTTTGTTGATTCATGACATGATGGGGTACATCTCTACATAAAAATTATGTTTTAGAATTTTTCCCCATTTTTGTGCTTTTTGTTCTTCATTTTTTTTTCTTCTTTTGATGATTTATCAAGTGGTATGTTAGATCTAGACCCCGAAGAAATTATTTTTGAGGGTTTTTCGTTCGAGATTGATCTTTTGTTTTTTGTTCGAGATTTTTTTAAAGGCAAATCTCTCTATTCCCCTCTCTCTCTCTCTCTCTCTAACGGATAAGATAACTATTTTTTTACTCAATTCTTTTTACAAATCATTTAATAATTTTTTTTTTTAACTTTCTGATGACTCGTGAAGGTCTCTTAGACCTACTACATCTTTTTCAGGTTTTTCTTCTTTTTAGAGATGTGTCCTCTTTTTCAATTCAATGTTTAATTTCTTTGTAATTGTCGATAAAAATATTCAATATCTGTCTGTTTTGGGTGATTCTTGACAGGATGTAGTAGATCGATCTATACATCGGACCGGCGATATTGATTTTGTTTTTTTTTTTTTTTTGTTCCTTTTGTTCTTCAATTTTTTTTTATGGTTCATGAATTCATATGTAGATCTAGATATTCACGAAGAATATTTGGGATTTTTTTTGTCTCTCCTTTTTCAGTCGTAGTGAAAATTTTAACTATTTTTTCTTAGTTCTTTTTGCAGGTTATGTATACATTTATGTTTGTCAATCTTAATATTTCACATATGCTCTCCATCATGGAGGTATATGCTACTCCTGTCTAGATTATTTTGCTGCAAATTAAATTATAAAAAAATCTTAAACTAAAATGGAATAACTATATAACATGCAAGATATTTATTTTTCCATGAAGCCATGCGAGTAATTTGTAATGTAGAAAAATTGTTACTATGTAAGAAAAACATGTTTAAATGTTTGTTACATATTTGGAACTGATATTTGAAGCTCTTGCTGTGTTGCATATGTCAAAGTTGTAACAAAATAACAGTTTTGAAAATAAAAATGGGTAATCATAATTTTTTTACCACTTTTCAAACATGAAAAAAGTATGCTGCCATGTTACAAATTTATTAAATAAAAACAGAAAATAAAGGTAGTCAAGCCAGAAGAATTACCTGATCCATTGCTTACAACTTTTGTCTCTTGTTTAGTGTAGTACTCTTCAAGAGCTTCCTCATTTTCTTGTCTTTCCTATGTAGTACTTGTTTTCTTGTAACATCAGACCTCTATAACTATTTCTCAGATTAGAAAGTTGTAAGTCCAATATATAGTTAACATCTGAATTGTTTTTTAAAGTAATAAAGAATAATAAAGGAAGATCAAAAGTCATCTTTATTAGCATCACTTTTGAAGCAACTAATGATGAACACACCTTTTTGTAGATATCAATGTAATAAATAAATGTCATATCATTATACATTATAGTTTTTACCACTAACAACACAAAAAAGGAAAGCCAAAAGCTTTTCTGATTACGAACAATTTTGATTCAATTATTGGTTTCCTAACAATTTTTTCAGCGTTTAGAATAATTAGTTTAATTTTGAATGCTTTGATTTTTTATAAAAACGATCAGTATACTGACTTTTAGTATATTACAAATCTTAATGTCATTTGTTATTAACTTAAATTAATTGTTTTGGGGGAGGGGGATGTGGAGAATGTCTAATGGGAGGAGACTGTTTATTTCGATAATTGAACATGACTCCTTGTGGAATACTAAGTAAAAAAAAAGGTTTCATTTGAAGATTCTTGCAGTGACGTTTATAAACTTGGATTACTCCAGTATCTAACGTTTATAGAAAGCCTGTTGATACTGAATTTGTGTGATAATTTTAGCTGTTTGATGCAATATTTTATGTCTTTACTGTTTGATGCAACATAATTTTACAGAATTTCGCAAAATTATTTGATATTTTGGCAATAACATTCTAGAATTGCTTACCACACTTGGTTGAAATCGAATTTTTATGTAAAATGATATTTAGTTAATTTATGATTTATTATCTATATTTTTGTTTTAATACAGATGCAAATAAATATTTGATTTAATGCTACATGGATTTTGCACCAGATTAGTTGTATAAGTGTAAATTTTTGCCAATTACATTTTCTCGTATAATTTTGTTGAATATGATATTTAGATATTAGTAAGCTTCAGTCAAATTTATGCAAATTTATAAGAGAAAATATAAGATTGCTTAATGCACATTGACTTATAAATATTGGTTCATAGTATATAACTTAATAGTTCAATAAAACAGCTTTAAAAAGATACTAATTTTTATAAAGAGATATTGTTCTTGCTTGTGTCTGTTAATATAATGTTGATTCATGTTCTTGGCTTTGTATGATTTTTGTAAATCTTTAAATAAAATATTTTTTGATCCAAATTCTTCATTGTTACAATTTGTTCAATATAATATTATTAAATAAACTATTATTCGAAGTCACAGGTAAAGAATACGGTTCGGTCATTATCAGTCATTTCCTCTATTACCACCCGGATTTGACCCGACTATGAACCAAATTTGAGCCCATCCTGGATTCCGGCACTCGACAGATTCGCGGGCTACACTCGGGATGCCAATCCGCCACAGACCTCGAACCCCGCACCAGCACCAGCCGGTCAACCGGAGTCTATTCCACCGGCTGCAGCCGGTCAACCGACTTTGAAATTTACGCCTCGCGTTAATTTCGAGCGAATTTAATCTCGGACCTTTGTAGAAGTAGTAAGAAGTAGCTGTGGTTAAAAATTTCGTCCTCATTTCGGAATAATTTCATTTCCATTTTGTAGAGGCTCTCTCTCTCTTTCCTTTCTTCTTCTTCTTCTTCTTATTCTTCAGAACCAAACCAAACAAACATCATCATCATCTCCTCATAGGAAAGGAAAGGAGAGGAAAGGAAAGGAGCGAGCAATGGACCGAGAACCGGAAGAGCTCCAATTTCTCTCCCTCGTCGGCATCTACCGGACCTCCGGGAAGCTCCTCATGTCCTCCCGGCGGCTCTTCTCCCAGATCCTCCTCTCCCTCGTCCTCCCCCTCTCCCTCCTCTTCCTCGCCCACGTCCACGTCTCCCACCTCCTCTTCTCCCCGCATCGACCGCAGCGAGTCCGCTCTCGAGCGCGCCGCCCCCGACTCCCCCGCCGAGTCCCGCCTCCTCTCCCGCCTCTCCCACCAGTGGGCCGCCTTCCTCCTCTTCAAGGCCCTCTACCTCGTCTTCCTCCTCGTCCTCTCCCTCCTCTCCACCTCCGTCGTCGTCTACACCATCGCCTTCCTCTTCTAGCCGGTCGACTTCCGCAAGGTCCTCACCGTCGTCCCCAAGGTCTGGCGGCGCCTCATGCTCACCTTCCTCTGGGCCTTCCTCCTCCTCTTCGCATACAACGCCGCCGCCCTCACCGCCATCGTCCTCCTCCTCTCCGGCGAAGGCGCCCTCGGCCTCGTCCTTGCCGCCCCGCTCCTCCTCCTCTACCTCGCCGGCCTCGTCTGGATCAGCGTCGTCTGGCACCTGGCCAGCGTCGTCTCGGTGCTCACCTTCCTCTGGGCCTTCCTCCTCCTCTTCATCTATTTATAGCCAGTTGCTTATAAATGTATTATATTTTGAAAACTAAAATTCATAAATGTGGCACTATTTTACACATTCTCCAAAGGATGAATGTCATTTATAAGTGTGAAAGTTGTTAAAGTAGCTGTAAGTTGTTAAAGTTGTACTATTTTGCACATTCTCCAAAAGATGAATGCAATTTATTGTATGCTTTTGCTACATTTTAGAATGTGATGTCATTTATAAATGGTATTTTTTGACAGCTGCACATTCTCCAAAGAGTCAATGATATTTATATCAACTTTAGAAGTCTCCAGAATCGAAAATATATAATAGCATTTAGACAGAAGAATATTATTTTATTACTATTTTGCAGAATTAAATAATATTTTATTACTAAAATTTAGGCGGGAAAATGGCAGGTTTGTAATTTCTTTCAACTATTTTGCTATTATATATATAGATACCTCCCATTAATTATAATTAATCTTTTTAGTTAGTAAATATAGGAAAGGGTAATTTTGGTATAAAAAAAATTATGGTGAAACCTATTTCACATTATATAGTTAAATAGATTATAATTTTCCAAAGAAAAAATATATTGATTTTTCGTTCCTTTCCTTTTCTTTCGTCGAACCAAATCAGACCTTACATTCTATTTCCTACTTTAATCAAGTTTTCCACTTTAATCAATCATTCACGTTCCCACTTTAATCAAGTTCTTCTTCCAATTTCTTTTACTTTTCAAACACCCAAAATTTGTTTTTTTTTTTTATGAAAATTACAATTTTCGTAAGGAAGAAAAGAGGAAAGAATTAATTTTCTTTCCTTTCCGCTGATGAAATGAGGTCTCAAAGACAAGCGATATTAAAGTATGTCCCTATTATCAAGGATAACGTTAGATAATACCAACATTTAATCATATTTTACCGACTACATAATACGACAATATATATATTTATTATGTACGAAATCAGTTATGTTAGAGCATATAGACGATCACATTATGTGATTAGCAAAATATACTAAAATTTTGGTACCCCTTTACTTATTGTATAAAATTACTCCCAAATTCGATAATAACAATATCAAAAAGTTGGTTTTACAAAAGTTTGCACCAAAGTTGTGCGTTCGATTTATTCGGTTTTAACGGAAGCGAAATGATCAAAATTGGATAAATAAAAATTCTAAAAATAATAAAAACTGAAATTAGTAATAACCGAAACTGAACCGATAATGTGTTTTTTTTTTATTTGTTTGGGTTTATTGTTTAATAGGTTGGACCTAAAGTTAGAATTATGATTAAATTATATTAAATTTTTATAATTTTTATAAATGTTTGCTATATTTTAAAATTGGGTCCAAAGTTGGACTAATTGTTAAATTATCGAACTTGGACTTGAAAACACATACATAGAATTGTTATTTTTAAAATATACAAGAAATAACATTTTTATTATAAAAAAGCATAAATTGAGGGAATTTAATAGTTGTATAAACTTTATTCGGTTTTCGATTTTGGACTCGAATATTTTTTTTAGCATTTTTTAAGCTGATATTGGACAATTTTTTTGTTTTTCAAATCAAACCGAATCTCTTATTCGTTCAATATTCCATCAAAAATGGAAAAATGGAAAGGAAGAAAAACAATTCCTTTTTTTTTCATTTCCTTGAAAAATTACATTTCCATCCATATTCTTTTTTACAATATTTGAAGAAGAAAAAAAAATAGAAGAAAAATAAATTTCCAATAGTGAAAAAAAATAATGTTTGAATTTCCTTATTTTTTTCCCAGAATTTTTTTCTTTCTTGGTAACTTTCTTTGACATCCAGACATGTGAGAAAACATTTTATTTTCAACTCCATGATTTCGCAAATCAAACTAGGCCAAAGTTCAGCGGTCCTCGTGCCATCGTGTCGACTCTTGCGCAGGAGTGGAGATGAACATTTCGAAATTTTCACCTGAACCATAAAATTTATATAAAATTATATCCAAAGCATAACTTTAAAAAATTTGCATTTTAAGCACAAGAACACTCTTCAGAAGGACGTTCTTACCTTAAAAATATTTTACAAAAAGACGTCATTATTGCCCAAATTTACTCCGTCAAACCAAAAATTATATATATATAGATATATATATATATATATATATATACAAAAGGAGAACGGAAGGATGTTCTACAAGAGGAATACGTTTTTCGCATGGACATTCTTCTGTTACAAGAAAAATGGGTTGCTTATATTTCATGACAGTAGTGGTGACGATGAGCAAGTCTTGCTGGTGTTTGTTCTAGTAGTATTGCATGCCAATTACTAAGGGCAATATTAATAAATTTTGCATGATGGAAAATGAATTCAACAGGTCTACATGGACCGCGGTTTCAACTGCGGCTGAAATCGCGGTCACGTGTCAGCCTTGGATTAGTCAATTTTTTGCGGTATTTGTTCGTTTTTTTAGCCCAATCAAAAATTTACACGTATTCCTCACAATTTGAATTTCGGTTTTCTTTTCGGACTGAGAAGACTTTCTGAAATGAATTATGAGAGTTCAATCATGCATCATCACTATTCAACTGTGTAGATTGTTTTGAGTCATTATTAGGAGATACAAGGTCAGACTCTGTCAAGAATAATTGGTTGGCCATATATAATAGGACTATAGTGATGGAGTGCTAACGTCATACCAACAGGAGAACGTCCATCTAAGGACATTTTTTCCTTGTAGAACGTCCTTCCGTTTGGACCTTTCTCCGTTTACATATATATATTTTTCTGAAAATTTTATACATAGGGATAGAATTTAGTGTATTTACGAAAAAAAAAAAATAGAAGAATTATGAAGAAGAGGATATTGCGACTTTATTGATGACGTCCGAAAATATTTTCTATTTAGCCTTCTATTCAATAACTTTGTATGTGTTCTTTTTGATCTTGAGACCAATTCTCCATGTCCATGTCAGAGTATTTGTTGTGTATCCCACATTTTTGGATACAATGGCCGAGACACCCGCATAAATGGCAAATTTTGGTCAGCCTTTCATATTTTAGATCGATGTTGCAAGCAGTGCCATTCCCAATAGGATAGATAGCCTTCTAGTAAGAGGTTTGGAGATATCAATCAAGATTGGACATTCTTGGCAACATCACTAATGTCATCCCCAAAGGGATTTCAACGTGGGACGCCATCATTTATGTCGCCGGGGGGGGGGGAGGGGTGCCTCCATGCTCCTGCAACTTTTTATGGGCGTCATTACTAATGTCGTCCCTTTCTCTCATTTATAATTTTTTAGACTCATCTCTTTTTGCGTAAATCCGACAAAATTTATCTCTCTGTGTAAATTTTTTCGATTTTTTTTTTGTTTTATTTAACAGAGTAAACTTTTATAATAATAACGTCTATTTTTAAACTTTTTTTAAGGAAAGAACGTCCTTAACATACAATTTTTAAAAAAGTTAATACTTTGAATACAATTTCATATAATTTTTAGGGAATTTTTATACAGAGCATAAAAGTTCTAGGAAATTATAAAGAAAGCATAAAGTTTCTCAAATTTCTAAAAACAACACAAGAATGCCCTTCCAAAAGACGTTCTACAAATAAAATAAAAAAATAAATCAAGACGTCCTTAGGATGGACGTTTTCCCTTGTTTTTTTATATATTTTATGCATATAGGTCTCTTTGATTGTTACTTTTGTTGGCATTTTAAGATTTTTGTTAGCTTTTTTCATATGGGTCCTTCTAAACTTTGATCTATTACATTGTGGTTAAAAATATATAAGTGGATATAATTGGTAAGGGATGTTTTGTATGTAGGTCCTTCCACGTAAGTCTTGAGAAACATCTTTCCAAACGGCGTTTCCATTTTTTTTTCTCCAAAAAACTTGTTAACTTATTTTTTTATTAAGGGAAAAAGCGAAAATTCGAAAAAGGTGTTTTGAAAATTTTGTTTTACTTTGGACTTTTGCTGTACTTTTGTGCAACTCATATGCTTTGTTATAAGATTTTTTTTTCGTCTCGTAATACGAAACACATGTCTAGTTTGCACATATATGAACGGAATTGTTTTCGAAAATTTTCATACAAAGCATAAAAGTTGCACTAAATTGTAGCGGAAGTCCAAAGTTTAACAAAATTTTCAAAACAACACAACAAAGACCTTTGAAAAGTCATTCTGTAAAATTTAAAACGCCTTTTGCATTTTTCCTTAATAAAAAAATAAGTTAGTTTTCTGGAAACATAAATTGGAAATGCCCTTTGGAACTCAATGCTGACGTGGAGGGACCTACATGCAAACGGCCCCTATCAATTATATCCAATTATTTTATTTCTAATAACAATAAATAAATAAAAGTTTAGAGGGCCATGTATGAAAAATTAACCAAAATCTTAAAGTGTCAACAAGAAAGGGCCTATATACAAAGGGTCAATATGCATAAAAAAAACACATTTAGAGGGAGCACGCCCAACCTAAGAGCTTTTTATTTTTTTATTTTTCAACTTACTTTTTTTAATTAGTGGGAATACCTTTTCGACCGAAATTTTGAATTTTTCTAAAATTTTATTTATAGAACGCCTTTGGAAGGGCGTTCTTGTGCTGTTTTTAGAATTTTGAGAAACTTTATGCTTTTTTTTTTGTAATTTCGTATAATTTGTATGCTTTGTATGAAAATTTCTGTAATTTTTATGCTTGGTGTATTTGATTGTAAGGTGAAAAATACGTGGAAAAGAAATTAATTCCATGAAATTATTTTCTAGGAAAAAAATTTCATGAAATTTAAAATTTTTCATGGAAAATTTAATTTGGTTGTTTTATTGTCACTATTTTCCACGAAAAATAGTTATTTTCTATTATGGGTTAGATAAGTTTCATTTTCCACCATTTTAGAAAAATATAGAAATGATATTTTTTGGAAAATAATTTCATGAAAAATATAAGCTATCATTTATCAAACACTACAATTGGTGGAAAATTTATGGTGGAAATATTTTTTATAAAAAAACGTCCAATCAAACATAGCCAAGTGAAAATTTCCGTATATAAGAACAATCGGAAAAAAAGGAAAGAGAACTAGAGAGAGAGAGACATAAACCTAACCTTTTCTCGCCGGATCTGACGTCATGAACCCCGCCCCCGGCGAATCTCCGGTCCCTTCGGCGTCGCCGCTCGACAAGCCCCTCGCCGAGCTCACCGAGGACGACGTCGCCCAGCTCACGCGCGAGGACTGCCGCCGCTTCCTCAAGCAGAAAGGTCCGGTCACCTCCCCCCCTCTCTCCCCCCCCCCCCCTCCTTTCTAACCGCCACGTGTCGGTTGTGCAGGCATGCGGCGTCCCTCCTGGAACAAGTCGCAGGCGATCCAGCAGGTCATCTCCCTCAAGTCCCTCCTCGACTCGCGGCGGGACTCCGGCGACGGGACCCGCATGAAGAAGAAGTCCCGCCCCGCCGCCCCTCCTCCGCCGCCTCCGGCGGAGGCGACCGCACCGCAGGTGACCGGACTCGGCTCCTCCTCCTTCTAGAGCATTCCTTTTTTTCCTCACTGTTGCTTCTTCGTCATCGCCAGGTTCCGGTTAGTTCGCCGTACAGGAGGAAGGATCCGAACCCGAACCCGAACCCGCTCCGACCCGCCAACTCCGCCGCCGCCCGGTTTGCTCTCCCCCCCCCCTTGCTAACTTGCGCCCCGACCGGCTTTGATTCGTAGCAGCTGTACCCTTTTCTTTTCTCTGGATATTTGCCTATAAGTCCAGTAACACATTTCATTACAAGTTTGTTAAAATCAATTATGCTATTTAGCTCCCAAAATATTTGGGTGATGCCATCTTCCATTATGTGGCAGTTAACATGGCAGCTGACATGGCAAATTTAACCAAAAATATAATTATCCAATTTTTTTAATATTAATGTTAATGTTAATGTTAATTTTAATGTTAAGATTAATTTTAATGTTAAGGTTAATCTTAATTTTAATTTTAATATTAATTTTAATGTTAAATTTTGCCATGTCAGCTGCTATGTCACAACTATGTCATATGTCACATAATGAAAGATGATATCACCCAAATATTTTGGGAATCATATAGCATTTTTGTTGTTAAAATAGAGTGTTTGAAATTTGGCATGGTACTTTGGATTTGGAATAACAAAACTTATTAGACTTATATTTAAGTTAACAGACATTTGGAGGTTTATAATTACTAAGTCACAGTTCAACGCACGTAAGAAAAGCATTGGTATGGTTGAAAATTAGATTAAAAAAATAAAATTATTTTAAATATGATTTGAATATATTTTAATTAGAATTTGTTACGGATATATTTTTATAATTTCGGATATGTATTTAAATTAGATAATACCATGCTCTTAGTTTAAATTTTGAATTTTGAATATATTTTAGAATTTGTTATATATTCAGGTAGTTTAGTAGTTTCTTGTTTGAGTTTTTTTTATATTAATGGAGGATATACATAGGATTTGGACGGTTTATTTTTGAACGAATTTCAAGCTTTATTATAACAGCATGGATATTTAAATTATGAGGCATTGGAGGATTAGAATTATTCGGAGTTTCTTAAAGAGAGATTAAGATAGAGTTTGTAATAGAAAATTTCAATTTTTGGAATTTGTTTTGTAGTAACAGGTGCGTTTGGTCACAATGTGAAAAATAAATTAATTTTACATAATTTTTATTATAATTTTTTTATGAAAAGTTTAAATTTTCTTATAGAAAGTTTAATTTTGGTGTTTGGTTGTTATTATTTTTTTACAAAAAATTGTTATTTTTCACGAAAAAATATTTTTCTATGGACAAGACTAGTTTTATTTTCTACCATTTTAAAGAAAATATGAAAAATAATAGTTTTTTAGAAAATAATTCTATGAAAAATATAAACTATCAAATATTACAATTGGGTAAAATTTATGTGAATCTTTTTTTGGAAAAAAGTCCAATTACATAACCAATAAATTTTAAAACAGAAAATTTCGCACATGGTTATCGAAATTGTAAAAAAAAGAAAAGAAGAAGAAGAAAACTCGGGTGTATTTACGAATAGGGGGTGTGATCCAATTACACAACCAAGTCGCGCGGTGCGTGGGTGAGTGCAAGGAACATGGGAACATGCCAAGCGACTAGGCACGACAAGTCACTTGGCGTGGTTGACAGGATTTTGGCGGTATGTGTTGGTGTGCGAGACCTTGAAGACATCCTTCTCTCTTCAAGTCACTTGGAGTGTGATCTCCCTCCGCAATTACCCTAAATTTTTTCCTTTTTTTTATAATTTCGAAATATTTTTTTTACCTTGTACGAAATTTCTGATTTTAAAATTTTGAAAATGGTGTCTAATTTTTTTTAATTCGTGCCCAAAATTGTGGGGACTATTGTAAAATAAGGTACATGTAGGAGACCTATATGGAAATCTATTGGGCCCACTACTGAAGTGACCCGTCAATTGGACTGGTAGTGGTGGTGGCCTGTCCCTCCCGCCAAATAGGACCCACCGCCTCAAAGCATTAACAAACCTTCCCAGCCGTACGATCACGGTGGCCCGCAGATCGAACTGTCAATAGTCCGTTGATGTAACCGGTGGGTCCCCCCCACCCCTTTTTCTGTTTCAGTGTCCGTGCGAGTCCGCCGGCGAGCCAGATGACGATTTTCTAGGCGGCCGGGTCAGGGTCTACAACGACGTGCCGGCCGAAAAGGTAGGCGCAGCACGTACCGGTCCGATACGTAGCCGATTTTTTGGTACCGGCACGGGACTGACTCGTTGGTACGTTGCAGGCTCGGGCGCTCATGCAGCTGGCGGCGACTCCGGGGCCGGGTCCGGCTTACCAGAACAGGACGGTGGCTCCTCGTCTCGGACCGGGTGCGGTCCCGACGACCGGTACGAAATTTCAAATTTGCTCATTTTTGTTGGGAAGTAAAATTAGGGTTTTTGTTTGTTTGTTTTAAATTTGATTGATTACTAAAGTTTATTTGATTAGATTTTTCCTGACCGTTTGATACCATGATCGCACTTCGGGGTTCAGGGAAGCCGGTCCCCGACTCCGGGACAGTGTGAACTGGAGTCTCGCTAGGGAATCTGAGCCTGGTATGGAAAGGTGCGTTCTTTTTTATTGTCTATTTTATAATT
>JANAVB010020609.1:0-32196 GCA_029216955.1 Iris pallida
CGGGTCAAAGTAAGGCGCATATGCTGAGACTTCATGATGCGCATAACTGAGACTCTAAAGAGTGTGCCTGACTGAGACGCTGAAGGTTGCGCGACTGAAACGAGTAGCCTGACTGAAACGCTGAAGTGATACGCCTGCCTGATGATGCGCCTGGTGGAGGGCGCATGACAGTTTGCTGCACCTGGCTGTAGTCTTAGGATCTTTCTTTTTATAGAAATTCTCCTATGTAAAGCCTTTTAGATATGTAATAGACTTTTATATGAAATAAAAATCCTTTTGATGTCTATACTTTTTTGTCTTACTGTGCCAAGTACTTCGTTTGAGCTCCATGGCGCATGTAGTGTTAGGCACATAGGAATTCTGGCACATAGATGTGCGCTGAAATTCCATGCTTCTACACACATAACAAGATACGTGTTTCACTAAATTACTTTGTGCTGGTTTAGGCGAGTGGGTCTTATCAGTACGTAAGAGGATTACTACTGATCCTCCACTAGATTGTTTGCAGGTTCAGGGAATGGTTTACTCGTGGCGGATGCTTCGCTTGAACACACTGAGGCATGAAGTTTTTTAACTTTTTGAGGCGTACGACCGCACTAAAGCTCGACATGCAACATGAAGATGTTTCGACCGAGGGACATTGGATGTGCTAGAAAAGACATGATGTACGTAACGAAGAAATCTTTTGTGAGCTAGAGAGATCATGAGTGTTGTAAGTCTAATTGGCATGTTCACTTCGGCTATTCAAAGCCTTTGTAATCTGCTTCATTATCAATAAAGGTTTGTTTGTATACTCTAATTTGTCTCCACCTTTTTTTGAGGCTTATGTTTTAAAAATTGAGACAACCATTTTGATAATCTGTCATCTTGCCTTGTACGAGTGCAACTCCAGACTCGTACGACAGATCACGTCCCACGCGAGGACGATTGGTTCGGGTAAAATCGATACGAGGACGAGCGATTATCCGAACCAGTAAACCACACATTCCCAAAAAAAGAATAATGAAGTATGAAAGTTACCAAACATAAATAGAAAAAAATGTCATCAATTAAAAAATCAAAAGGAGAGAAATCACACAGAGAGAGGAGAGAGAGAGAGAGAGAGAGAGAGAGAGAGAGAGAGAGAGAGGATCGGAGAAGAAAACATACCTAGAATGAAGATTCGAACGGCTTGTGCCTCTGTGCTTCACAGCCTTCCTTAAGTTTGGGAGGAGAGAGAGAGAGAGGGAGTCTCTTTTAGTTTTATGGTTTTAGAGTCTGTAAGCCCACTTCCCGATTTTTTATTTTTATTATTTTATTTGATTACGATTTACTTTTATGATTATTAGGGTTTATTCCTTAGCTCATATGTGAGCTATGACCATATTATGGTCATAAGGCCTCTAGATAGCTTATATATGTATTATTTAGCTATTTTATATTTTTCTATAATTTTTGGATATTTTTAGGTATTTAGTATTCAAGGGTTTATTATTTTTAAGGACTTTTAGGGTTTACTATAAGGTCATTAGGGGGTATTTTTGGACCGAATATTTTTATTTGGGCTCTAGATGACTAAAAATATTTTCTAGAATATTGTAGGATTTTTCTAGATTTATTTAAAATTTTTGAAAATTTGTAGATAATTAAAACCTATAGAATTTATATTTTATAGGCTTTTAGAATTTACTGTGAGGTCACACAATAATATTTTATTTTAAAATATTTTATTTAGATTCTAAACACTTAGAAATATTTTCTAGAATTTTTTGAGAATTTTCTGGATTTTTGTGCAATTTATTTCAGAAAATTTACTGTACCGATAATAATTTAAATAATATTTGTTTAAACGATAGATGTTTGGGAAATTTGGTCAAACAACTGTCGGAATTTGAGCATCAGCTCAAATTTTGACACACCATTTGGTTGAAATAAAGCATTTTGTTGGGTTGGGTGGGTTCAGTTAGTTGATTGTTGTTGGAGTTGGGTTGGGTGGGTTTGGTTTTTTTATTTTATGGTTTACTTGAGTATGATGGTGAATTTTTTTGTTGGTTTTTTACGGTTTTGTTTTTTTTTTTGTTGGGTTGAGGTGGATTATCTTTTGTTGGGTTTCTAACGTTACAATTCTAACGTTCTAATTCCAACGGCTATATTAAACTACAACCATATAAGTATCAAACCACTTCACAACATCTCTCTCATTCACTTCACAACATCTCTCTTATCCAGTAAGAAGTTTGTCAAGTCTATTTCGTTGAAAGCTGAAGCTCCTCTTTTCCTACAGAAAGTTTATCTTGTTGTCAACATGGATGAAAAATTTAACAATACTATGCTCGCTTGGAGGTGTACTAAATGGGTTAGCGTATCAAGGGGGTTTAACCCAAGTTCTTTTAGTTGATCGAAATATTTTGTTTCTTAGTTTACATAATCTAATTATTGATCAATATTCTATCGACTACGAATTTATATTAGTAGATATTTTTGTATCTAATTGTATAAATGTAGATAGTGAAGTAGCATGGAAATTTATTCTTCAAGTGAATGCACAATCACCGTATATTAATATCTATGTCACTCCGCCCCCATCTAAAAATGTAAGTAATATACCTGCTTGTAATGTAACTTTTAACGTTGATCCTAGTTCTTCTCATCAAGTTATTCTATTTACTGAAGAAGAACATATAGTAGATGATGTTAATAACGATGATGAAAATAGTGATGATCTAATTGAAAATTTAGATGATGAATTTGATGATTCTGTTGGTAGCCTTAGCACTCCTGAATTATTTATTGGAAAATAATTTGAGAATTGTTCTAAATTTAGAAGTTTTATTAGTGATATAGCAATTAGACGTAATTTTACTTGTTCAGCTACTTTAAATAATGCTACTGGGATTATATATAAATGTAATAGTTCAAATTGTCATTGGAGGGTATACGCTAAAGCCATAGGTGGAGGCGAAAGATTTTCTATTGTAACGCTAGAAAATATTCATTCTTGTTTAGGTGGACTTACAACTGGTTCTCATCCATTAGCTACCACTGTATGGGTTAAAAATTAGATTATTGAAAAAATTTAAGATAATCAGTTGTATAGTCCATCTCATGTTGTAAAAGATATATTTAGGGAACATCGAATACATATTAAATACTATAAGGCTTGAAAAGCTAGAGAACTTGTTCTATCCGAAATAAATGGTAGTTATATTGATGCATGTAGTAGTCTCGAAGAGTATGGTCTTAGAATTATTGAGAAAAATCCACGTAGCCAATGTTTTATGAAGATTACAGAAAATAATAGTTTTGAAAGAATTTTTATTTGTTTCAAGGGATGCATTGATGGATTTCTAAGGGGATGTTTACCGGTGATTAGTATTGATGCTACTTTTCTTTCCTCTAAATATAGAGGTATTTTATTTATTGCTTGTGCTCATGATCCTAACTATCAACTATATCCAATTGCATATGCTGTTGGTGAGAGTGAAAACACTGATTCTTGGACTTGGTTTTTAAACGGTTTAAGAATATCATTTGAAAGATTTTTTGATGCCTGGAATACAATTTCTTTTATATCGGATAAACAGAAATGATTGATAAATGCCATGCGTGCTATTTTTTCGGAATCGCCTCATTTTTTTTATTCAACATTTTAAAGCAAATTTGAAATCGATATGTAGATCAAAGCATTTTTAACGTAGCTTGGACTATCTTACAAGATGTTATAATGAAACAGATGTAAATAATTGCTTGGAGGTGATTAAAACTGAAAATATTGATGTTTACAATTGGCTCGTTGGAGTAAATGATGAAAATCGTGTTTTCTCACACTGGATTACAGTGTATTCTCCTTGTCCAAGACTAGATATTAACACGTCAAATCTTGCTGAATCTTTCAATAACTGGATTAAAAATCTTCGTGATAAACCAATAACGACACTACTTGATGGTATTCAAGCCAAGATTATAACACTCTAGGACAAAAACAGACAACAAGCTAAAAATCTTGAATCAAATTTTTGTCCAAAGATGTTAAAAACGATGGCTCGTATCACAAAAAAAACTATCAGCTGGAAATGTTACATATAGTGGGTCATTTGTTTGAGATATTAGTTCGTCAAAGAAATAGAACATATATTATTCGTTTAAATGAAAACTATTGTTCATGTTTAAAGTGGTATCATACTTTTCTTCCATGTGTACATGCATGTTATGCTTGTAATTGTTGCAATATTAGGATTGAGCAATATTATCCAGCTATATTTTCAAAGGAAGCATTAAAAAGTGTCTACGAGCCACACTTGGAGCCAATTCCAGTCCCTTACAATATTCAAAGTGCATTGGTTAGTGGCGACATTGGAGTACCAGATGTAAGACACAAAGCCGAAAGACCAAAGAAGAACCGTACTATGGCAAAGGATCAATCTTCAAGAGATCTTCGATACAGTAATTGCAATAGTTTAGGACACAATAGAAGGAGTTGTACAAATCTACCACGAGAATGAATACGAAATATCATGTGAAGTAACTATAATAGTTGTCAAAGAAAGATGACTGTTATATAAATGAAAACAGAACATCATACAAGTACAAAATATTCGTCTATCTTCCTTGTCTGTCTAATTTTCAATAGTCTGGACGATCAAGTTCCCTGAGATTGAGTCGGGCACTCCTTCGCATTGTACTCTCCTGGGACGTATCACCACCTTCGTCTTGTGTGGGTGCTAGTGCTGATGGAGTCGATAGTATCTGTGTATAATAACTTCCATCCAAACCATAGCTTTGGAACCAATCTGTCACTCCGGGCCACTGCGAAGTCCCCTGGGAAGTCTTCTGGCCAGTCCACTCCTGGCCAGCCTACTGCGATGAACCCTGGCCAGTCCACTGGGAAGTCCCGTCGCCAGCCCACTACGAAGTCTCCTGGTCAGGCCACTGGAAAGTCCCCTGGCCAGCCCACTGGGAAGTCCCCTGGCCAGCTTTCTGAGGCGGCACCTCGTCAGCTTGCTGAGGCGGGATCTCGCCAGCTTGCTGAGGCGGGATCTCGTCAGCTTGCTGGGGGCGAACTATCGGGGAACGGTTGGGTGACATGGTGCCTAACCCTGCGGGGAAGTGGTTGACGTTGGCTAATAATGCCTACAGGATAATCTTGCAGAATATCTAGTAGAGGGTTCGGAGGCTCCGGATCTGCTTTCACCCAATCCAGAAAGTTTCTTATTGTCGTTCTCAATACTTCAGGATCTGGGTTATCACATAGCTATATATAAAACATACAAACTATGTTATTACTAAACATATAAAATAAAAATTTTATTGACTAACACAATTAAAATTTAATATACCTCTCCAGTAAATATCAGACTAAATAGGTGCAACTTGCGTTGCTGCTTAATCAATTCAGTAGTCGGCCCCCCTAGTATATGACCATCGTTTTGGGTAGCCATCTGTAAAATAATTGTTGTAAAAATGCATATTTAAGAGTAGGATAGATTAGGGTTTCGGTTTACATTAGGGTAAGGGTTTGGATTATGTTAGGGGTTAGTTCACGTGTTGGGGAAGGATTAGGGTTAGGAAAAGGTTTTGGATTAGGTTACGGTTTACTTTACGGGTTAAGACTAGGGTTAACGGTTATAGGTTTGGATTATGTTAGGGTTTAGTTTAGGGGGTTAGGGTGAAGGTCAGGATTAGGGTCTACATTAGGTTAGGATTAGGGTCTACATTAGGTTTAGGTTAGGTTAGGTAAGGTTTGGATTAGGTTAGGTTTGGATTAGGTTTAGATAATGGTTAGGATTAGGGTCTACATTAGGTTAGGATTTGGGTATACATTAGGTTAGGATAATGGTTAGGATTAGGGTCTACATTAGGTTAGGATTAGGGTCTACATTAGTGTTGGGGGTATATAATGGATTTATTATATAATTGATTTTTATATAAGGATTAGGGTCTACATTAGATTAGTGATTATATAATGGTTAGAGAATCATGATATAAATAATAAACATAATTAAAATATATTTGACAAATTTTACTAACCATGTGTCTTCTTTCCTCCTCTTTTTCTTCTTTTTTCTTCTTCTTCTTCTCATTCTCGTTTCTATTCTGCTACTTCTAGTCACTTTACTCTTTCTTTACAACCCACCACCAACCCCAGCAGCATTAAACCCTTTGTTTGAACCAAACCATCACACAAACCAACCCCTGCACACAAACCAACCCAACCCGACCTAGGTTAACATTCCGACACACTGTGTGTCAAAAAATTGGGCACACCCGATTTCCGACACATGGTCTGTCGGAAATTGGACGATGCTGTATTCAATTTCCCTAAAATTTATCTGTACAGTAATTTTTTTGAATTTATTTTGATTTATCTGGACTTAAAATAATTTTTAAATGATTTTCTGAATTAAATAAAGAATTATCCGGTCATCAACCCAGGGGACCCATCTGTCGACGCTAATGCTACAGTAACCGCCTCTTTGGCTGCTCTCTTTATATATATTCAGTTCTTCAGTTTCGAAACCCTAAAACCTTTTGTCGACTTTTTGAGTTTGATCGCAAGGAGATCTCCAACTTTCCGAGGCGATTGCCGTCAGCCCCAACCTCGGATTCGTGCGCTATTTTTTGTTGGATTCGTATCGAGGTAAACTTTCTGAATATGTAAATTATTTTCGTATATATTATTCCTAAATTTTTGGAGA
The DNA here is from genome assembly GCA_029216955.1 of Iris pallida. Lineage (NCBI taxonomy): Eukaryota > Viridiplantae > Streptophyta > Magnoliopsida > Asparagales > Iridaceae > Iris > Iris pallida. The sequence continues at coordinate 6,675 of JANAVB010020609.1, forward strand.
ACTCGTAGAGTGTCGATTGCCCAGATTTCGGAAGGACCGAAAATTAAAATCATGAACCGCTTGATGTTTCGGAAAGCTAACACAGAGCTCTATGACATATGTTTTTCCCATAAATTAATTCATTCATCTAGTATTTTAATTATTCTGTTGAACTTAGAATTGATCGGTGAATCACCGTTTTGGTCACGATTACCCATAACGGTGATATCTTTTGACCAAAACATGAATTTACGGCACGGTTGATTCCAGCGTACTTGTGGCGCTAAAATCTACCAAGGTGCATTTTTAAAATCTAGAATTCACGACGTTTGACTAGATAGTCAACGGCACGTCTCGATTTGTGTGTCATGGTTTCCAAAATTAGAAACATGACTTTTTGTAGCCAAACTTTCATGTTTAGACTATATTCAGATTATTATTAGGTTAAATTAGGTTTTTAAGTAATTTATTACAGAATTAACTATTATTAGATTAGTCAACCCATTAGCCACTTATTCCATGAATTTAGAACTAGAACCTTAGAATTGACTTGTAGTTTTCGTGCATGGTTTATGGTATGTTGTATGTTATAGGTTGATAGCTTCTAGATTGGCAGTCCCCTCATCCTCGACTTGTGACTATGGTTTGTGCAAGAATTCAGACAAGTGCACTTTTTGATTGCTTTCGATTCATAGTAGTTTTCTATTTCATGTTTATACATATGTTCTCTTTCTTGATGACACGTTGTCACACGGAATAGTATCATAGATTTGTTTATACTTCGTGACTATATTTTACATGATTACCATGCTTGCGACTGGATTCCATGAGTACTAGCTGGGCAAAGAAAAATCTTAGCAGACATGTGGACTACCCAGAAACATCCCCAAAATGTCTATTCTTGTCAGATAGCAGTCGCATAATTCACGTGGGGGTACCGGATTTACCCCTTAGCCGTTCACATGTCGAACAAGATATTTCAAAATACATAGATAGTTGTCTTTTACTTGTTTTTCTTGTTTTCTTCACCACTTGTCATGACATCCTAGTTACATGTTTCTTCAGTTGATACATCTTGTTGTGGAGTTACCTACTTGCTTTCTAGACATGTTATGACATCAGTTACTTTCTAGTTTCATTTCACATATGTTATTTTCATGTCTTGTGAATTCTATTGTATTTTTATATTGCCGTCGATTTGTGTGCTTGTTCCATTACTGACTGAAAACTAATATTTTTAGGTTTAGCTGTGGCTTCACTTAGCATGGGAGATACGGGTGTACTTGCAGGTAGAAACCGAGAAATTAGATAGAAGTGGTATCATTTTTATTAATTGTAAGAACCTTGTATTTTTTTAAATATAAATATTGTAAAAGTTGTAATCAATTTAGAAATGTGAATGAGCAATAAATGTTATATTTTATAATTTTGAGCATCTTGGCCGTGACAACGTTCTACCACTGACTCTGCGACGTAAGCTGGCTTGGACACGTCTGGTATCCGAAAAGCGGGTGCTGGTCGTGACAGAGTCTCATTTAGTTCCTTTATTATATCAAATGTAATCTACGCTGTTCATATTTATAATTAAAATAATTGTATATATTTAATTATCCTATTATCGGATCAGATATTATCAGACCGGATATGAAACTTTCCATATCCGTATCTGATATCCGGTAAGACATCCATATCCGTATCCGATATCCGGTAAGACATCCATATCCGTAACCATATCCGAGATTTTAGATATTATCGGTTCGAATGCGGATCGAATGCGGATTTTCGGTCCACTATTGACAGGCCTAGTGATAATAACATATTATAAAGTAAAGAGATGAAGATAAAAAATGGAGGAAATTATTTCTTCATCTCTATTATCACAATATCAACTTGAAAAGAGCCCCTTATATAGGCTTACAATGAAGATTAACATTATGATGACAATTAAAAAGAGAAATGTCAAAAGACGTAGGTTATGGATAACCAAAAGGCATAAATAATAGACACCAAATAATTATGGTGATATCCATATTCACAATAATTTTCATATTTACGAGAGATTCTATTTCGTTCGAAGAAAATTATTAAATACCTTAATTTGAAGCTTGAGTAAGAGAAAGATGGAGACGTGGTGAGCTGAATGAAAAGTAAATAGACCAGGGAAATGAGAAAGAGAACACAAGGAGAATACGACTAGAATTATGTTTTAAAACTAGAAGAAAATGAGATTGTGAGGAAAAAAAATAAACTAAGCTATAATATTTTTCTCATCCAATATTTTCCCCTTTAAAGGATGTAGGGAGCGCTATTTGCTTATCATGATTGTATCTATTTTGTTTTCATAAAATTATAATATATATATATATATATATATATATTATATATATATATATATATATATATATATTAAGGGAGGTGAGGTACCACCTTATGGGTGGTGGCTATGTGTCACCCCATGCTATCATCATGCACCGAAAAGTGTGCAAGTGCATGATGATAGCATTGGGGTGACATATAGCCACCTCACTGTGAGGTGGCACCTCACCTCCCTTATTATATATATATATTATTATATATATATCTATATATATATATAATATATATAATATATATATATATATATATAATATATATATATAGATATATATATATATATATATATGAGGAAAGATCAAGATTCCCACACTTTTTGCATCCCCAAGCATCCCCCCTATTTGCACCATTGGATGGTGCTTTAAGTCATCTAATCTTAACTGTTGATTTACCAATGGTTAAGATTAGATGACTTAAAGCACATCCAACGGATGTGAACATGGGGATGCATGGGGATGCAAAAATTGTGGAAATGCCTATCCTTCCTCATTCTCTCTCTCTCTCTCTCTCTCTCTCTCTCTATATATATATATATATATATATATAATAATATATATATATATATATATATATATACCCCTTCTTATACGGGATAAGTTTACGGGAAGAGTTTACGGGATAGAGCAATTTCTTACGGAGAGAAAAAACTCAAAATATCTGGCCGGAATATATACGTATGTTTCTCTTCTGAAATTTATTTCTCTTTAATATTTAAATCTCTACTCTCTACTCTTAAAAAGAAACATCTCTATCTTAAAAATAAGGCTTATCGATCAATTTAGTTTTAAACACAGAGGGATTTATTATTTAAAAAATAGAGATAGATAGATTATTCCATTTATTTTTTTTAAATAAAGATTTTTTTAAAAAAAATCTATCCTTAGAAATGAATATACCTTTAAAAATTATATTTAAAATATTAATTTTAATGTTAATCTTAATATGTTGATATTAATTTTAATTTTTAATTTTTACATTAATTTAAATTTTAATGTTAAATTTAATTTTAATGTTAATGTTAATGTTAATGTTAATGTTAAAATTAATTTAACTTTAAATTTAAATTTATTTTTTAATAAATTTAAATCTAAATCTAATTTAATTTTAATTTTAATGTTAATGTTAATGTTAAAATTTAATTTAAATTTAAATTTATTTTGTTTTTAAATAAATTTAAATCTAAATCTAAATTTAAATTCTAATCTTAATTTTAAATTATTCTTAATCTTAATATTAATCTTAATCTTAATTTTAATATTACATTTTAATGTTAATATTAATGTTAATATTAATATTAATGTTAACGTTAATATTAATGTTTAATGTTAAATTAAACTTAATGTTAATGTTGAAATTAAAATTAATATCAACAATAAAGTTAGCACCAAAAAACTAATATGAGATAATATTAAAATTAACATTAATATTAAGTATATTTTTGAATAACATTTTAAAAAGATATTTACGTTTAAAGATAATTTTTTTTTTAAAACAATCCATCTCTACTTTAAAATATTATAAAATTAACTTTTTTATCTCTATTTTTTGAATAAATAAATAAATTTTTCACTATTTAAAAAATAAATAGACTTATCTTTAAGATAGAGATAGGTTCCTTTTTAAAGGAGAGATCTAACATTTTTAAAGTGAAAGAAATAAAGAAGAGAACCAACGTATATTTTCTCATCCCGTAAGTTTGTCCCGTAAGTTATTCCCTTAGGAAAGCTTTATATATATATATATATATATATATATATATATATATATATATATATAGATATATATATATATATGGGTTACTTAGGACCTGTCCCCCAAATCCAACTTAAACCGATATATTTTCAATAGATGTGAAGGGCAACCAAAATTATCTTCGCCTAAGGCAATCCAACCCACCCCCTAAAGTGTATGTGATGTTTGGTTGCTTATTGAAGTGAGTGAAAAAAATGTAACTTTTTGTTGAAGTGACATGAATAGTGATTTTTTTTGTTATAGTAGAGAAAAATTGGTCCTTCAACCAAACACATGAAGTGGGAATGAGAATTTTCCACTTTCGTACTATACTTCGGAGGAATAAAATTCGAAGTCAAAATTTTGATTTCGTGGCAGATAAGATTTACTGTTAATAGCAAATCATAGTAAATTTTGTTTACAAATCTTTCAACCAAAACATGAAGTGGTATAAAATCTAAATTTTAGCCACTTTCATACTCCAAATCTGCGAACCAAAAAGTTCTTTAGTGCTATCGACCAAGTTAGTAATACGAAAATGCTTTTTTGCCCGCAGGCGGGCCAGCCCGCCCACCTACGTTGCACTCTCCCATTCGCCCCCATTAGCATGGGGCCCATGTCGTTGACCTTCCAATGGGGAAGTGCCATGTGGCGGGCGGGCTGGCCCGTCCGTGGACCAAATAGCGGCTTTGTTAGTAATATGACTTAGGTGTATATCCTTCTAAATATTTGTACACATAAAAGCTACTTTTAAAAATTACTTACAAACTTAAACAGTGGAGGTTTAACATCATGACACACATAAGCTACTATTGATATCATTTTTTTTACACCTTCACACATCAAGCTTTACCTTCATGTTACTTATTTGGGATAATTTAGCAAATACCTCCATTCCAAATGTTGAAACTAGCGTATACCTTCACTATTTTTTTTATCTAGCAAATACCTCCACTCCTAAGTAAATCACTTTTTTTTAAAAGAAAGTTAGGATATATCTTAAATTTTTTTACTATTCCATACTAAAAATGGGGGCATTTGGTAGTTAAAAAATATTGGGGGTATGCTAGTTTTAATATTTTGAATGGGGGTATTTGCTAAATTATTCCTACTTATTAGGGTAAGTCTGATGGCAAGAATTTTGTTACAAGCAACTGAAAGTGAACTAAACTAAAAAAATTGATTTCATAAAAAATTCATACAGTGAACTTAAAATATTTTGTTTGGCTATGAATTTTGTCTACTTAAAAGTGTCACTTCCATCACTAATTAGTTTGTATGTAACATAAAAAAACAGAAATGCTAGGATTACAACTATCTAGCTTACAATCTTCTTATAACTGCAAAGGGGATAGTTTGTAATTGGATTCTCTCTCTCCATATGGGATAAGGGAGAAAGGGAATCCAATTAGTAGTCGTCACCTAGACGGTTGTAAGAAGGTTGTTAGCCCAAAACTTAGTATTTTGTATAAAAAATGTGTGTCGTGGTGTGGAATGACAATCTTTGTTAGCAAGCTTATCTTTAGTTGCAAATAAACAAGTAAAATTGGTGAAGGCTATTTTTTATTGCACTTTTATCATTTGTTTATGTTTGGTTACAAAGTAAGTTCAAGGTGTGTAGTGGGCCGGACTGGGCCAGCTTGGACCCAATTTTGACCGAGTTTGTCGAGGACTGGGCCAGGTCGGGCTTAGCCCGGACGGAAGAGGTTGTCGGTCCAGGCTGGCCCAAGGTTTAACAATTCGAATCCCGTCGGGCCTATGGTCCGATCGTGGGCTGGCTAGGCTGAACCGGGCCTAGCTGGGCTGGTTCAGGGGGGCCGGCCCGGACCGACTTATTTTTTAAAATAAATTCAGAAAAAAGAAAAAATATAAATGTTATAAAAATGCAAAGTTGTAGCACGCAAAATTTAAAGTCCAAATTTATTTGCATAATTTGAAAGTTAAACACGCAATTAATGACTCATACAAGATTTTATTAATGACTCATACTAATATTACTAGTACATAAGTTGCAATTAATGACTAATATAGGATTACTAGATATCCATACAAATTTTCAGATGTCTGCGTAGCTTCCCTGTACCATAGATATGGTCTCGTTTGATTTGTTTCCTTCAATGCAAACATCCAACAAGAACTTTAGTAGAGTATCTTCTTTCTGAATCGCCACTTTCACGCTCATTGTAAACTCCGCTGAAATGATGCCAAATGTTCGATTCTTATTCAAACTCTTGTTGTGGTGCGTGTCACATCCCAGAACCAGAATACTGGAAAGCGGAGGCAAAACAAAGCCAGCTACGTATATCAAAGTACGCTAGTACCCGAGTATACGATCACGACTGTCTAGAAGACAAGTGGGAGGACTCTAGCATGTCACTAACGACTTCTATAGTCGAACAAATCCTATCTCAATCCATCAACAAATATATCAAGAGTATATCACACGAAAGTAAAGAGACATCCCCAAATACTATATTATACATGATCATGAAGCTAGTGAATAAAAAATGCTACACTAGCAAAGTACCAATATACATGATCACTTCATCAGTCTAGATATAATATAATACATCATGTTGACCGAAGTCTAAGAAAGTCTCAAATAGAAGGGCTAACATATGCCCTAGCTAACTCCATCAAAATAAAAACCGAATGTGGAAAAAAAAGGAACCCACTCGCTAGGAGGAACAACAGCTGATCTAAGCAGGCGGCGGGTCATCCAGAGAAAGGTAGGGAGAATCCTCGAGCTCCAACGGTAAATCTATCCAACAAAACCAGTGGGGTCAAATAGCAAGTTCCATAAGAAAAGCCCGAGGTGAACGACATAAACCGACAAACAAAACAACACAACACACATAGACAAATAAATAAGCGAATCTAGACTAGTGCGGTACTAATGTGCGTATCTCGAGAATGAAATGAATGAAATAAAATACTAACAATATAGCTATGGAATAGAATAAGCCGATGAGCAACAAGAGAACTTATGAACTACTCGAAATCAGAACCACAACCCTTAAACCAAACAAGGACCAGGGTTGTAGATCTTTTTCCAAGCAGAACTTAGCCTCTGGCCACTCACCGACATAAAGAGCATATAAAATAACACACAACCAAAAGTGCATGGTAAATTATTGCCTATTGCTTGCTATCATTAACTAGCTAGGGTTATCACAATCCTAATTACTATTATGCAAGTTCAGGATCTTCGCAACTACCTGACTGCAGATACCCGGATGACCAGGGGTATGAGTAACATGTGCATCTATTGCCCAACAAGGCTGCTAGCAGATGAAACGTGTCTTGACTTATAACATGAACAACCATATCATATACTTGTAAAAGAAATATACAAGTGACTGTGCTGCAACCCGGCACGACATATGACTCGATTGTGTATCAATACACGCAAACTTGGTAGGTCATGGAGCACTTGCCTAGCAGGGTTGAGCCACGCCTCATGGGGCCCTTGGAGCTCAAAGTTGGTAGTGGGAATTTCCTTCTACAATGATCTACTTAAATTTACTAGTCATTTACCTTATCATATCATGTCAAATTCTCAAGTCATGGACACTCGAGAATTTTCTAAGATGACATGTGCTATGTACGAGTGTCACGACCCGCACCCTAGGTAGGGGCACAAGTTCGTGACATCGCCCAGCCTACATCGTAAAAATGGCATAGAATGCTGTAGGTCTGCTAGCTAACAAACAGTATATAATAACTTGTCATCTCCGTACGGAGGTATATAATATGAAATACTGATAAACTCAATCACAATCTAGAAGGAAGAATCACGGCACGAAAACCAGATAGATATAATCACGAGTACAATATCCAGCTCAACAGAGAGAAAGAGTCACAAAGTAATATGGTTATACAATCCCAAATATAATATCATAACATAAGTAGCAAGCTGGAGAAAAGGTCCAGCCCAAAATATCTACTCTAACTAAACAAAGCTAGAGGCTCGTCGGCGGAGCTAAGCCCTGCTGAACCAAGGTCTCCAAGTCTAAGCCCACTACGTCAACCGGACCGTAGTAGGTACAGCAATCCTCCTCACCGTCATCTATAATATTTTGTCAACATATCCAGTCAGGATAGAATGAGTATAATCAACTAACAACAGTTCACAAGATATGACAAAAAGTTATATGACTATAAATAGAGAGTATATACAAGAAATCATGGAATGTACATATGAGTATCATGGCAAGATAAGCTGTAAATCTAGAGCTAGAATAAGGCAAGTAAAATTGATCATGGTATGTACAAGAATCAAGAATCATCTATCTAGGTGTGTGAGTACTAGCTTCGATATGTGGTCGGCTTGGGTCTGCTCAAGGTCTAATGATCTAGCCAATCATACGTAGAGTGTAGGATTGGCATTCACAAGGTCTACAAGAATAAACAAGGCGAATAATGACCACACACCTACACTAGTACTTCCCGTCCCCGACTGGTAGAGTGGATCCAAACAAGATATGTGACGACGCGGGATTCTACGAGAAGGGAGCAAGTCTCCTCGAGAATCAGCGTCCATATACTGCACAAGAACTACAAGGGGCTTGCATAAGACATACCAGGATAACAAGGAATAATATCTCATGTCAGAATCCATGAATACCAATCCGTGTGACCAATGTGTCAAGAACAAGCATATCTACACTAATTACATGAATTATAACAATCATCGTAAATTGGAAAAGTTATCAGAGAATGTACTCGCCTGTGATGTGATGTATAAGTCGACTGAGTCCAAGAACAGTACCCCGAGGACCTATAGATGGAATACGGTATCAATATAATAGTTTGGAAGTAAAATTAAGTCATACTGAGTCAAACTAGGTCAAGATACGTCAATTTAGGTCAAACAAGGTCAATCTAGATTGTACAGGGTCAAGCTAAGTTATACTAGGCCTAATAAGATCAAACTAGGTCAATGTAAGTCAAACAAAGTCAAACAAGGTTGATTCAAGTCAACGGTTGACTTACAGTTGACTTTTGGTCAACTGGTCAACTCAAGGTCAACTTTAGGGCAAACTTGACTAACGTTGACTAACAGTTGACTTTGGGTCAACCGGTCAAGTTTGGTCAAGTTTTAGTCAATTTTTAGGCTACGGTTGACTTTCGGTTGACTTTTGGTCAAAATAGTCAACCAGCTATATTCGGTCGAAACCGAAGTCGTGTTGCTTTAGAGTCTATAGGTTCTCGAACCTTCTCTCATGGATTCCCTAAATTTCTCACCATCAATCTGCTATTATCCCTTGGCTTGGTGTCAACGAGTTCCTGTCTTTTGTCTTGCCCAAAAACAGTTATCATTGGAGACCCGCGGCAAGGCAGTCCAGGACAGCCATGGTTTTAGGTTCCATGAGCCTAACATCAGACGGGCTGACACCTAGAGGGTATTCGCAATGTCGATACACCGCGGACCGGGACTGTCATTCTTCACATGTATAGTGGCGGGAGATACCTTACGGCCCTCCGGCCATTGCATGATTAGCTTTGATAAACTACAAAAGCTTAGATACAGTTTGACTAAACGGTAATCTCGGCGCATCCTTTTCTTTTGGCCCGGAGATGAAATGGAGGTATGATTCTGGGGATTCCCGCTCGAGTTAAGGAGGCGCGCACCTTTGTGGGCGCATGCCGGTATTCGGGCTTTCCCCTAACGAAAGTCAAAAGTTTGATAGCTACTACAAAGAGGTACTGGCCGGGGTCCAGCACTCCGGCGTGAACATGAACAAGAGTTCTTTTACATAATTGATTTATAATAGTGGTCGATCCCTCGTTCGCTACTTTCGATGTTGTTCACGCGGTGATCTTCAATCTTTCCAAGAGCACTGTACTACCCTGTACGTAGTCTATGTCTGGGGAGACAGGTACGGTAGAGAGGTCCCCCACTTCGATTCCCGTCCCGTTAGCATCTCCGATCCGAGAGTTGGGATGACTCCGTTAGGTCTTTTCGGTTCGTAGTCGGACGGTAATGGACCTACAACCCTTACTTGTGGACCAGCTGCAGAGCTAACCTTTGTTCTATTGATTTGGTGGTTGCTACCAAGACGATTTCTTTATGCCCATCAAAGAACCTCGAGATACTAATCCGCAAAAAAACGATACGAGAAATGCAAAACCAAGGTCAAAACTAGTCCAAGTCCACTATTCCTAACCATTACCAACTATAAAATCCTAATTTTAGCTATATCTTAAGGTATTAAACCCATATGTTGTGAAATGGGTATTATCCCAACTTATCCCGTTTATCCTTTCCACTCTAACACTAAGGCCAAGTAGCTTTTCCTTAGGAGTTTCACTCCCGGCTTCCTAGTCACTACACCAAAATAGCTAATTAGGAACAGTAAGCCTTTTTTAATCTGGAACGCTTATGTAGCGTGCCTAGATTTTGGAACAACAAAAAACCGTACCAACATAAAAAACGTTCCAAATTGTTTTCTTTTTATTGTTAATAAAAATTATTTATTTTGGAACACACAAAAATCGTTCCAAATGAAACTTTAAGTGACAATTCTGAACCATGTGATTTTCACGTGGACTTGACAAAAGCATACGGTCTTTTCTTTCCCTGTCACACTTTTTTCCAATTAAAAACCCTCTTCTGACCCAATAACCCCTGGCGGGAATTGAAAACCCTCATCCTCACCAAATAATCCCTCCTCCTCTGGCGGGAAGGGAAATCCCTCGTTCTCTGCAGGCGCGAACGTGAAACCCCTCGTTCTCTGCAGGGAACTTGTCTCCTTTCTCAAGCACGAGATCCTTCCAATACTCGGATCGAGCACGACATCCTTCCAATACTCGGATCGAGCACGACATCCCTCTTTCTCTGGCTAGGGATCGAGCACTCTAAGGTATTTGAAACCCTAAAATGATTTAAACGGTTAATTTCTTTGTCGAATCCTTCCAATACTTTGCCACTTTTGAGAGCTTAATCTCTCTTTAGAAAAACCTAAAGGATTTTGATGCTTTATTCTATTTTTTGGGCGTCTATAGTTATTTTTTTTTTGCCGATGGGTATAGGATGTTCCGGATCAAGCACGAGATCTTTCTTGCGTGAACCACTCTTTGTAATAATATTTTGTCATTTGCTCTTTGTTATTTAATTTACTCGTTATCCTGAGGTTATTAGTTTTTGTGCTTCAGCCGATTTTTGCGGGACAACAATTTGTGTTTAATAATATCTTGTCATTTTATTGTTTGGTTACCTGTGCCGTCTTATTTACTTGAATTTCTATAAATTTTATTGTTTCGACGAGGAAAAAAAAACATATTGTCGCTTTTAGATTCAATTACAAAAGTATATCACAATCTATAACATATAATTTATTATAATGTTATATATTTAAACAAAAGAAACTCAAAAATATTCCTTCAAGTTTTTAAAATCAGCCAATGATCAGAAACATGTATCCATAAATTTAAAAAGGTTTATAAGTTTCGGTTGTATCGAACTGTTGCCGACAATCATGTAACCTTAACCTCGACAACAAAATGCAGCAATGGCTCCTAGCACTGAAATGGTTGTGACATGGCGGCAAATTCTTCTGTATCAGAAATCATAAGAATTTTGCTCATAATTTAAAGGATTGAAATATTCCATGATGGCTAACATCTATATATTTAAGACAAACTATACCAACCTTTCCACACAATTAATTAATCAATCACTCTGATGGTCGACTATACAGTTTAGTTTTCCTACTAGAGGAGTACAATATGATTTCTCGCGGGAACAATAATGGCAATGTTGTTGTTCCAGCGTGGAAAGGATAAACAATTTCCTGTTTTCTTATTCCTGAAGTATTTTGGCTATATCTTCTATATTACTTAGTGAAATATTCTTTTTTTTCTTCTTATTCCTGTTTTCTCTTTTTCATATGCTGAGGTCAGATATCATATCATGAAGAGATGTTCTAGTGGGTCTCTGGTGCACTTGTACTTGAACATTTTGATGGTTTGCCATAATTGTTTGGTATATGTAGGATGTCTTTGTGATCCCTTCACGTGCAATGAATAAACACGTAGATGTTTGCATAAATGTATGCTTGCTAGTTAAGGCACCCTTGGCTATTGAAGTGTGGTGGCTTCGAACTATTTGTAAGAGAAGATATGGGTTGTGTTTGCCGCGAATGTGCTGTCTTTGCTTGTCAGATTATATAGTGATGCATTTTTCAACCTTTTGTGGGTTTGCAGGGTATCAAATTCATATTATTCTCTTCAAAAAAGATCATATTTCTCCTATAATTAAGGAATTCAAGGGAATGAACTTTATATTATTACTATTATTTTTTTGATTTGTTAGCTAATCTTTAGTGTATTTTCTATCTGTTTGAAGGTGTTTATGGTTAGCAATTAATTTTAGCAAAACTTATGTCATTTGGATGAATGAGGATGATGGTAAGAACATTCAAGTTCTTGCTTTATTTAATTACAATATTAGGAGAAGCTTTTTGTCCAGCTTTCAAATGTCTTGTGAATTGGAGTTTTGTCTGTAAATATTACAAAAAAAAAGATTTGGATTGTTAATTTTAGACATCATGAATTTGCTTTAATGGAAAAATGGTTATGGAGAGCATTCACAAAGGATTACTTGATATGGAGTAAACTTGTCAATAATAGTCTCATCACAAGATTTTGTTATATGCATGCAGTGTACTCGTGGAAGCGACTCCCTTGCAGAATCATCATTTCCTTTCCTTTTTCGAGTTCTTCTCCGTCCATCATTTTGATCATGCCTTCCTATAACAAAAGGTTTGCATTATGTCTATATATATATATTATTTTTTATTGCTTTTGATTCCGTTAAGTAGATCAATTTATTTTATTGATTTTCCCATTGCATTTTTTGTTTTAGTTAGATCCGAAAAAATGTTCTCTCTCTTTTGACTTGTTCACGTGAGAACGAACCACCGATACACAATAATGCAAGTCTAAATTGCACACAATAACACTAGTCCAATTGCACACAATATTGTTTTTATTTTCAATTTCTTAGTTTCAATCTCTATATTTTTTATTTTCAATTTCATATTGTTTTTATTTTCAATTTCACTTGATAAATGATTGTACATTTTGATGAGCTATTTTTTGTAGGGATTGGGCAAATTTACTACAAACTAAAATGAATTTGGACAAATCGTGGATGAGCAAAAGGGTGGTATGAGTTATATCAAAGGTGTTCAACAATTTGTGAATTTTGTTAAGGAGAATGCAGCTGGACAAACACAATTTCCATGCCCATGTCAGCATTGTAAGAATTCAAAGGGACACATAGATCTCGATGAAATTAGCCTTCATTTGTTGAAGAATGGCATGCACCAAAGTTATGTGGTATGGAAGCATCATAAGAAAAGGCAAGAAATTTTGGAGGAAACATACCAATAATGGCTAACCCAATTGAAGAACCACCAATTGAAGAATCAAACTTTCCAAGACTGGAGGATCTCGTTGATGATGTATATAATTCATACCAAGGAGGCCGAGCATTCACCTATTGATGTGAGTGTAACAAATGAAGACTGTGAGGGAGATGACACAATTGTTGAGCCTGGGATGCAAGACAGCAAAAATACAAAAATTAAGGGATATGGCATCAGAACCTTTGTATCCGAGTTGCCCCAAGGGGAAGACCATATTGTCCACCATTATTGAGTTGCAAAATCTGAAGACACGGTATGGGTGGACAGGCACTAGTGTAACGGCATTACTAGAGTGGCTAAAGGGCTTGCTCACAGAAAATTATAATCTTCCAAAAAATTATCCTAATATGAAGAACATGATCAAAGAATGGGAATGGAATGTGAAACCATCCATGCTTGTAGGAATGGATGCATCCTATATCGCAAGGAATACCAACATCTCCATATATGTCCGAAATGTGGAGTGAGTCGGTATAAGCTTGTGATTGGAAATGATACAGCGACAAAAAAGACTTTCAAGAAAGTACCTGCAAAGTTTGTGAAATTCTTTCCTTGATTCCGAGGTTAAGAAGATTCTTTAGCATTCCTTGGATTGGAGAGGCAATGACTTGGCACCAGAAGGCAAAAAGTGATGGAAATCTAATAGACATCCTTGTGACTCAGGTCAATGGGATTCAATCAAAGTTCATTGGCCAGAGTTTGCTGCAGATGCTAGAAACCTATGACTTGCAATATCAATAGATGGTTTCAACCCACATGGAACTCTAAGTAGCAATTACAGTTGTTGGCCAGTGATTTTAGCACCATTAAATCTTCCACCATCGTTGTGCATGAAAAGAGAGTTTGCTTTGTTGACATTGTTAATTTCTGGGCCCAAAGGACCTGGGAAACATTTTGACATATTCTTGGAACCTTTGGTAGAAGAGTTGAAAGAGTTATGGGATAATGGCGTGCCAACGTGGGCATTTACCAAAACCACATTTACAATGAAGGCGATGTTGTTTTGGGGGGTCCATGATTTCCCAGCATATGGAAATTTATCTGGCTGTACCGTTCATGGTTACAAGGCTTGTCCAGTGTGCGCTGATGATATCGACTCTATGCGGCTTGGAGATTCTTCGAAAGTATATTATCACGGCTATCGACGATTCTTGAACTCTGATCACAAGTTTAGGAGTGATAAAAGATTCAACAAAATACTCGAACAACGACCTCCTCCACAAAGATTGTCCGGGGAAGAAGTTGAACAAAAGATAGCCGACATTCTTGAAAATATTGAAAGAACACGATTGAAGCAAGCTACTTGTGGAAAGCGTAAGAGGCGAAACTGGAAGCATGAAAGCACGGTCTGCGAAGATGGCAATGAAGAAGAGGCATCTACTAAAGCGGCACCATGGTCTAGAAGGTCTATTTTGTTTGATTTGCCTTACTGGAAGTTTCTTGAAGTGAGACACAACATTGATGTTATGCACACTGAAAAGAATGTCACAGACCACTTATCGAACATGTTGATGGATAAAAAGAAAACAAAGGATGGGATACAAGGTCGGAAAGAAATGAAAAAATTAGGAATAAATAAGAAGTTGTGGGTAGTTGAAGATGAAGAAACTGGAAAAACATCAATGCCAAAGGCATCTTATGCCTTGACAAAGAACGAAAAGGAAATTTTTTGTCAGACATTAAAAGATTTAAAACTTCCTACAGAATTTTCCTCTAACTTGAGTCATTGTGTCACCATCCAGCCTCCCGAACTAAGGGGGCTCAAATCACATGACTATCATGTGATTATGCAATACCTGCTTCCAGTATTTGAGACATTCTTTTCATAAAGACAGGGACATAAGAATTGCAATTCAGAGGATTAGCTTATTTTTTAAAATTTTATGCGCCAAGGTGATCAATAAAGAAGAGCTTAGGCTAGCAAAAAGGCGTTGGTTGAGGCAATGTGTATCTTGAAAAGGAATTTCCGCCTTCCTTCTTTGTTATAAGTGTGCACTTAATGGTTCACCTAGCTGATGAGGCCTTGTCATGCGGAACAGTTGGATTTCGATGGATGTATCCATTTGAAAGGTACACTCTTAGTGCTTCCATATTTAGCTTTTAGTATTAATTTATTGATGATATAAATTTATGTATATTTTTTGTAACAGATTGATGAAGCGCTACAAAGAATATGTCCTAAATAAGCGATACATTGAAGGTTCAATAGCTGAGGCTTACCTTGTAGATGAATCTGTATATATTGTATGGAGTATATGCCGAACTCGAGCGCTTTTGGTCACAAGTCTAGTCGAGAAGATTGGTTGGATGAGAGTGTTGACTTCACGGATGAGAAGCCCTTGGATATAGGGGGAGTTGTCGAGCTCAACCATGTTCAGTTTGAGCAAGTGCGTAGATGGGTTCTCAATGACTTGCAGACTTGAGTGAATGGGAAGAGTATGTCTTCTACCACATTCTAATAACATAATATGGTTATAATAATAACATAATATGGTTATTTGAATGGCATAAATATGGTAATCTATGCAGAAAGTACAATCGTTATTACCAATGCATGTCCACTCAGAATCGGAAAGGTGGTTCGACAAAAGAAAACACAATTAAGGAATTCATTCCTTGGTTGTGTGATGAGGTAATATTTTGTTTTTGTTCATGTGCTTGAAGAAGGTCATGGCAAAACACAACAATTAATTTATGGTTATTTGCATGACATATTCTGTGTTATTTTTCTATGCAGTTATTGGATGCAGGACAAACTAATACAACATTATGGAGATTGGCCAATGGTCCCCAACATAGAGCTACACGATTCAAAAAATATCGTGTCAACGGTTTTATATTTGCACCAAGTTCTTCCGATGAATGCTTGGTAACACAAGATAGTGGGGTGTCTATGGAAGCATATTCAAATTTTGTTTCAAGTCAAAAAGACAAAAACCCAAAGGAAGGAAGATGACCTTTTATGGAATTGTTAGAGACATATTGGAGCTGGACTATCTCGATTTCAAAGAAACAGTTTTCTATTGTGATTGGGTTAAAGTGGAAGATTCTAAAAATGGTTGCAAGTCTGATCCGATTTGGAACCAAGTGATGGTAAACTTGAAGAAGCTCAGAAGTAAAGAAAAGGTTGAGGAGGATCCATTCATTTTAGCTCAAGAAGCAACGTCAGTTTTTTATTCCAAAGATCAAAATGCTGATGGGTGGTATGTGGTTATAAATACTCCAAAAAGGCTAAATCAAGTAGATGCAGTAGACATTCCAACTGACTACCAATCTTGTTTGAACGACAACCCCAACTTAAGAAATTTATTGATGTTCGATGATTGAACTAAATTAAATGTGGTCTTCTGTACTCCAGACTTTTTCTTCTTCTTTATGTACCCTCAATATGAAAAAGTTCTTGTGGACAAATTATAATTTTCTTGCTTTAAACAATCCAGTGTACTCTGAAGTCACTTTATGTATGCAACTTCCAAATGACATGGATAACTTTTTGTTATGAGAATGACATGTATATCCAAATTACTTGCATATCTTGGTTGTCAGTTGTATTTCAATATGTATTATTTGGTAAATGACTTAAATACCCTGATTCTTCTATATGCATAATTTGGTATCATATATTATGTTCTTACTATTTTACTGTTTGTATGAATAAACATGATACAAAGTTGTCCTTGAATGAAATAACAGACTTTCTTTCGTTGCACGATGTCTTCGAGTGTTGCTGACACATCTAACCAGGGGGAAGAAGTTCCCATATCAATGGAAGTCAATCAAAAACCAAATTCTAAGAAGAGCATTGAATTTAATCATCTTGGACAAGCAGTTGGACCCAACGCAACTCATTTTAAGAGTCAAGTTGGTAAATACGTGAAGACATATGTGCCTATCAGGTATATAAGTTGGCAAAAGGTACCTAAGACCTACAAGGATGATGTTTGGAATGAGATAGTGGTAAGAATAACGAGCATTCATTTACCTTTTTGTCACTTTGTTACTTTTATGTCACTTTGTTATATCAGATTTTTGTTATATCATTTTTTGTTATGTCACTTTGTATTCTTATCATCTACATTATAGTTCTTTCTGTGAATGTTAGTTGTGTAATGAACAATTTAACCCTATGGTAACCTACTGTTACGTTAATATTAGGTTTTAAATCTGAGTTTTTTATTGCCAAGCACACTCGAGGCTCTATAGACTCTGTTTTCTATGGCAGGTACTGCTGCCCTCTAATTACTAGTACATGAGAGTATCTCATGGATACAAGCCACCTGTCACAGGGCAAACACCACATTTGTAGCCCTACCCTCACAGTACCTGCACATCACCTATTCCTACATGCTGGTGTGTCCCTGCTTTGTCGACCTGCCCTTTATAATCTGGACACCAATCTCCATCTAATCCTGGCTTGACACTGTGGGATACCAGGGGACTCTAAGCCTAGTACCACTGGTACAGATATCTGGTATCCAAAGAACACTCGTTCAGGATTTCCTGTGTCAGTGCCTGCTTCTATGATCCCACTTCTAGAGTATCATGAAATTCCCTCTACTGTCCTGAGGAACTTTAAGGGCTGGGTTCCCTGTGATTACCAATTGTAATCTAAGAGAATGCAGGACACTAACATATGTAGTGAATGAACTAACCCCAAAAT
The DNA here is from genome assembly GCA_029216955.1 of Iris pallida. Classification (NCBI taxonomy): domain Eukaryota; kingdom Viridiplantae; phylum Streptophyta; class Magnoliopsida; order Asparagales; family Iridaceae; genus Iris; species Iris pallida. The sequence goes on from JANAVB010020609.1 coordinate 24,852, forward strand.
ACAGGGCTGAACAGTCCTCTTCCTACTGGGCTGAAACAAAGCTCTGGACCACATGAATGGTAAGCTATAATTGAAGACATTTCAAGGGATGTCCCTCTAGGTTGGACTGTACCATAGAAATACAGGGTATGCAACTATTATATCAGTACAACTGACACATGATACCTAGCCTAATTTGTGTATACTGACCCCAAAATCCCATGGACACTGATACTGTTGACACAAAGTCACAGTCAACCAAATATTGATAACATTGACTAAATCATATTTGTAATAATTCAATACGACACACGACGTCTACATTAAGCTCAAGTCAGACGACAGCTCAGTCTCCGCTTCTCAGTTGTTTGAGTCTGTATTTTACACTTTTGTTGAGTCTAGACTGATGTAAACTGTGTCATGCTGAGCTCTTGAGAATTGACCTATAGCCTACCCAATCCTCAAACTCCACCATCCAGAAAAATACCCACTGGCAACTTAGACCAGCTCTGTGCTCTGGAAACAGAGTTCGGGCCGAACTCTGTCTCCACACAGAGTTCGGGCCGAACTCTGTCCCCTAAAAATCAGCATCCCTAATTTAGGGTTAGCTGGTTGCTAGTTGTCCAACGGCCAAATATTTAAAATTTTCTACCCGAATTCTGGCCGAATTCTGCCTACAAAAACACTATAAATAGGCCATAAATTTTCTCATTTCCAATCATCCAATCTTCTCTTCTATTCTCTCTTATAGCTCAAATAAGCCATACCCTTCCCATCTACTAGCCACAAGCCTCCTAAGACTCGAGTGCTCAGCATCTCTCAGTTAGGGTTCTTGTGCAAGAGTTGAAGAAGTCGCTTGGACAATTCCAAGCAAATTGCCACTGCGATCCTCTGTAAGAAGTTGACGTGCTCTTCTGAAGTAAAGGCACGGGTTGTAAACTACTATTTCACAAATAGTGGATTTAATCCTGAGCTAGAGTTCTCAGGCCTGGACTAGTCCTCCACGAGGGAAACCAGGTTAAAATTGCTGTGTTTGCGTATGCTTTCTTGCTCTTCATTTACTTTCCGCATTTTACTCTGATTATTTATAATTCGTGAAAGAGTTAATTTTTAATTGGTTATTTTTATATAAACTCTATTCACCCCCCTAGAGTTGCCATCTGTTCTTCAATTGGTATCAGAGCTCTGTTCTCTTTACAAGGATTTACATCCTAGAGCTGATCCATGGCAACCACACAATCCTTGATTTCCAATCACGGTGAAGGATAGTCCACTCATAGGCCTCCCCTATTGATGGAACTAACTACACGTATTGGAAAATAAGGATGGTTTTTATCTCAAGTCTCTAGACTTTGACCTGTGGACTATCGTCACTGACGGTTACAAAAAGCCTGCAAGAATAGTTGTCAACGGTGATCTCATTGAGAAATCACATGACAAATATTCTGACGAAGAGAAGAAACAGGCAAGTCTAGACGCGAGAGCTATTAATGCTTTATTCTGTGCTATAGACAGGAATGAGTTTAACAGGGTATCCACATGCACCACATCCCATGAAGTATAGAAGCTTCTAGAAGTGACGCATGAAAGAACCACCCAAGTCAAGGAATCAAAAATCAGTCATCTTACGCAAGAATACGAGGCATTCAAGATGAAGCCAAACGAGACGATCACACAGATGTTCACAAGATTCCTCGATATCATCAACCCCTGTCTTCACTTGGAAAGCAATATTCAAACCACGAGAAGACTCGTAAGCTACTCAGGGGGCTACCAAAGATTTGGAACCCTAAGGTGACAGCCATCATAGAAGGGAACGATCTCACAACCATGTCAATGGAGACCTTGATGGGTAAGCTCATGACTCACGAGCTTGACCTCAAGGACTTCGAAGAGCCTGCTCCGAAGACTAAGGAGATCGCACTCAAAGCTCATCGACGAAGGGCTGAGCACGATGAGACCGAAGACGACAACTCGGATGATGAAGACCAAGCTCTCATGGTTCGCAACTTCAAGAAATTCCTTCGCTTCAATCGAAGAAAGAAGGAACCACAAGAAGACGATGAAGAAGAGCCAACCTGCTATGGTTGCAAGAAGAGTGGACATGTCCGAAAAGACTGTCCATTCTTGAAGAAAAGCAACCGCTATGAGAAGCCATACAAGAAGACCTCATCAAAGAAATATGCCAACACAAGCATTTGGCATGAAAGTGAAGCGAGTGACTCCGAGAAAGAAAAGGATTCTCCTCAAGATACAGCAAATGTGTGCCTAATGGCAACTTCCAACAAGGTATCTAACGAAACTCTAGATGACTTCTCTTTTGATGAACTTGGCGATGCCTTCACTGATTTACTCGATGATCACAAAAAGGTCATCGGTAAATACAAACATGCCAAGGACAAAATCAAAAGTCTTGAAGACAAAATACAAAGAATTTCTCTATTACTTGATAACATTAGAGACACGTCACCCACTGATGTCACTGATGAAGTATCCAAGCTTAAAATAAGCTTACATGATGCTGAAGCACGTATTAAGCAACAAACTCAAGAAATCACTACACTCAACACGATGCTTGCTGAAGAAAAGAGTAGACACAAGATTTCTATGACTAAGATATATGGCTTAAATATTAAGGTTGATGAACTGCAAGCGGTTTCTAAGAGATTAGAAACCAAATTGGGAAAACAAGTTGCTCAACCTCAAACCCAATCACATGGGCACAACACCACTCAAGCTAGTCAACCACGTCACCTGCAGCACATAACCATGCTTTTATATACACTAACTTTCATAAAACACAAAAACCACGTGCACGTAAGAATACCTCTCATACTCATCATGCTGCACAAACACAACCAACATCACTCTACATATAGAAATCATCACCATGCCATGCCATATAGACAAGATCATCATGTCATGCCATATAGACAAGATCACCATATCATGCCATATCACCATGCTATGCCATATAGACAATATCAGCATACTATGCCACATAGACAATATCAGCATGCCATGCCACATAGACAATATCACCATGCCATGCCACATAGACAACATCACCATGCCACTCACTCTATGCATAATCATCATCACCATGATTACCATGCTAACTCTACACATCATGTCCATCCACATCATGCTGCCTATAGATATTATTCTCATGTTCCTAGTGTAAATAAAAATGCTATCTGTACTTACTGTGGATCACATGTGTAGTGTCCCGCTAGGACGATCGATTCGGCGTGAATCGAAGCAAAGCGAGCGATTCCCGAATCGGGGCGTGACAACATGGACACATTTCACCACAATGTAGAGTTAGAAGACTGGTAGACAAAAAGATATATGTATGGTTTCCGAAAACTAACTTTTCAGGACCCTCAAGAACTTGGGTACCAAAGGTCACATCTACTCTTGATGTAGGTGGACCTTCCCTCCTCAACTGAAAGTAAGTGGATTCTCGATAGTGGATGCTCGCGACATATGACAGGAGACGCAAATCTTTTCGCATCACTATCGATGAAGAGAGAAGGATACGTATCCTTCGGTAACAATTTAAAAGGGCACATAATAGGTAATGGTATTATTGGTCATCCTCCCTCTCCTGTAATAAAGGATGTCTGCCTAGTGACCGAGTTAAAGCATAACCTGCTCAGCATTAGTCATCTTGCTGATCATGGATATGATATTAACTTTGGACAAAACAAGTGCCTCATTTATGATAGGTCAACGGGAGACATTGCTTTTGAAGGGAAAAGAGAGGATAACATTTATATTTTCTATCTATCTATAGATGCTAACAATGCAGGTAGGTGTCTATATGCCCACAAAGATGAACGACTACTTTCGCACCAGCATCTTGGTCATGCCAATATGGACGCTATATCCAGGCTATCAACCAAGAAGCTAGTAAGAGGATTGCCCGATATCACATTCAAAAAGGACACGGTATGTGCCGAATGTGAAATGAATAAGGCAACAAAATCCTTATTTCATTCTATCAACTCTGTAAGTACTACTAGACCCCTGCAACTACTCCATATGGATTTATTTGGTCCTAGTAGAATAGCTAGTCTTGGTAGTAAGCTTTATGCATTTGTTATTGTTGATGATTTTTGAGATTTACTTGGGTTTTCTTCTCACAAACAAAAGCGATGCTATTTCGGTTTTTAAAGTTTTTGTAAAGAAAGTTCAAAACGAAAAAGGCTATATGATTACTCGAATCCGAAGTGATCATGGAGGCGAATTCAAAATTATGATTTTGAAAAGTTTTGTGATGCAATGGTTTTGATCATGAATTTTCTTGTCCAAGAACTCCTCAACAAAATGGTGTTGTGGAGCGGAAGAATAGGACTCTTGGCGATATGGCTAGTCATGTTGAATAAATTTTCACTTCCGAAATACTTTTGGGCAGAAGCTGTCAGTACAACATGCCACATTTTGAATATGGTGCTCATTCGTCCCATTACGAAGAAAATACCCTATGAGCTTTGGTTTGGGAGAACCCCCAATGTTTCTTATTTTAAAGTTTTTGGATGTAGATGTTTTATCCTTAACACCAAAGACAACTTAGGCAAATTTGATGCCAAAGCTGACGATGGTATCTTTCTTGGTTATGCCGCCAAGAGTAAGGGATATAGAGTCTTTAATAAACGCTCACTAATTGTGGAAGAGTCAACAAATGACTTTTGATGAAGATAACAGTGCAGCAAGTACTCTTGATGATGATGTTGAGCCATCAACTTCTACTCCAATGAATACTTCAACCGAAACTAATTCTCTGGAGGGCTTGCCTAAGAAATTTTCTTTCAACCCGTCTCATCCAGAAAATTTAGTGATAGGTGAAGTTTCACGTGGAGTAACTACTAGATCATCACTAAGAGACTCTATGCTAGCACTGCCTTTATTTCACAAGTTGAGCCGAAAAACATTTCTGAAGCTTTTAATGATGAATTTTGGATTTCTGCTATGCAAGAAGAACTCAACCAATTCGAGAGAAGCCAAGTGTGGGAACTTGTTCCTAGACCGGCTAATCACTTGATAATTGGTACTAAATGGGTGTTTAGAAATAAAGTGAATGAAGATGGTTCAGTCACACGTAACAAAGCTCGTCTAGTAGCTCAAGATACAACCAAGAGGAAGATATCGACTACGATGAGACGTATGCTCCTGTTGCTAGACTAGAATCCATTCGGATGCTTTGTGCATTTGCAAATTATCAAAATTTTAAATTATTTCAAATGGATGTGAAAAGTACTTTCTTGAATGGGTTTATTAAGGAGGAAGTTTATGTCAAACAACCCCCTGGCTTTGAAAATCACAAATTTCCCGACTACGTGTTCAAGCTAAAGAAAGCGCTTTGTGGCCTTAAACAAGCCCCTAGAGCTTGGTATGAAAGGCTAAGCAGTTTCTTGCTTGAGAAAGGTTTTCAAAAGGAAAATTGATACTACACTGTTTATAAAATCTTTAAAGACACTATTCTGTTAATTCAAATTTATGTTGATGATATCATTTTTGGTTCTACTGATAAAACCCTCTGTCAAGAATTTGCCAAGTGTATGCAGACAGAATTTGAGATGAGCATGATGGGAGAGCAACTACTTTCTTGGTCTGCAAGTGAAATAATGGCTAATGGAACTTTCATCTGTCAGTCGAAGTATACCAAGGACATGCTGAAGAAGTTCGATCTTGACAACGTCAAACCAATCAGCACTCCAATGGCTACTTCAACCAAACTCGAACCAGATGAGAGCGGCAAACCCGTTGATCAACGTAAGTATCGAGGTATGATAGACAGCTTACTTTATTAACTGCTAGTCGTTCCGATATCATGTTTAGCGTTTGCCTGTGCTAGATATCAAGCAAATCTTAAGGAATCACACATGACTGCGGTTAAGCATATCTTTCGATACCTTATTACAGTGGGCCTATGGTATCCCAAGTCAACATCATTTGATCTTATTGGTTACTCTGATGCTGACTTCGCTGGATGCAAGGTCGACCGTAAAAGTACTAGCGGCACGTGTCATTTACTAGGAAAGGCTTTAGTCTCTTGGTTTAGCAAGAAGCATAATTCTGTCGCACTATCCACAACAGAAGCTGAATACATTACAGCTGGGCATTGTTGTGCACAAATTCTGTGGATGAAGCAAACCCTTGAAGACTACAATCTATCTTTCATGCACATTCCTATATTCTGTGACAACACTAGTGCTATCAACTTGACTAAGAACCCTATCTGTCACTCACGCACAAAACACATTGAGATTAGACACCACTTTTTGCGTGATCATCAGCAAAACGGCACAGTTAACTTAGAATTTATTGACACTGATCATCAGCTAGCAGACTTCTTTACTAAGCCATTATCCGAAGAGCGCTTAAATTTCCTTTGTCGTGAACTTGGAATTTTAGATGAAGCTGTCTTGAATTAAAACTCACCTGCATAAATATCGATTATATCATGATTCTCTTACGATGAACTTGCTATGGGTACAAGCCGAAAGGGCCCTTCTGACAACAAGGCGTAAAAGCCTAAGCGACACGGTGCACTAGTCCACAGGACTACCGCTAGCTGGGATTCGACCCCTGCAGCTAACACATGGCAACTTCAAAATATGAATTATGATATATTTCCTTGTTTATTATATGGTTCGTTTTGATTTCTTACTGCTGACAACTATTTTTCAATTTCATCCTGCTATTAATCTACTTCTCTATCTAATTGATTGAATCTTTCAAGCTTTTTTGTTATATCTTACTTGATTTCAATACTTAACCATTTTTCCATCATCTAGCCTGTTTTCAGTTCTGGAACAAGGACCCAGTCCTCCTGTTCCAGAATCGGGGACAGCTCCAGCCGTTTGATCAAATGAGATCCTTCGGTCCAGATTTACTCCGACCAAAGAAAACCCTCTCCTTATATTCGGGTTTTCCTCTCTCTCCTTCATTCTTACCATCACCTTCACCTCTCTAAACTTATTTTTCTCTCCAAAGTGCTCCATTTCTCATCAAAATCAAGGAGAAGGGCTATTTTCTCATTCTCTTTCACTGTTCATTGTTGATTTGAGGTATAACTCCTTCTCCCTCTATTTCAAGTTTCTATTGTTTGCAAATGGCTCCTCGCTTGCCCAATCGTGGGAAGGACTCGAACCGAGGGTGCTTCCTCTTCGAATCCTCCTCCTCCCATTGAGCAACCCATTGAACAACAACAACCCCTTCATCCGTTGTTCAATCCACCTCGTTCCTGCGACCCTAATACTTATGACGACCGATTGTTTGTATCGCTAGACGCCTCCAATGAGTGGTTTAGTGACTTTCGGACTCGTCCGGTCTTCGCGGGACATCCCATTAATTTTAC
>JANAVB010020610.1:0-106429 GCA_029216955.1 Iris pallida
AGGGGGGGGGTGAAGGACGGGTGCGTGGTCTGCCTGGTCGACTTCGAGGAGATGGAGAAGGTGAAGCTGATACCGAGGTGCGGGCACGTGTTCCATCCCGGGTGCATCGACGGGTGGCTCGTGCTGCACGGCTCCTGCCCGATATGCAGGTGCTCCGAGGTCTGTGTCGATTTGACTAGACGTAGTCACGAAGAAGAGCAACAAGTAGTCGAAGAAGAGGAGGAGGAGGAGGTGGAAGAAGAAGAAGTGATGAATGGTGAGGTTGAGAGAGGTAGAGAAGGTGCAGGTGAGGAGAGGAAGGCGGTCGCGTTGGCGTTGGGAAGGAGTAGGAGCTTAAGCTCGTGTACTAGTAGAGTTCATGGTGGTGGCGGTGAGAGAAGAAGAAGACGACGACGAGAGGAGAGTGGGCTTGAGAAGAACTCGCAGTGTCGCTGTAGCGAGAGAGAGCAGAGAGAGAGAGTGGAGTGGGGTCCACGAGAGTACAGAGCAGGTGGGACATCGGTATGATGAGTTCGTCAACACGTGTCATAGCCCTGCAGCAGTGATTCCGTTCTTCTTGTTTGCTTTTTCACGTGGAAAGGAATGGAAGCACAGTGAGTGTATGTTTGTTTGTTTGTATGAGGTGTAAATATTGAAGACAATTTTGCTAAGAACATTATTAAGTAAGGTCCAACCAATTTTCTAAATTCTAGATTTAGAATGTAAGAATTTATTTTATAGAATAACAAAATCTATTATTGATTTTAGTATCTAGATTTTCAGGTTCAGATCATCCATAAGAGCTATAGATTGGACCAAAAAATTATTACATTTAAAATGTAGAAAATTATATTGTAAGTATTAAGTTCTAATTTGGAGTTCAGTATATTATCTTTTGTCCAATTAATTTTTTGATACATAATTTTTGGAACCAAACCTTATTTTGTCAATTTTTTTACTATTTTTATACAAATTTAACTCATTCTATATTTATTTATTTTTTAAAATATTAGACCTTAAAATAAAATTTTGAGCACCATCTAATAATAATAATCCTGTAACAAATATAAATGTTATATTAATAGTAAGTAATTCGTCTCTCTCATTCTTCTCTTTCTCCACCTTATTATCCTTGGCGAATAAGAACACAAAACACTTAGGTCCTTTGGCAGATGTAAGAACACAAAACACTTAGGTCCTTTGGCAGACGTGAACGGTACGTTGATAGTTGTAAGCCATTAAAAAATATTAAACGTAAAATTATTATTATTATTATTATTATTATTATTATTATTATTATTATTATTTACTTATTTTTTGGCAGTCAAACAACCAACTTTTATTCATAAATAAGAAGAGGAGAGTCAGCATAGAGCTGATCTTTAATACAACAAAAATGCTATTTGGCTCCCAAAATATTTGGGTGATATCATCTTCTATTATGTGGCATATGACATGGTTGCTGACATGGCAGATGACATGACAAAATTTAACATTATAATTAATATTAAAAATCAATATTAATATTAAATTAATATTAAATTAACATGATAATTAACATTAAGATTAATCTTAACATTAAAATTAACCTTAACATTTAAATTAACATTAACATTAACATTAAATTTAATATTAACACTAAAATTAATATTAATATTATCATTAATATGAACATTAACATTAACATTAATATTAATATTAATATTAACATTAATATTAACATTAAAAAAAATTAGGTAATTAATTTTTTGGGTTAAAATTTGTCATGTCAGCTGTTATGTCAGCTACCATGTCAGATGCCACATAATGGAAGATGTCATCACCCAAATATTTTGGGAGCCAAATAGCATAATTGTTAATACAATCCGGAGGTTGTCTAAACTAGCAAACAGAATCAATCTCAAAAGAAAAACCAAATTGAGCTGGAGAATGAGTAACAACATTAGAAGATCTGGGTGAATAGGAAAAAAAAAACTCAATGTATATGACAGGGCCGATCTTGGCTCAGGACAATCGTCTAGGCTCACAAATTCCAAGGGTCCAAATATATATATATATATATATATATATATATATATATATATATATATATATATTTTTATCCAAATAGACCTAGTACGTTTCTTAGGCTACACTTAAAATAAAATAATTACGGTGTAGTGGTTACTATATTAGGCTTGCTTATATGATTTCTTTAGTTCAATTATTGGTAATGATAGTTTCTTTTAATTTATTTTAGTTTTAGTTGTTGTCTTTATTATGTATGTGGACCTCATTTTGGAAGTTCGTCTTGGGCTCCCATGAGCTTAGAGTCGGCCCAGGACATGAAGCATGCAGCTCGTACTTCTTCCAAAATGTCAAATCTTCCAAGGTATCAACAAAGATCTGTTATTCACTTGATAACTTTTGAGTCGCCTTTAAATTCCATCAATTAAAAACTTGAGCTATGTAGAACTCTAACCCTAGTTCCCATTCACAAAAGTGTTGGAAATTCGTTGTGACCCGAATCAGAGTTGGACCGTGAGATGCGATATTGGATTGGGCTCATATGCCTTAAAAAAATCATATAAGGTCTGAACCAATTCCAATTATCTACACGTACATATCCCACGTCTTACCCGATTTTCGACTAAATTACATACTCCATTGACGTCATTCCCTTTTGAGAGCTCAATCGGAAACGTGATACAATCTAACAATCTCCACCTTAGCTCGTTTTTGCTTGCAGAACAATCTTAGCACCCCTGATACCATTATTCATTTTCGCTAGCCGAACAATCATATCACCCTTGCTACCATTGTTAGTTCTCGCAGTAGAACAACCTTAGCACCCATACTATCATTGCTCGTTTTCACCAATTGAACAACATTAGCACCCCTGCTACCTTTGCTCGTTTCTGCTAGTCAAACACCCAGGAGATACAATATATTGTCATCTCGATCCATTCTACCACATAACTAAACCGACACGTTCATCCAAACCACCATTATGTGTCAACCACATCGTCTTGCTCCACCTTGAACGTGTCGAACAATATTAATTGAAGCCAGAGTACTGTGTAGTTGCCTCCAATATTAGGTCTAGTTCATCTTCCATCTGCAAATTTTTTGATACCGGACCACCTTATGGAGAATGCTCCAAACTTCACCTTGAGAAGAGCCCACATAATCCGATTATACACATGAATGTTTATCACCATATGTCTCAAATCAATTAGAGCCGTCCAAACCAGCCCACGTAACCATGGGCTTTAATACTACTTTGTTGAGAACACGATGTGACCCGATCCAGAGTTGGCCCATGAGGTACGATATCAGACTAGGCCCATATGCCCTAAAAAGGAATTCTCATGTAAGGCCTGAATCAAACCAAATTATCTACACCTCATGATCCCCCTTAATATCTGATGTGGGACTAAATTACCAACACAATTGTCACCCCCTTTAAGAGCTCAATCGAAAATGGGATACAATCCAAGACATAGTAGTATGCGTAAGAAGTATGGTATCCTTTACAAATGTGGCATCAATCTATTTTTCGTTTGAGTCCATCTAAATCGGAGTCCAAATTGACGTAAACGAGGTCCATCCCCATGATAAACTAATAGGGATTTGATCCATGGAAATCGGTCACCTATGGTTGGGTTCGACCATATAATTATTTATTTTTTTGGGTACAATTTTTCTGACAGGATTCAGTTTTTCGATACTGGTTCGAAATAGTTGCAGTATTATTTGGCTCAGTCTTCAATAAGAAAGTTGTAGGTCAAAGTTCTAATCTTTAATCCAGGATCTGAATCAGAGCATTTAAATGTGTATTGAAGAAGTTATGATTATCTGAAGTGACCTACTTGTTCACATTCTACATGCATGTTTTGCGTCTTTCTCCATGCATTAGGAGATGGAAGGGCTGACCGTGGAAGATAGAAGCGCTGACCTTTGGACTTATCCATGCATAGAAAGTGGTATATCCAAGAGGCACATCCTCCCTATAAATAGAAGGGAGATGGTGAAGAATAATAACACAACACACAACAAGAACGACAATGCTCTTTCTAATCCTCTCACCAACATTGTTGTAGTCCACCTAAAGTAAGTTGTATCAGTGGGAGAGTGATCCTCAAGCAAAGTTGTACTAGCTTGAGAGATGTGACTTTTGTAATCTTTTATTTCATTATAGTGATGTGAAGAGGCGCGGGAGGACGTAGGTTCAAATTGGACTGATCATCGGTAAATCTCGTGTGTGGAATATCTCTATTTTCTCTTCATTTCTATTTTATTTTTCTTCTCATCTCATCACAAAGACGAAAAAGGCCTTGTTTTTTCAATAGTGTTATGTATCAGAGCACAAGTTTCTATCTTCTAGTGTTGAGATGGCGACTCCCATCGGCACATTCAAAATGATCAAATTTGAATGGCCACAATTGGATGATATGGAAGGCAAATATGATGGACCTTCTTTATTGCAAGAATCTCTACTTACCGATTGAAGGTGATCAATCCTCCAAGCTGAAGACCATGATGGCGAAAGATTGGAAGAAGCTCGACCGAAAGACCATTGGCACCATTCGACAATGGGCGAAGGATACCGTATTCCACCATTTGTAAAATGAGACTTCAACGAACATCTGTGGAAGAAACTTGAAAATCTCTAGAGTGGAAGACCACTGGCAACAAAGCTTTTTTTATTCGAAAGTTTTTAATCTCAAGTTCGAGGAAGGTGATTCCATATCTGAACATCTAAATGAAATTCAAAGTACTGTAAATCATCTTGCATACATGAAGATGATGTTGGACGACGAGCTTCAGGCCCTTCTTTTGCTTAGCTCATCGTCATATAGTTGAAATGACTTTTGTGGTATCTCTTAGTAACCTCGTACCGACGGAATTGTATCCATGAACCAAGTTACATGTAACTTTTTGAGTAAATTTTTTTGAAGGGAGTCCTTTGGAACCTCATATTCTCATGCCCTTATTACCGAGAAAAGGGGAGCAGCAAAAGCCGACAACATCAGAACCGAGACAAGTCAAGAGAAAAATCAAAGGCTATGAAGGATATCAGTTGCTATCACTGTAGTAAGAGTTGACACATAAAATGGGAATGTCGCAAGCTCAAGTGAGAACAAAAAGAAAGAAGGGACCAATGTAAAGCAAAAAAAAGAATGAAATGACTGTTGTCAGTGACAATAAAATTGTGCTGTTCTTGGCATGTGAAGAAACTGTGCAAACCACTTGCGAAGACTCGAAAAGGGTGATTGATTCTGTTGCTTCCTACCATGCTACTCCCCGAAAGGACTACTTCACATCGATTCATGAAAGTAACCTTGGAACGATAAAAATAGGTAACAAAAACTATTATCAAAATTCTAGCATTGAAAATATTTGTGCTACCATTAACCTTGGAACAAAGATGATGCTAAATGATGTTAGATTTGTGCTCGATCTACGTCTCAATCTTCTCTTGACCAAAAAGCTTGATGAAGAAGTACACAAGCAACTTGGGTAAAGGATGTTGGAAGCTTACCAAAGGGGCACTTATACTGTGAAAGGAAAGAATTGTTGCACTCTCTATAAGTCTCAGTTACACTTGGAGAATGATGAACTTGGAACAATCGAAGGTACCTTTATGGATTTGTTACACAAGCAGCTTGGCCATATGAGCGAGAAAGTGCTACGAACTCTTGCAAGGCGACGACTATTTCCATCCCACTGTGATCATTACTTGATTGGAAAACAACACCGGACAGCTTTTCTTAGAAATTATAACAAAAATGAAATCAGTATCTTGGACTTAGTGTATTCCAATGTATGCGAACCCATAAATGGAAAACCTTTAGTGGTGACTCATACTTTGTGATTCATCTAGACAAGTGTGGGTGTTTATTCTAAAAGCCAAAGATCGAGTCTTTGAAGTTCTCAAAGACTTTCATACCAAAGATAAAAGAAAAACCGAAAATCTCTTGAAGTGTATTCACACGAATAATGGTGGTCCGTATTCTTCAAGGATGTTTGAAGATTATTGTTCTAATTATGACATTAGATGCCAAAAGTCTGTCAAACACACATCACAACACAATGGAGTTGCAAAAATGATGAACCGCACAATTGTGGAAAGAATAAGGAGTATGTTATTCTTAGCTAAATTGCCTAAAATATTTTGGGGGGAAATAGTGTGAACGACCTGCTACTTGATAAACATGTCCTCCTCAGTTCCTTTGGATGAAGATATTCCTGAAAGGATTGGAGCTAGTGGAAACTATTTGTGGGTGTTCAGGTGCAAGACATTTGTGCATGTACCTAAGGAGAATAAAACAAAACTTGATAATAAAATCATTCCAAGCATCTTCTTGGGATATGAAAATGATAAATTTGGATATAGTTTATGGGATCCTAAAAATAAGAAAATTGCGAGAAGCATGAATGTTGTATTTTGTGAAAATAAAATACTTGCTAATTTTGAAAAAAGAAGAGGAACCATAAAATATTCACATCATTCCATACCCAATCTCTACATCCGTTGTTTGTCCTTTTCTTATGCCAAAAAATAATTATTTTCAAGATGTGCAAGAAGAAGAAGAAGAAGAAGAAGAAGAAATGACAAGCTCCTTAGGTTTTGATCAAAGAGAGCATGAACATGCAGAGCCACCACTTATGGATCAGCGACAAGCACCTCAGTTGAGACGATCATAGAGAGAGACAAACATTCCTTAACAAGATATCATGTTTCAGAGTATAATATAGTTACAGATGTAGGTGTACCAAAAAGTTTATATGAAGCACAAGTTCATAAAGATCGTGTCAAGTGGAAGAAAGCTACGCTTGCAAGAGGTGAGGGATTCCTTGCATAAGAACCACACTTATGACCTAGTTGAGCTACCCAATAACAAAAAAGTCTTGAAGAACAAAGGGGTGTTCAAAATCAAGAATAAAGGAAATGACCAAGTCAAGCGCAAAGCTCACTTCGTGGTGAAAGATTTCGATAAAAAACAAGACCTTGAAGTTGAGCAGTTGGATGTGAAGATAGTGTTGGAATTATTCAATAATTATGGGACCACACATGTAAAATTAATTATGTTTGGGCTATCTAAATAATTAAGCCAAATTAAAGTGGTCTATTTGGAAATTGGCTTAAGGGCATAATTGTCATGGAATTAATGTGTAGATACCGGAGATAATTCTAATTTGATGAGGGGCCAAATTAGAAATATCACAACAAACATATCTATATATATGTGTATTCATTAGGGTTATGGTCCCCAACTCATACGGCCACCAAAGAGAGGGTTTCTCTATTCTCTTCTGTATTCCCATCAACAAAGAGAGGAATAAAGATTTAATCTTTATTATTAAGGGCCGTAGCGGGTTTGAAGATCAAATCCCACAAAAAAAATGTCTGCTTCAAGATCCGTCAAGCAAAGACAATGGATTCAGGTACGCTTCCGCAATCAATTTAATTTATGTTCTTCATCTCATGAATCGACAGGGCACAACAAATTTCTAACAAGTGGTATCAGAGCCTCCTTGATTGATTCTTGAGTTTGAAGTTTCAGAATCATTTTTTGTTGTTGTTAAGGAACCCTAGATCGTTCTGAATAATTTAATTTAGGGTTCCAATTGTTCGATCAAAGTTTTTATAGTTCATTGATATTCAGATTAAGATTCCACAAGTGATATTTTATATTGAGGTCTAGTGAATTCTTTGGTAACTTAAAAGTGCCGAGTTTGTGTTCAATTGCCTTCGGCTTTCTAAGTTCCCATACTCAAATCGAACTTGTTATTACCAAGGGGATACTAGGCTAGCCCTTCCTGCAAATGCCTATACCTGTACTGAGGCCATCCTCAAATGCATAACATGCTACCAGTTTTCATATATGAAATACTTTGGTAAATACTGACTCGTATATAGAACCAGAATCACAAACCTGGAGATCACCAGCTCCGAACACAGAATTTGGATATCATCAATATGTTCGAACGTGAGTGTAACGCCCCAGAACCAGAATACTGGAGAGCGGGGGCATACACAGCCAGCTACGTATATCGAAATGGAAAACACCTCGGTATACGGTCACGGCTGTCTAGAAATATGAGGGTTAACTACAAGCCATCAGTCTCCTATGGTCATTAGCAAGCCTATTGTCTCAATCTCAAGCAAGTGTTAAGATTACAAGATGTCTGAGCATCAAATATATAAATACAAGGCATCCCAAATATTACATATTGGATGATCAAGTAGCTAGTCTTACAAAATGTCAGGACTAGCAAAGAGTACATCATACATGATCAACCCTAGGATCTGTTCATCATGTTTACAGCATCAAGAAAATGTACATACGAGCTAACAGGTGCTCGCCGGCAAACGCCTCAAAAGAATATTTAATTTACATATGAGTGAGCGGTACAAAAATAGAAACCCACTCTTGGCCCCGGTTTCTTCTAGTTGACACCATCGGGCTGGAACTGCGGTAGATCCTCGGTAGCTGCTCCGAAATCTGGCCATACAAAACCAGCTGGGTCAGACCCCAGAAAGAGCAAGTGCCACAAAGGAGGCCATGCACAAGAACTAAAACCGGCATATCAAGTCGGAATGAAAATAAAGGTACAAGAAAGAAATACATGCAATAGGGCGATAACTGGTCATAACATGAGAATATTCCGGTCTCCCAGGTTACAACCCTTAAACTAAACAAGGACCGGGGTTGTGACCCTTCGTCTGAATAACGCATGCGCTAGACCATTTATCAAAAAAAATAAAATAAAGACAAGCATGCTCGGGATGAGAGCCAGGTACAGGGACTAGATCAGGCCTAGGCAAGAATAGGCAAGCAAGACAAGGCTAGACAAGACCAGACGCCAACCATTTCACAACGACCAAGCAAGTCCTACGGCTTGATAAATTAACTAACTAGGGTTGTCACAACCTAGTTACTAGCAAGATGCAATGAGATGTTCCTATCAGCCACAGGCCCTGCAGACTATCCAGGCTACCCAGAACGCAAGCAAGGAGCTGGGTACAGGTGGGTACATTGTCCGAGAGACAAGTGTACCCTCAAGTACCATCAAGGGGTGCAACACCTAACAGTGTGCTGGAATTGTGCCCTACTCGTCGGCAAGCATCAATTCCCAAGGCCGCCCAGGTAACAGGATTGCCTGTAGCCGGGAAATCTCCATGTTCTAGTTTTGTGAACTAATCATTTACCTAGTCCGAATTCATGTGAACCTCTGGCCGTGGTACCAAGAGGTTCACGTCCTAGACATGATGCAAGACTGGACCAGTAGATTAATCAAGCACAAGATGCACACCTACGGTGTCAAGTCACGTAGCAAGTCAAGTAAGCCTGCCTCAGCAGCTCAAGTTGTCAAGTTATCATATTATCATGTCATGTTACAAGGAAGTGCGCCGCCGCGGGCCACTAGCAAGTTGTCAAGTTAACAGGTTCCAGTTATATAGTTCTAGTCACAATTTATGAAAAGTCAACTCAAATCATGTCAAGATCAAGAAAATGGCAAAACTCCAAGTTGTGTAAAAAGTGCCAAGTCGAGCCAAGTCGTGACGTGGGCAACAAAATCCTTGAAGCTCCAATTCATTAAAATAAAACCCAGAAATAAGCAGATTCTGGGGGCACAAGGGATGCAGGTACACCAGGGCAGGCCAGGGTGGCAACACACTAGAGTGTGCCAAAAAGGGGGGGGTTGACAACACTCTAGAGTGTGCCTAGGTTGAGGGCACTAGAGGGCGCCTAGTAGGCAGCACCCTAAAGTGCGCCTACCATGCTCACTGAAGTGCGCCTAGAATAAGGCCGGCCCAAGTGCGCCTAGGTCATGGGGAATGAACTGCGCCTAGTCCATAGAATGAACTGCGCCTACCACTGATGGGACAGTTTGGCGCCCAGTCTGATGGGACAGATGGCGCCTAGTCTGATGGGACAGATGGCGCCTAGTTGAGGATGGCCGGCCAACTGCGCCTAATCAAAGGAGAAGTAGGCGCCATTGGCCAACCGCGCCTAGTTCACAGAATAGGCGCCATCGGCCAAGTCAAGGAGAACAGGCGCTATGAAGCGTTCTGTTTGGAAGGGGCGCGCAGCGCTAAGGAGCGTGCGGCCAAGAGGCGCACTTGCAAGGGCAAGCGGCCAAAGTAGGCACCATCGGACCTACGCAGGGGAAATAGGCGCCATCGGCTACCACAGAGTCATCTTCTTCCCAAGGAAGAACACCATGGCCGAAAACTTAGCAACATCACAACTCGGCCATCCGAGCTCCAAATCCAAACTTCCAAGGGTCCATCTTGGGTGAAATTTGATTCTCTACCACATGAGCACATCAAATCCCACCCAAGATCGGCCAAAACACATCAAAACATATAAAATCCGAAAATGTAAAGTACAAGACTCAAGCTCCACAAAACCCCAAATCCGAAAATACAAAGAACTAAAGTTACTCCCAATGAGCTAAGCTAAGTGATGAACTCATGAAAGTGGATTCTCATGTTTGGCAAGATGCAACTTGCCTCTCTTCCACTAGGGTTTGGAGGATGGAGGAAGAAGGGGGTTTCTTGGTGGGGGAAATAAATGAAAGTAAATGTGAGGAGAGAGAGAGGGGAATGGTATTAAATGGTGGTGGTGGGGTGAGCTTGAGGGGTAGTATAGGTTAGGGTGGTCCAACAATAAACCAAAATAGAACCAAACCATGCTAAACCAAGTCAAACCAAGCCAAGTCTCCTCCAAAATAAAACCGAGCAAAATACGAGAAGCCAGGAATACTGCAAGTACAGAAAATTAAAATACATGATAAAATCAAAATACGCATAAAATACGAAATACGAGAAATGGGGGTGACAACTCTACCCACCTTAAAAGAATTCCGTCCTCGGAATTTAATCAAGGAGCTAGAGATTGCCACGACAGGCTAGACTAATCACAGGCAAGTTACGCTAAGCAGGCAGCCATACAATCATGCATTCAATCAAGGATGGAACGGGTGTAAGGCACAAGGAAGACATTATACCTTACGAGTCAAACAAATAGGGATAACGCGATCGGATGTCGTCCTCACGCTCCCACGTTGACTCTCCCAGAGAGTGAGGACCCCAAGCAACACGGACTAGATTAATAGTCTTGTTCTTGAGGATCTTCTCTCTCCGGTCCAATATAGACACGGGCTTTTCCTCATACGAAAGGTCGGTACCAACGACCAAATTCGAATGATCTAGGATATGGTTCGTGTCCGGGATGTACTGTCGTAATTGAGATACATGGAAGACATCATGCACCTCGCTTAGCGACGGTGGAAGAGCGAGACGATAGGACACATCTCCTACTCGCTCCAGGATACTAAACGGCCCTATATACCTAGGACTAAGCTTTCCCCGTGTGCCAAAGCGAATGACGCCACGGTTGGGCGAGATCCTAAGGAACACATGGTCGTTTACAGAAAACTCTACGGGACGCCGATGCAAGTCTGCCCAACGGCGCTGGCGATCTTGAGCAACTCGGATGTGATCTCTGACTCTCCTGACTACCTCGACAGTCTGAGAAATCATCTCCGGACCGAGCATCTGCCTTTCTCCGACATCGTCCCATGCTAGCGGGGACCTACACTTCCTGCCATACAAGGCCTCGAAGGGTGCCATTCGGATACTGGCCTGATAGCTGTTGTTGTACGAGAACTCCACCAAGTGCAGGTGATCCTCCCACGAACCACCGAAGTCTAGCATACAAGCTCTTAGCATATCTTCCAAAGTCTGAATCGTGCGCTCCGACTGACCATCTGTCTGCGGATGATATGCTGAAGTGAACTTGAGACGAGTCCCCAAACTCTGATGAAGACTACGCCAAAAGTGAGAAGTGAATCTCGAATCTCTGTCTGACACTATGCTGACTGGCACTCCATGAAGCCTGACAATCTGCCTGAGGTACCTGTCTGCCAGTTGCGCCGTTGACTGCCCAACTCTGAAAGGGAGAAAGTGCGCAACCTTGGTGAGCCTGTCCACGATAACCCAAATAGCATCCTTGCCTGCTGGAGATCTCGGCAATCCTGTGACGAAATCCATGGTAATATGCTCCCATTTCCATTCTGGGATAGGCAAAGGTTGAAGTAGTCCGGCTGGCCTCTGATGTTCAGCTTTAACCTGTTGGCAAACCAAACACCGCGAGACAAATCGGGCTATCTCTCGCTTCATGCCATTCCACCAAAAGTGCTGACGGATATCTCTGTACATCTTCGTGCCACCTGGGTGAATGGAATACTGCGAACTGTGAGCTTCTGCCATGACTTCCTGTCTGATATCTCCACTGGGCACACAAAGATGCGAGCCATATCTAAGTGTACCATCCTCATGAATGTTTAACTCTGGTCTGCGTCCTGCCTCACATTCTGCTCTGAGCCGCTGAAGCTTCTGGTCTGCCGACTGCGCTGCCTTGATCCTCTCAACTATGCTGGACTGAACTTGAATACTAGCCATCAAAGCCACGCTGGAAGGAAGAATTACTTCAATACCCATCTTCTGAAGATCTGACAATAATTCTGGTTGCGCTGTCAGGAGATAGACTCCTGCTCGTCTGCTCAAGGCGTCTGCTACAACATTAGCCTTCCCTGGATGATACCGCAAGTTGACATCATAATCCACCAATAATTCTAGCCATCTTCTCTGCCACATATTCAAGTCCTTCTGGGTAAATACATACTTCAGGCTCTTATGATCCGTGAAAATCTCAACTCTATCACCATACAAGTAGTGCCTCCAAGCTTCAATGCAAAAATAACTGCTGCTAGCTCCAAATCATGGGTTGGGTAATTCTTCTTATGATCGCGAAGTTGCCGCGAAGCATAAGCAATTACCTTCCCATGCTGCATCAGAACACATCCTAATCCCTTCCCTGAAGCATCACAATACACTGTAAATCCACCGGTCCCATCCGGAAGAGTGAGAATGGGAGCCGTCATCAAACCTCGCTTCAATTTCTCAAAGGATTCCTGACACTCTGCTGTCCAAACAAATGGCACATCCTTCCTGGTCAACTGGGTCATCGGCGCTGAAATTCTAGCAAAATCTGAAACAAATCGCCGGTAATAGCCGGCCAATCCAAGAAAGCTGCGAACCTCTGCTACTGATCTAGGAACTGGCCACGACTCAATGGCCACAATCTTCTGGGGATCCACTTCCACTCCTCCGCGGGTAATGATATGACCCAAGTACGAAATGCGATCGAGCCAGAACTCGCATTTGCTGAACTTGGCGTACAACTGATGTTCTCTAAGTGTCTGAAGGACAACTCTGAGATGCTGATCGTGCTCTGCTTCACTCTTGCTGTAGACCAGGATGTCATCAATGAATACGATCACAAACTGGTCCAAGTAAGGCATGAAGATACGGTTCATGAGATCCATGAACACTGCCGGCGCATTGGTTGCTCCAAAGGGCATAACTAGGAACTCCCAATGCCCGTACCTTGATCTGAACGCCGTCTTCGGGATGTCTTGCTCTCTGACCCTGATCTGATGGTAGCCTGACCTCAAGTCTATCTTCGAGAATACTGAAGCCCCTTTAAGCTGGTCGAACAAGTCATCAATCCTCGGGAGAGGGTATCTGTTCTTGATCGTCACTGAGTTCAAGGTACGGTAATCAACACATAGCCTGGACGTACCATCTTTCTTCTTCACAAGAAGCATAGGGGCTCCCCAAGGCGATCCACTAGCACGGATGAATCCCTTGGTTCTCAAGTCTTCAATCATCTTATACAAAATCTCTAGTTCTGAAGGCGCCATCCTGTAGACTCGCTCTGACACTGGTGCGGTTCCTGGAATCAAGTCTATGGTGAACTCGATCTCCCTCTCTGGCGGCATACCTGGAAGCTCCTCTGGGAAGACATCTGGAAACTCGTCCACAATCTTGGGCAACTGCACTGCTGCTACTGCCATCCGCAATACCGGGGAAGAAGGCTCTACTGCGCCTCTGGAAAATGAAAACTCTGGCTCTCCGGGGATACTAAAGATAACTCTGCCAATGTGGCAGTCTATCCTGGCATAATGATCTCTCAACCAGTCCATACCTAGGACTACATCATAATCTGCCAGGGGAAACTCTACCAATCTAGCGGGGAACTCCCTACCGCTAACCACGATCCGACACGAGGAAAACACTCGATCTACTCCCACAAGACCATTACCAGTAAGCACATTAAGCCTCACTGATAATGACTCGGGCTCCAATCCTATCCGTGTCGCGAATCGTGCAGACATAAATGAATGAGATGCACCAGAATCAAATAATGCTGATGCTGGGGTAGAGTTGACGAGAATTGTACCTGCCACAACCTCACCTGGCGCTACCTCTTCTGCTGCGGTCATTGCCATCACTTGACCTCTGGGTGCCTGTCCTCTCTGCTGATTACCTCTCTGCCTGGCCTGAATCTGAGCCTGGGCCTGAGCATACTGCTGGGGACTCTGCTGCTGAAAAGCTTGATTCTGAGGCAACATCGGCCTCGGGTGCTGCTGCTGTACTGGTGCTGGTCCCCTAACTGAAGGACTAGTAAGGTTGGACGAGGATGAACTCCCTCGATTTGGGCACGACCCTATCCTATGGTCCGCCGCCCCACAAGCTAGGCACAATCCCTGTGCCCTCCGACACTCTGCCACCACATGGCCCGGCTTCCCACAGTATGAACATCCTACTGTGGAAGAAGATTTCTGCTTCTACTGCTGCTGAGGAAACGTCGGGGTCGAATGCCGGTCCGACGTTACTGAGGCCGTCCGCCTCGGAGCTCCAATCGTAATACCCCTAGCTGCCGGGGCTGGTGCTGACGACTGGTGCGACTGGCTGTGGGACCGCTTCCTACTTCCGGTCCTATCCATAATCCTCTGGGAGGTGTATTCATGCCTCCTGGCTGCCCTCAACACGGCGTCGAACGTCTGGTGCTCGAACTGCTCAACTGCTAACAAAATCTCCAAGTGGAGCCCTTGCTGGAAACGCTGGGCCCGATCATACTCGGTTGCCACCAAGGTGGGGGCAAACCTACTCAGCCTCGAAAACTCGGTCGCATAGCCATCGACCGTCCTGCCTCCTTGCTTCAGGTTGGTGAATCTAGTCTGCAAATCGTACCGTGCCACGGCATCGAAGTACTTCGTCTGGAACCTCTCCCTAAATACTGCCCAAGGGACTGGCGCTGCCAATCCCATGGCCTGAGCTGCCCACCAATTGCGGGCAAGATCCAACAACTGTAGGCGGACCACCGTTACCTTCTCATTCTCTGGAGTCCTTGCCGCTTCCAGAACTACCTCGGTATCCTGAAGCCATGCATCCGCGGCGATTGCTTCTTCGCTGCCATCGAAGAACGGAGGGTTCAAGCGCTTGAAACTGTTGGCCGCCTGGTTCCCTTGGTGACCTCCTCTATTCAGTGCTTCATGAACTTCCTGGTGCAGGGCGTCACCTCGACGATCCTGGGCTGCAAGCAAATATCTGATAAGCCCTACCAAGGCTCCCTCCTCTTGTCTCACAGGCGGAACGGGCTGAGCTTCATGAACGCGAGGTTCCTGACCTCCAGAAGGTACAACTCTAGAGGCCGCTCCAGAGTCCTGAGACTGCTCCTCTTGTTGCTGGGGTTCATGCTGGGCTTCTCCTGGCTGATCGGCACGTCCGGGAACAGTGCCGCTGAAGAAGACGACAGGGGGAAACGATAAGGAAGGACAGTGAAAGAGCAAGGATGCATGCAAGTGACCGAATCAAGATTCCCAGGGAATAGAGAGTACGAGCAGAGATCAAGGGAGATTACTGATTGAGACATCTACCGGTAACCCTCACATTTCTTGAATTTTCAAGACCTGCATGGGCCACCACTTAAACCGTGTAACGCCCCAGAACCAGAATACTGGAGAGCGGGGGCATACACAGCCAGCTACGTATATCGAAATGGAAAACACCTCGGTATACGGTCACGGCTGTCTAGAAATATGAGGGTTAACTACAAGCCATCAGTCTCCTATGGTCATTAGCAAGCCTATTGTCTCAATCTCAAGCAAGTGTTAAGATTACAAGATGTCTGAGCATCAAATATATAAATACAAGGCGTCCCAAATATTACATATTGGATGATCAAGCAGCTAGTCTTACAAAATGTCAGGACTAGCAAAGAGTACATCATACATGATCAACCCTAGGATCTGTTCATCATGTTTACAGCATCAAGAAAATGTACATACGAGCTAACAGGTGCTCGCCGGCAAACGCCTCAAAAGAATATTTAATTTACATATGAGTGAGCGGTACAAAAATAGAAACCCACTCTTGGCCCCGGTTTCTTCTAGTTGACACCATCGGGCTGGAACTGCGGTAGATCCTCGGTAGCTGCTCCGAAATCTGGCCATACAAAACCAGCTGGGTCAGACCCCAGAAAGAGCAAGTGCCACAAAGGAGGCCATGCACAAGAACTAAAACCGGCATATCAAGTCGGAATGAAAATAAAGGTACAAGAAAGAAATACATGCAATAGGGCGATAACTGGTCATAACATGAGAATATTCCGGTCTCCCAGGTTACAACCCTTAAACCAAACAAGGACCGGGGTTGTGACCCTTCGCCTGAATAACGCATGCGCTAGACCATTTATCAAAAAAAATAAAATAAAGACAAGCATGCTCGGGATGAGAGCCAGGTACAGGGACTAGATCAGGCCTAGGCAAGACTAGGCAAGCAAGACAAGGCTAGACAAGACCAGACGCCAACCATTTCACAACGACCAAGCAAGTCCTACGGCTTGATAAATTAACTAACTAGGGTTGTCACAACCTAGTTACTAGCAAGATGCAATGAGATGTTCCTATCAGCCACAGGCCCTGCAGACTATCCAGGCTACCCAGAACGCAAGCAAGGAGCTGGGTACAGGTGGGTACATTGTCCGAGAGACAAGTGTACCCTCAAGTACCATCAAGGGGTGCAACACCTAACAGTGTGCTGGAATTGTGCCCTACTCGTCGGCAAGCATCAATTCCCAAGGCCGCCCAGGTAACGGGATTGCCTGTAGCCGGGAAATCTCCATGTTCTAGTTTTGTGAACTAATCATTTACCTAGTCCGAATTCATGTGAACCTCTGGCCGTGGTACCAAGAGGTTCACGTCCTAGACATGATGCAAGACTGGACCAGTAGATTAATCAAGCACAAGATGCACACCCACGATGTCAAGTCACGTAGCAAGTCAAGTAAGCCTGCCTCAGCAGCTCAAGTTGTCAAGTTATCATATTATCATGTCATGTTACAAGGAAGTGCGCCGCCGCGGGCCACTAGCAAGTTGTCAAGTTAACAGGTTCCAGTTATATAGTTCTAGTCACAATTTATGAAAAGTCAACTCAAATCATGTCAAGATCAAGAAAATGGCAAAACTCCAAGTTGTGTCAAAAGTGCCAAGTCGAGCCAAGTCGTGACGTGGGCAACAAAATCCTTGAAGCTCCAATTCATTAAAATAAAACCCAGAAATAAGCAGATTCTGGGGGCACAAGGGATGCAGGTACACCAGGGCAGGCCAGGGTGGCAACACACTAGAGTGTGCCAAAAAGGGGGGGGTTGACAACACTCTAGAGTGTGCCTAGGTTGAGGGCACTAGAGGGCGCCTAGTAGGCAGCACCCTAAAGTGCGCCTACCATGCTCACTGAAGTGCGCCTAGAATAAGGCCGGCCCAAGTGCGCCTAGGTCATGGGGAATGAACTGCGCCTAGTCCATAGAATGAACTGCGCCTAGTCCATAGAATGAACTGCGCCTACCACTGATGGGACAGTTTGGCGCCCAGTCTGATGGGACAGATGGCGCCTAGTCTGATGGGACAGATGGCGCCTAGTTGAGGATGGCCGGCCAACTGCGCCTAATCAAAGGAGAAGTAGGCGCCATTGGCCAACCGCGCCTAGTTCACAGAATAGGCGCCATCGGCCAAGTCAAGGAGAACAGGCGCTATGAAGCGTTCTGTTTGGAAGGGGCGCGCAGCGCTAAGGAGCGTGCGGCCAAGAGGCGCACTTGCAAGGGCAAGCGGCCAAAGTAGGCGCCATCGGACCTACGCAGGGGAAATAGGCGCCATCGGCTACCACAGAGTCATCTTCTTCCCAAGGAAGAACACCATGGCCGAAAACTTAGCAACATCACAACTCGGCCATCCGAGCTCCAAATCCAAACTTCCAAGGGTCCATCTTGGGTGAAATTTGATTCTCTACCACATGAGCACATCAAATCCCACCCAAGATCGGCCAAAACACATCAAAACATATAAAATCCGAAAATGTAAAGTACAAGACTCAAGCTCCACAAAACCCCAAATCCGAAATACAAAGAACTAAAGTTACTCCCAATGAGCTAAGCTAAGTGATGAACTCATGAAAGTGGATTCTCATGTTTGGCAAGATGCAACTTGCCTCTCTTCCACTAGGGTTTGGAGGATGGAGGAAGAAGGGGGTTTCTTGGTGGGGGAAATAAATGAAAGTAAATGTGAGGAGAGAGAGAGAGGGGAATGGTATTAAATGGTGGTGGTGGGGTGAGCTTGAGGGGTAGTATAGGTTAGGGTGGTCCAACAATAAACCAAAATAGAACCAAACCATGCTAAACCAAGTCAAACCAAGCCAAGTCTCCTCCAAAATAAAACAGAGCAAAATACGAGAAGCCAGGAATACTGCAAGTACAGAAAATTAAAATACATGATAAAATCAAAATACGCACAAAATACGAAATACGAGAAATGGGGGTGACAGTGAGCCAAACCCCCCACATGTATATACTCTCACAGAACAACTCCACAAAACCTCTCTAGTACAACGAAATGCAACTCGGGATAATTCAACAACAATTTCACAGCCTTACTGGAGTCCTCCTCTAGAAGTATGTGCTATCTTGAGCCATTATCTTGGTGAAGAGAACAGTATGGAATGTGATAAAATATTTTATATTCACATGTGATATTATGCATGTGATATTATGCTTAAATATTCACAGTAAAGGTTTCTCCTTTATTAAATGAATTCGTATTTTAGTATTTTAGCATTGGTTTCTCTTGATAGAATTTTTAATTTATGTACAGTAATGATCTCTCAGTTCATGCTTAAATATTAGATATGGACGCATGTGATAATGACCGTAGAAATTTTTATTATATTAAATATGCATGAATATGCTTATTGCTGGACATGTAATAATATGGAATGTCGGTTAGATTCCAATTACTCATGATGATAGATATTTGGTGTTGCTCAATTAGAGTATTTTCCAATCTAAGTTGATCATTGGAGGACAAATTGGAATCAAATATAGACAATTTTATGTTTGGCATAAATTTAGTTTCCAATAAATTTATGTTCTAAGTAATTTATTTGAAGCAATCTATTGGTCCATATCTTCAGTAAAATATTACGTGAATTTTATTATGTTGATAATGCTCAGTTAAGTCAAATTAAGAATATTTGTTTGAATCATGTAAAGAGATTCGCATGCTTACGATCATCTTATTTGAGTTATAATATTTTAATTATGCATGTACATAAAATTTTGGAGATGATTCAGTTTTGTAAAATTCAGTCAACAATCAATTTTTGGTGCCTTTTAAGACTAGCAATAGTTGTCCAATATTCTAAGTAGACTCATTGAAACAAGATGTCGCCAAAGTGACCTCTCTTGCGTAGATAGTCTATGAGGAATGTCGGATGTTTGTGTGTGTATATTCATGCGGGTATTAGCCGGCCCAAAGGAAGATTAATATTTGGCCGAATTGTACACATACTTGTGGTGATAATGTGTGACAATTATACGGTTTACATGTGAATAATAACCCGATCCAAAGATAGGCTTATTATTTGACATGATTGTCAACATTTGATCACTACACCAAGAGTACCACTTGCAGTTAATATCACTGTCCAAAGACTTGATATTAATGATACACTAGGTATCTTGAGATGGGGTTTACCATTGTTTGGATTTGTTTGACTATATTTTACTCTTTGGTTATTAATTAGAGCATGTCCGTTTTTGTTGCTTTGTTCTCTTTACAGTTAATATTGTTAAAATATCTGCCAATAAGATTTTAATTTTCATGTTTAATGGGATAAACTTTAAGGGCAAAAAGAAATGAATACAGTAGCTGCTAAGGGTCCAGATCAAAAGAAACAACAATATAAAACTAAGGACATAAGAAAGAAATGTACAAAGTACCACGCATGGCGTATAAAGAAAAGTACATTTCTAAATTTGATCTGTTCTGAGGTTAATTTAGATTTAGTACAAAGAAACTCATGATAGTTAGATTCTGGTGGGACTACCCACATTAGTGTTCTAGGCAAGGTTGTCTGAGTTACCGAAAGTCAATTGATGGTGAAAGATACATCTATGTGGGTGACGAAAATTCGGTAGAAGTGAAAGCAATAAGACATTTTAGATTATTTTTAGGAACCGATTATTATTTGAATTTGATAGACACTTTTATTGTACCATCTTTTAGACGAAATTCAGTTTCAGTTTCCTTAATGGACAAATCTGGTTATCATTGTTCATTTAGAAATAATAAGTTTAGTCTATCTTTAAATTTAAATATTATTGGTAACGGTTCCCTTAAGGTTTATGATAACCTATATTCAGTTGAAATTATTGCATCTTACAATGAAACCTTGCAAGTGGAGTCATGTGGTACTAAACACAAAATTAACGATAAATATTTTTAGTCTCATTATGACATAAGCGATTAGGTCACATCTCTAGAAATAGAGTTGAACGACTTGTGTCTGATGAGATTTGGATTTTATTGACTCTATAGACTTTAATGTCCATATTAATGTGTAAAGAAAATACAGACCAAATTTCAATTGTAAGCAGCTAGTTTATTGGCTATGCTGACAAATCAAGGGGGTAATAATTATACGATCCCACACAAAA
This sequence comes from Iris pallida, assembly GCA_029216955.1. Taxonomy (NCBI): domain Eukaryota; kingdom Viridiplantae; phylum Streptophyta; class Magnoliopsida; order Asparagales; family Iridaceae; genus Iris; species Iris pallida. Next base: position 20,871 of record JANAVB010020610.1, read on the forward strand.
GAAAATTTTGAGACGAGAAGTATAATATTTTTTGAGGATGTTGAGTTTGGGGGAGAAATAAAGTCAGGATCATTGTCTTTGAGAAGGAATCAATTACGATTTCTACTATCACTTTTGACGATGTGCAGGATTCTATACCTGTCATGATCAAGAAGTGAATTCGGAGCCTCAATAAGACAATGTTGAATTACCTCTATAAGTCGTTGTTGAGATACCTTAACAACGACAATGTAGCGGCACCCTATTCAAGATAAGGTAATTATTTCTAAGGAACAAACTCAACAACCTCAAGAACTGGTAATATTAAGATGGTCCACCAGAGAAAGGAGAAATATAATTTCGAACAATATTGTCATATTTCTCTAGGAACGTGAGGAAAACTATGGAATATTGGAAGGTGATTCAATCATCTTCCGTCGGGCCAGGGAAAGTTCCAACTCTTAAAAGTGTATTGAGGAAATAAATAAGGAGTATAAGTCTATGCAAGACAATAAAGTTTAGAAATTTGTCACATTACCAAAAGATACGAACTTCATTGGTTGAAAATGGACATTTAAAACCAAGAAAGATTCGAAAGGATAATGTGGAGAGGTATAAAGTACGTCTTGCAGCTAGTGACTTTACTCAAAAGTCAACGATTGATTTTAAAGAGACTTTCTCTTCGATATCTTTGAAAGACTCTTTTAAAATAATCACAGCACTTATTGCACATTTTGATCTTGAGTTACATTAAATGGATGTCAAAATTATGTTTCTCAATGGTAACATCGACGAAACAATTTATGGTGCATGCAGAAAACTTTGTGTCGAAAGACCCAAATAATATGGTTTGCATATTGACAAAATATATTCATGGACTCAAGCAGGATTCTCGTCGAAGGTACTTAAAGTTTTACTAAGTGATTATCTCGTTTGGTTTTAAGATAAATACTGTTGAAGATTGTGTATATCACAAGTTCAGTGGGAGAAGGAATAATTTTCTGGTTTTGTATATTGATTAAAGTATTCAATGCAAACCAGGTTACACCTCTCGTCAAAGGAGACAAATTCGGTCTCAATCAAGTGCCCTAAGGTTAGCCTTAAAATTAAGAAAATACAATAGATTTTTCTTCATGATCAGTTGTAGGGAGTCTAATGTATGCTCAAGTATGTATGCGTCAGGATATTACGTACATATTAGGACGTTAGGCAGATATTTAAGCATATATGGATGGATCATTGGGTAGCAGCCAAACTACTTAAGTAATTAATAGAGAACAAGAAATTATATGCTCTTTGTAGGAGATCGGATAATTCTGGAGATCATAAAGTATTCCGACTCCAATTTTATTGGATGCCAACACAGCAGGAGATCCACATCAGATGTAGTGCCCCGTACCGCAAAGTCAATCGGAGGAATCGAAACGCCGACGGTGTTCGGACTTGGCCTTACAACGGCGACTCGAAGACATCGCTCAGGTGGGAGAGTTTCGGTGAACTTGCCTCATCTCTGCCTTCACTTAATAATTTGTGTGGTTTCAACTTGCACAAGTAGGCTAATATAAAAGCTACTAACGCACATAGCTAAGGGAATAATCCCGACCCGTCGGAATGTCTTAGAACATGGAAAATGGTCCCACGGTCTCAATAGAAGTCGGCTCAGCGTGCTTTAAAATGACACTCGGTCCTTCGTCCCGTGGCTTGGGAGAAGAAAAGTTGGTATTCGACACAAACGATGAGTTAGCCTAAGTCATAGGCGTCGTCCGCGTAAATGCTCGATAAAGCATGTACGTTTCCACTGCGCAAGGCTTGGCATAGCCTTGGCTCGTCCCTCGGATTAAGTTATAGGCTTGAGTAAGTTAGGCAAAGTTATGCCGGTCGACCTGAGTTATTCCAAGAGCCGTCCCGCTCGCTCTGCGGTTGTCAAGTCAAATAGTCCCACGATCTCATGGGCCGTCATATAACGTAGGACTTGGGTGATAGCGTCGCGTAAGACAGAAGTCAGTTACAGGCACGAGCCACGGTTGGCACGATGTAAAGTTAGCCACGGTCTATGGCACTTAAGGAACATATTTTGTTCAAGTTAAGTTGGAAGGCTACGTAGTAGTCGTTCCCTCGAGTTCAAATAAGTTCGAGGCGGTCCCTCGGTTGGGAGTCTCGCGTCCTATCCATGTTAAGTGTTCGAGGCGGTCCCTCGGTTGGGAGTCTCGCGTTCCTATCCACGTTAAGTATTTGAGACGGTCCCTCGGTTGGGAGTCTCGCATTCCTATCCACGTTAAGAAGTTCGAGGCGGTCCCTCGGTTGGGAGTCTCGCAGTCCTGAGGCACGTTATGCCAAGTGTGATGCAGAGCACGAGTTGCTAAGTATAGTTCTGGTCGTACCAACAAGTAGGCCATGCATTTACGTGAGTTTAGATGTCTTGTAGGTGCGTGGTCATTGGATACCTTGTCGACAAGGATTTCTGCCTAGACTGGTTATACGCCGGGGCACCGGGCCCAGTCATCCTAGGGGGTAGACGTTATAGCAGCGCATACTTTTATTGCGTGGGTAGTCGGGGGCTTTCCATGGGGCTAGCTACCTTGCATCGATGGACCCGCCGCCTACCCGAGCTATGTCCGCGATGGCTTGTCATGCCAGTGGCCTTTCATATAGATATTTGGCATGCTAAGCAGCAAATCCGCATGCACGGTGTCGATCGTAACAAAGAAAGCGTAAGCACGGTATGCGATGTGTTGTGAAATGTGTGTTTGGTTGCACCAAAGTGTTATAAAGCCTACGATTCGGTTATACATAAAAGACACGTGCTTCGGCATGAGATACGTTATCGTATTTGAGTTCTCAACATCGGTTCCACAAGTTTGGTTATACGTTTCGAGTTAAGTCGAGAAGGGCCGTAGGGCAAGTATTTGACACGACCTAGTCGTTACGTCCAAGAGTGTGGTACGAAAGACAAGTATGAGTCGGTACTTTGACAATACAAGCACGAGAAAGGTCTAGAGGTAAAGTATGGGTACGTTATTAGTGCAAGGCATGGAGATGGTCTATAGACACTAAATAGGCCGAGCGTCGGTCCTAAAATCGATCCTAAGTCAAGACTAGAAAGACAATCGTAAAGGGGCTTGTATTGCACAAAGTAAATAAAACGTGTCGGTTTTGTATGGGTGGACGAGGAGCTCACTCCACCAGTACAGTGGTACTGACACCCACACAGTATTTATGTGCAGGCACAGGTAGAAGCTCGTGGTGCGGGGCTCGCTTGGATGCGTCGAGGCACGGAGTTCCTTGGCGATTCGAAGCGTGCGGCCGCGTGAAGATCAGACTTATACGGGACATAATGTATGGACATCGCCTTCCGAAGTTTCCGCTAGATTCAAGTATTGTATCGAGAGATGAGAGAGAGCAGAGGATTTGTAATGTGAGACGAGTGAATTTGAGTGATTGTAATCTTGGCCTTGTGCCCCCAATATAACCGTTGTTTCGATATCAATAAAGATCATCTTTTGAGTAACTTGTGTTTCGATTTAAATTTTTGCTGCGTGTTCATTGTCTCTGCTTGGGACTTCTGTGCGACGACCCCGTCGCAGCCGCTGAAATCGGCCGTTATGGAACCCGCCTTGCACGAGCGCAATCTAGGCTCGTGCGGTATCACGCCTTAGCGAGGACGATCGCTCCTACGGGAGCGGGGCGTGACATAATGGTATCAGAGCACGGCTTTACGTCCTTGGACTACCGATTGAATTCCTTAACTCTGTTGTTCCGCAAACTCTGAATTGTGCTTCCGCAACGTGGTATCGTTGGTGCGCTCTCTCTCTCAAACGTCCCTCGGCATGTCCATACAATAAGTCTAATATTTTCAAAAGCTCGTACAAGCGTTCCATCAAACGTATCGGTAGGCTATCGCCGGATAAGTTGGTAGGCCTTTGGGCCGAACGGTACCGACCTTGAGTTGATAGAAGACACGTGCTAAAGTTAGCAAGTCACGTGCGTGCCTAACGAGTCCTACATGAGCAAATGAGCGTGAAAACTTGGAGTATAATCCATACGGGATGGTTATGCGGCACAACTTAGTCCGCGTATCGCGCACCTCGTCCTTTTGGTGCAAACGAGTCGCGAGCAATACTAAGTATCGCTCGGTCGAAAATGGAGATACACTTGGAGTGTATATCGATAGGAACGTTATCAAGACTAACGCTTAGGCGTACACGGAAGATTGTTCTGGATTTTGAGGAATAGTACGAACGACTTTGTGCGTCGATGCGACGTGAACGATTACGCTAGAGATTCTTCGAAGGAATCTGAAACATGTCTTATCGAATAATGTGAATACGATTTGGACTAGATTGGATGACTTAAATCCCGAGTGGTGTATGGTCCGTCTTGGAAAGCATTCGAGTAAAAGATTGAGGATTGCACGAGTATGAAACACAAAAATGATTGAGTTCGAATAGAGGAAATTGATACGGATCGTATACGAAAAGTTAACATGACGGGTAGGTAGCGTGCATGAAATGTTCGATTTTGAAGTTACGCAAACGACTCTGAGGATTGAAATCGATGTTGCTCGATGGTTTGAATTAGCAAGAAATGATGCGAATTGAGAAAATACGTTAGTCGATGACTTGAGATAGACGGATAAACGATACGTGAATTTGGGTTGAAGAAATTGATGTGGTGAACGGTTCGAGGAGATTATCCAGTCGGACGATAGCATCATTCGCACGACTCAGAATTCGTTGCAAACGAAGATCGTCAGGTTACGTATATCGTCGATGGTATTGAGGCGTATCAAAGATGATATGCAATAACTCGGAGGTACTCGGACTCGGTGAATGACGATCGTGCAAGTGCTATTATTCGGTTGGATGTAATACTTAGGATCTGATTTGAGACAAAACGTTGGATGAAAGTGATCGTGTCTTGATGGTTACGCGGATAACCACGGCGTTGACAGTCTTATCTTGTGCGAGCGCAACTCTAGCCTCGCACATGCGTTGCGTCGGATTTGGGGCGATCGTTCCGCATGAGCGCTGACATGGTGATTCATGTCGCGAGAATAATCGAACTCAGAAAATCAGAACACGGCAACTTTGATTGTCCTGACTTGTTAGTTTGATGCGAAGTCAAATTCAAGGATGTTAGGACTTACGAATGATGATTGAATGAAACTTGAGGATTGAGTAGGTCCAATCCGCGCATCGAGAATGAACTAGTCTAGACACAAACAAGAGTTACGTCCCGATGAGAATGATTATCTCGCGGGAGCGTGCATGGTGATTCGTGCCCACCATAGATAATCTGACTCGCGTGAGATCGGGACACAACGTATTGTTAAGTCAGATGACCTTGTGATCGATTACGTGAATTGGAATAGATGATTTCGAAAACGTGGAATATGAATTACGGTTTAGAGATGGATTGTGCCATAGCGTGCTTGAATTGAGAATGGATGATAGGCGAACTAATGTCGAACGTGTTCGAAGTAGACGATACGAAATAGCTTAATGAACGAGCGATACGTTCTTATCAAGGAATTCGATTGAAACGTGATTTATCGTAGAATGGCTTTACTGAACGACTCGGACCCCGTGCTACAAATATTGGGATGTACGTAGGGAATCGATGCTCGATGTTTAGAAATCGGAGTGATGCAAGCTTGGGTAGAAAATCCCGTACCAACGATTTGGTTTGACCTTAGGATGGGGTCAGTGTTGATATCGTTGTTTGGGAACTATGATTCCAGTACTGACGAAAAGACATAGCCTAGCGGTTAGGCAGGCATTCGAGTGCGAAGCGATAGGAGTTACGGAGGCACCACTCGTGAGTCTTGGCTGACATGCACATATATCAGGGACGCCCGAATATGTGCACGATCCGACTCGAGTGGTGATGGCAGATTCTCTATCACGAGGCTTGACTGAAATACATGTATTTTGGGGACACCTAGAATATGTGCACAATCTAACTAAGTGATACGTTGAATCAAGTGAGACTTGAGGAACGGGAAAGTGTTGTAGATTTTGAAATTGTAAGTTTCGAAGAAATGTTGATGGTGATGCGATCATTGATTTGAAACGAATTCGAATGTTAGTTGATCGGTTGGTGTGCCTTACGACTAAGTTAGCGATAGCACGAGCGTGACTCGAAATCGAAGAAATGCGTAGGCGGAATGTATACGATTAAGTCTTGGCCATAGAAATGGTAGGATGGCTTATCTTCAGGAAAGTCTCGAGGACGAGACTTGTTCTGAGTGGTGTATGTTGTAGTGCCCCGTACCGCAAAGTCAATCGGAGGAATCGAAACGCCGACGGCGTTCGGACTTGGCCTTACAACGGTGACTCGAAGACATCACTCAGGTGGGGGAGTTTTGGTGAACTTGCCTCATCTCTGCCTTCACTTAATAATTCGTGTGGTTTCAACTTGCACAAGTAGGCTAATATAAAAGCTACTAACGCACATAGCTAAGGGAATAATCCCGACCTGTCGAAATGTCTTAGAACATGGAAAATGGTCCCACGGTCTCAATAGAAGTCGGCTCAGCGTGCTTTAAAATGACACTCGGTCCTTCATCCCGTGGCTTGGGAGAAGGAAAGTTGGTATTCGACACAAACGATGAGTTAGCCTAAGTCATAGGCGTCGCCCGCGTAAATGCTCGATAAAGCATGTACGTTTCCACTGCGCAAGGCTTGGCATAGCCTTGGCTCGTCCCTCGGGTTAAGTTATAGGCTTGAGTAAGTTAGGCAAAGTTATGCCGGTCGACCTGAGTTATTCCAAGTGCCGTCCCGCTCGCTCTGCGGTTGTCAAGTCAAATAGTCCCACGATCTCATGGGCCGTCATATAACGTAGGACTTAGGTGATAGCGTCGCGTAAGACAGAAGTCAGTTACAGGCACGAGCCACGGTTGGCACGATGTAAAGTTAGCCACGGTCCATGGCACTTAAGGAATATGTTTTGTTCAAGTTAAGTTGGAAGGCTACGTAGTAGTCGTTCCCTCGAGTTCAAATAAGTTTGAGGCGGTCCCTCGGTTGGGAGTCTCGCGTCCTATCCACGTTAAGTGTTCGAGGCGGTCCCTCGGTTGGGAGTCTCGCGTTCCTATCCACGTTAAGTATTCGAGGCAGTCCCTCGGTTGGGAGTCTCGCGTTCCTATCCACGTTAAGAAGTTCGAGGCGGTCCCTCGGTTGGGAGTCTCGCGGTCCTGAGGCACGTTATGCCAAGTGTGATTCAGAGCACGAGTTGCTAAGTATAGTTCCGGTCGTACCAACAAGTAGGCCATGCATTTACGTGAGTTTAGATGTCTCGTAGGTGCATGGTCATTGGACACCTTGTCGACAAGGATTTCTGCCTAGACTGGTTATACGCCGGGGCACCGGGCCCAGTCATCCTAGGGGGTAGACGTTATAGCAGCGCATGTCCGCGATGGCTTGTCATGCCAGTGGCCTTTCATATAGATATTTGGCGTGCTAAGCGGCGAATCCGCATGCACGGTGTCGGTCGTAACAAAGGAAGCGTAAGCACGGTATGCGATGTGTTGTGAAATGTGTGTTTGGTTGCACCAAAGTGTTATAAAGCCTACGATTCGATTATACGTAAAAGACACGTGCTTCGACACGAGATACGTTATCGTATTTGAGTTCTCAACATCGGTTCCACAAGTTTGGTTATACGTTTCGAGTTAAGTCGAAAAGGGCCGTAGGGCAAGTATTTGACACGACCTAGTCGTTACGTCCAAGAGTGTGGTACGAAAGACAAGTATGAGTCGGTACGTTGACAATGCAAGCACGAGAAAGGTCTAGAGGTAAAGTATGGGTACGTTATTATACTACAACAAATATGGCCTACAATAGCATGCGCAGAACGCTATAGAAAGCCTTCTATAGCATATTCTGTCTGCTATAAACGCCCACACTATAGTATGTCCAGACATGTGAACGCTATAACATTATAGCGTTCATGAATGCTGTAGAATGTTTATAGTGTTTGTGTATGCTGTTGATGGTTTATAGCGTTTATGAATGCTATAAATACTTTATAGCATTCTAGAACGCTGTAGATGGTTTATAGCGTTCGTGAGTGCTGTGGATTACTTATAGCGTTTATGAATGCTGTGGATTATTTATAACGTTTGTGAATGCTGTGGATGATTTATAGCGTTTGATAAATTGATTGTCATGAACGCTATAGTTGGTTTGATTTATTTTAGCGTTCATCATATACTATCGTGGTAGCAGCAATCTAGACGTTTTGAGTGCTATAAACCTGCTACAGAATTTCATATTATTTTATATCTGCTACAGAATTTCATATTTCATAACCTGTTTTGTATCACATATAAATAACCATAATCGCAAACAATTTCAATCGCAACTTGCATTTCGATCAATCAAGATATAGGAAAGATTTGCCAAAATATGAAATGTTTCATTAGAACATTCAAGATATACAAAAAGTAGTAGTCATTAAAACATTCAAGATGTAGAAAAAGTAGTTGTACGCCAAAATAAACCATTCCATTTACAAAGTATCTGTAGTCCAAAATAAACCATTCCATTTACAAATATCTGTAGGCCAAGAAACAGCTCGATCGCCTCTTTCCTTCTAGCAGCTATCCACAACCATCAAAAACATATACGCCAACCTACACAAAATTGAGAAGAAAACACATTATGATATAAAAAATTAAGATAGAAATATTTGACACCATGAAATGAACCAAGAGATATCTAGCAGATACCTAGCAGTTTTTATAATAGAGTACTTAGATAAAAAAAATAAGATAACAATTACCAACAATCAGATTATAACTCACCCGCATTGGATCCTTGATGCTTCCACGACCTCTTATTAAAACACGACAATCAGTACTTGCTTCAACTCTCTTAAGTGAGTTCCCTCTATGACCAAGGAGGCGTCCAACAAAGTTGAACTGTGGAAACACATTTGAAACATATTTAAGGACAAAAATCTTTAAAGAGCAGATATCAAACTGAAGTAAGAGGATTGTAGCATACAGTTGGGTACTTGTCCACGGGTATGTCAACCCTCATTGTTTTCTTAACAACGAGACTGGCGGAGCTACCTTGGGACCCAAGCCAACCATGGGCCGAGGATTGCTGTGATATTCCCAGCCTCTGCACAACAAACTATGAAGTTTATAAGTAGAAGATTCTAAATCATTTCAAAGGACACATGATATAATTACACTGAATAATTCACATGACATTCTTAGAATGGAAGAACAGGATGTATAAATTTTCTATTCACACACTACATTGCAGAAGATGTAGAAGACTAACTGAACAATATTGTATCAAAATTTATGTGCCACTAGAAAAGCTTATGCCCCTGCTCCAATAAGAATAAAATCCAATTGTGCAGATTATTTCATACCTCTTTAACAAAAAAGGGGTAATGGTTATAGACTTATAGTGTGCCGAGGATGAAATGTAGCATGTCGATCTTTGGCATGTCCAATTCATTGTGTCAACATTGTATTTTTCCCATACTTCTCTTTTCTTTTCTTTTTTCCTTTTACTGAATTTAACCGAGTAAGAGAGATCCAATGTCAAAATAGCCAGTATTGACAGTGCACGGTATTGGATCAGAACATGCTAAAACCAAAACGATGTGCATCAGTATCGACCGATATTGTACACTATGAATTTTTTTTCCTCATTAGATTTGTATCTTGCTGTGCTCCAGGATGTGCCTTGCTTTTGCGCTTTGCTAACATGACCCTTATTGCATGCACATGTGGAATTTATCCTGAAATGCCCTTTTTCATGGACTACAAAATGGCATGTGTGGATCCAGCAAAGCTGTCCAAGGTGTCTATACAAGGGTAAAAAATTGTTGAAGGATAGTGGAGATTAGAAGGCTTAACAAGAATGAAAAATATCAATTTGAATATAAATAAATAAAAATGAACAGGAGCATCTGCGAGAAGATATTATATCACAGAAAGTCTGCAACTTGAAACTTCAATTATTCAACTTGGAGGCCGTAATAACTAAAGTCCTGATTTAACCTCCAGAATTCCTAATCAGTCTTCATAAACAAATACTAACTGATTCAAACTCAGCCACAGAAGGTCACAGACTTAAAGTCTTCTATAAGTGAAACAAAGAGGAAAACAATTGAGAAGTTTCAAAAAAGTAGAAACTTCAAAAGGGACTTGTCAATGACTCGATTGTAGGGCATGCCAATGATCCACAAGGGGACTTGTCTGCCCTGAGAACGATTTGAGAGTTTTTTTACGATCGTCCATAAGATATTTCATTATATATTCTGCATGTGTTATCTATTGACATTTTTGTTGCAACTTGTACATCTTCACTTTGGTTTAGTGACAATGAAAGATACTTCACATAGAGTTGCTCAAGGAAAAGATGAAAGGCCTTAACATTGTGAGTGCGAAAGGAATAAAAGTGTCATGTATCATATGTTGCATTGCAAATAAGTTGTCGTGGCCATCAACTAACTCAATATTATCAACAAGCTCACTATTACAAAGTAGTGGTAATAAACAAAAACCTTCTTCTTGTGGACAGCCAGTTCTGTTACGGAATGAGGCTTATGTTTGTCTATCCACATCTCCTGCATACCCTTGTAAAGCAAACCTGGTCAGAAAGGCAGCTAGTTTATGTTATACTCAAAGTAAGCACAGGAGAACAGAGAAATGGAAGTGTGTATAATATACATTTTTACTAAGAAGGTTTAATGGACATGGAGAAAGAAAGAAACAAAATACGTGAAGCAGTTTCCCTAATGTGAAAGATGACAAAACCAATGTTGCCACATCGTGTATACGTCATCAGATGCCACACCGTGTGTATCACAGGATAAGTTGCTGACAGCTTATAAATATGAACCTACAGAGTTTGACTCAACTGCTTGTACCTAAATGTATATATGGAACATAGCGACACATTAGGTCGGGGCTAGATCATAATGGTCCATAGGGAAGTAATTCAGAAAGTCGTTCAAACACAACCGGCTTAACAGTCTTGAGACTCTTGACAAGCTCGTATATTGAAGTTTGCAAATCAAGCTAAGCTAATCTATTTAAGATCAATTACGAAACAGAGCCATATAATATGGTCAATATAGCTAGGTATTACTCATATAGGTTCAAATAAGGATAACTGAAAATCTATGTTGTTCGCAAAGCAGACAAAGTGGTCATAGGCACATAGCACATAGTGAATTTCCTGCAATATAGAGAACTTTGAGTTCAACTGGATAAAAATGTAAGTAAATCAGTAATTCACTGAGAAAATAATCGATGATCAAGGTATCGTATATGTCAAAGATAATACGATAGATACAAAACAATCTCCACACTAACCAGTATTGACAGTGCACGGTATTGGATCAGAACATGCTAAAACCAAAACGATGTGCATCAGTATCGACCGATATTGTACACTATGAATTTTTCCCCCTCATTAGATATGTATCTTGCTGTGCTCCAGGACGTGCCTTGCTTTTGCGCTTTGCTAACATGACCCTTATTACATGCACATGTGGAATTTATCCTGAAATGCCCTTTTTCATGGACTACAAAATGGCATGTGTGGATCCAGCAAAGCTGTCCAAGGTGTCTATACAAGGGTAAAAAATTGTTGAAGGATAGTGGAGATTAGAAGGCTTAACAAGAATGAAAAATATTAATTTGAATATAAATAAATAAAAATGAACAGGAGCATCTGCGAGAAGATATTCTATCACAGAAAGTCTGCAACTTGAAACTTCAATTATTCAACTTGGAGGCCGTAATAACTAAAGTCCTGATTTAACCTCCAGAATTCCTAATCAGTCTTCATAAACAAATACTAACCAATTCAAACTCAGCCACAGAAGGTCACAGAGTTAAAGTCTTCTATAAGTGAAACAAAGAGGAAAACAATTGAGAAGTTTCAAAAAAGTAGAAACTTCAAAAGGGACTTGTCAATAACTCGATTGTAGGGCATGCCAATGATCCACAAGGGGACTTATCCGCCCTGAGAACGATTTGAGAGTTTTTTACGATCGTCCATAAGATATTTCATTATATATTCTGCATGTGTTATCTATTGACATTTTTGTTGCAACTTGTACATCTTCACTTTGGTTTAGTGACAATGAAAGATACTTCACATCGAGTTGCTCAAGGAAAAGATGAAAGGCCTTAACATTGCGAGTGCGAAAGGAATAAAAGTGTCATGTATCACATGCTGCATTGCAAATAAGTTGTCGTGGCCATCAACTAACTCAATATTATCAACAAGCTCACTATTACAAAGTAGTGGTAATAAACAAGAACCTTCTTCTTGTGGACAGCCAGTTCTGTTACGGAATGAGGCTTATGTTTGTCTATCCACATCTCTTGCATACCCTTGTAAAGCAAACCTGGTCAGAAAGGCAGCTAGTTTATGTTATACTCAAAGTAAGCACAGGAGAACAGAGAAATGGAAGTGTGTATAATATACATTTTTACTAAGAAGGTTTAATGGACATGGAGAAAGAAAGAAACAAAATACGTGAAGCAGTTTCCCTAATGTGAAAGATGACAAAACCAATATTGCCACATCGTGTGTACGTCATCAGATGCCACACCGTGTGTATCACAGGATAAGTTGCTGACAGCTTATAAATATGAACCTACAAAGTTTGACTCAACTGCTTGTACCTAAATGTATATATGGAACATAGCGACACATTAGGTCGGGGCTAGATCATAATGGTCCATAGGGAAGTAATTCAGAAAGTCGTTCAAACACAACCGGCTTAACAGTCTTGAGACTCTTGACAAGCTCGTATATTGAAGTTTGCAAATCAAGCTAAGCTAATCTATTTAAGATCAATTACGAAACAGAGCCATATAATATGGTCAATATAGCTAGGTATTACTCATATAGGTTCAAATAAGGATAACTGAAAATCTATGTTGTTCGCAAAGCAGACAAAGTGGTCATAGGCACATAGCACATAGTGAATTTCCTGCAATATAGAGAACTTTGAGTTCAACTGGATAAAAAAATGTAAGTAAATCAGTAATTCACTGAGAAAATAATCGCTGATCAAGGTGTCGTATATGTCAAAGATAATACGATAGATACCAAACAATCTCCCCACTAACCAAGTAAGACAAGTGCTACCAAATAAAACATCAGACTCTTGAATAGAACATACCCAAAAATAGGCCAAAAACATACCCAAAAAATAATTTACTAAATTGCTTCCTACTTGGTAGATTAACACATTAGAGGACAATGGATAGTAAGAATAGGAGAACGAGCAAGAAAGTCAGCTTCTACATGAAAAAGACTGCAAATATGGGGTGTACTCCTGTAGAAAAGAAACCTTTGAAAGAACACAATAAAATAGGCCAAAAACATACCCAAAAAAAATCTACTAAATTGCTTCCTATTTGGTAGATTACGAAAATACACATATTAAAGGACAAAGGATAGTAAGAATAGGAGAATGAGCAAGAAAGTCAGCTTCTACATTAAAAAGACTGTAAATATGGGGTGTTAGACTAGTACAATTGTAATGGCTTTGGAGAAGGGGAGTGACATGGAGTTATAAATATTAATCGCAGATCAAGGTATCGTATATGTCAAAGATAATACGATAGATACCAAACAATCTCCACACTAACCAAGTAAGACAAGTGCTACCAAATAAAACATCAGACTCTTGAATAGAAACAACCTTTCATAACAGAATTACTCCTTTGAAAAGAACACAATAAAATAGGCCAAAAACATACCCCCAAAAAAATCTACTAAATTGCTTCCTACTTGGTAGATTACAAAAATACACACATTAGAGGACAAAGGTTAGTAAGAATAGGAGAATGAGCAAGAAAGTCAGCTTCTACATGAAAAAGACTGTAAATATGGGGTGCTAGACTAGTACAATTGTAATGGCTTTGGAGAGGGGGAGTGACATGGAGTCATAAACACCAAATGATAATGTGTTATTCTCATAGCTACACATGCCATGTGCTAGAAACTGGCATATGGATAAGAAATCAGAATGGTTGATACAAGAGTAATCCTTAAGGAGACCTTTACCTTCATAGAAAATAGAAAGAAACAAATATTTCTTCAATACAAAAAAATAAGGTAATGATATGTTGCAGACATTATAATAATTTTAATTAGTCCAAAGCAAAAGGATTTCAATCACATGTTGACATAGTGAAGATTTATCCCAAATCATGCAATTAATGTTTCATCATGTGAGAGCATACCTGGTCGGCAATCGCGCCGGCGTTCATAGAAATCTTCTGAAAGCATATCAAGATTAACATTTAAAGAAAAAAAATTACATATCAAACAACTGGTGACAAAGAAGCGAGAGAGAAAATAGACAAGTTCACAGAACTAGAAGCCAGGAAATAGAAAATTAAGAACATAAGACACGCATTTGGTTGCAAGGGATTAGAATTCCTTATATTCCAATTCCACGATTTGGAGAACTCACTCCATATGGCTTAAATTTGGAAAGTTGCTTTCCACAGGAAAATCAATTCCACATGTGCATGCAATAAGGGTCATATGCATTTCAGGATAAACTTCTCATTAGATATGTATCTTGCTGTGCTCCAGGACGTGCCAAACCACATCGGTATCGGCAGATACTGCAAACTATGACGTAAACACTTTTGGGTTCTTTTACACTTTGAATTAATAGAGTGGAATCCAAGATCTTCCATCCTAGACCAATCCCTAAAACATGTATTCAAGATCTTCCATCCCAGACCAAGCCCTAAAACATAAAACTAAAAAACTTACAAAAATAAAATAAATAAAAACCTAAAACATCAACAGTTACCTATGTAACAGAGACAACACCTCCGCATTGAAAAGCGCCAAAGATATCCCCTCCGAGGAGCTTGACGCCATGGCCTACAGCATGTTCTACACACAGCTCTGCTCCATATTCACAGCCAACATTGCCATAGTCATCCCGACCACTCTTTAGAACCCTAAATTCCAATCACAACTAGAAATCCAAAGCATGAAACTTGTTAGAACAACACAAAATTTCAAATTTGAAGTCGTCGGAACCAAACAGCTAGGACTTTGCAATCAAGATCGAGAATATTGGAAACAAAAAGGAAAATGAAAAAAAATAAAAAAAATTATTCGAGAAATGATCCGTTGCTGTCGGCGGACCTCCGAGAAATGGGATCAAGAAACCAGTAAGTAATTAAGAATAGAATCGAGAGTACCTAGAAGCTTCAAAACTTGGTAGGAATCGAGATCGATACCATGATCGAGACGAAGAAGCAGGTTCAAAACCCTAGTTCCAAAAAAAGCTCCTCCTCTCAAACTCATCTCCTCTACTTTGAGGGGAGGGGCATCGACGTCAAGGGTCAAGAGGAGGAGGAGGAGGGTGCGAGAGGAGGAGACCCATCGAGAGGAAGATGAGGAGTTTTGGGGGGAACAATTTTTTTTGGGGAGGGATTGAATATTTTGGTACGAAAGTGAGGGTTGTTGATATGGTGGATAGTCGAAAGTGAGGGTTTTTGGGTGGGATTGAATATTTGGTTACGAAAGTTTTGGGGGGAACAAATTTTTTTCCAAGTACTAAAATTACAATCGTTGGACAGTCAGATAATTAGAATTTAAAATTTTCAACTAACTACTTACGAAATTTGTTTATCGCTAAAAAAATTATTAGATGGTCTCGACGCTTTACCGAAGGAAAAATGACTTCTAGTGAATTGAATTACAAATTCATAGATATTTAGTCATTGTTTAGTCGCTGGTCTAGCGAATAAATCATTCAGTTGTTAGGTCATTCGCTAATCTGCCATCTTTTTGTAGTGCGCGGGAGGCATGCGACGAAAATTTTTTATGGCCGATAGTTATGTGTGGAAGAAGGAATATTAGGGGTCTAGGCTATGAATTTTGTAAATGTTGGGCACAGATTTTGTAAATTTGTATGCTTTTACGTAAAATATGTCATAGTTTGTTCTTTTATCATGTAAAATAAAACCCTACGTTGCTTCTCCTATGATTCAAACATGAGATCTGCTTTGACATACAACCATATAAATGTTATAGATTCTATAGCATTCATGAAATGCTATAGATATATATTTTTATAGCACTGCAGAAAGAACGCTATTGTTGATAACATTCTATAGCGGGGACACTTGAACGCTATAGAAAAACTGCTATTGTATGCCATATTTGTTGTAGTGACCCAGGGTCTTTCATGAGCATACTGCTCATATGGGTGTTAATTAAGAATATGGCAATATAGTGGGAGTTTGTATTTTATGAATTTAGGTGCTATTTGGTTTTGGACACATTTATGTATTAAAGTATTTGGATATTTATCTGATCAGATATATGGAATTCAGTTCATTCTGTTTTCATTATGTTAAAGTATTGATCTCATTAAAGTTAAGGAGGACCAGTTGGAAATAGACATGTATTGATCACTGCGTGTAATTTCCATGCTACGCATCCATGATTGATCTATGTCGTTTAGTTATATTGGTATATGTGACCATTGATGGTTTAGTTATGCTATATGTGACGAAGGCCTCTTTGATCCTATGTTGATATGGTTAATGTACAAAATTGTCCGGATATACCCTAAGGATTAAGATAGCAATTTATGAGCTCACTAAGGTTAACACAATTATAAGGTTACATATGTGGCCCAGTGGGAGATTGTTGGAATTATTCAATAATTATGGGGCCACACATGTAAAATTAATTGTGTTTGGGCTATCTAAATAATTAAGCCAAATTAAAGTGGTCTATTTGAAAATTGGCTTAAGGGTATAACTGTTATGGAATTAATGTGTAGACACCGGAGATAACTCTAATTTGACGAGGGGACAAATTAGAAATATCACAACACACATATCTATATATATGTATATTCATTAGGGTTATGGTCCCCAACTCATACGGCCACCAAAGAGAGGGTTTCTCTATTCTCTTCTGTATCCCCATCAACAAAGAGAGGAATAAAGATTTAATCTTTATTATTAAGGGCCGTAGCGGGTTGGAAGATCAAATCCCACAAAGAAAAACGTCTGCTCATGAATCGACAGGGCACAACAAAGATCCGTCAAGCAAAGACAATGGATTCAGGTACGCTTTCGCAATCAATTTAATTTATGTTCTTCAGCTCATGAATCGACAGGGCACAACAAATTTCTAACAGATAACATTCCTCCATGGTGATTTGGCAAAAAAAATCTATATGGAGCAGTCAGATGGCTTCAAGGTAAAAGGTAAAGAGCATTTGGTTTGCAAATTAAGAAAAGTTTGTACGCGCTCAATCAGGCATTATGAATGTGGTATAAAATGTTTGATTCTTTTATGCTTGACCATGGTTACAAAAGAACATCAGCAGATCATTGTGTTTATGTCCATAAGTTCTCTTACGATGATTTCATTATTATTTCTATGTATCTTAATGATATTCTTGTTGTTGGAAAAGATATATCTATTGACAGGTTGAAAAAGGAATTGAGGAAGTGCTTTGACATAAAGGACTTAGGAGCAACACAACATATAGTGCGAATGAAAATTTCTCAGGACAAAATGCGAGAAAGTGGCTATCACAAGAAACACACATTTAATATGTTCTGGAGAAGTTCAATATGTTGAACTCCAAGCCAGTTAGCACAACGCTAGCAGCTCATTTTAAGCTAAGTACACAACAAAGTCCTTCAATTGAGAAGGAGAAGGAGGACATGAATAACCTTCCATTTGCCTCGGCAGTCAAAAGTTTGATGTACTCCATGGTTTGTATAAGACCCGACATAGCACATGCAGTTGGAGTGGTAAGTCATTTTCTTGCCAATCCGGATAAAGAACATCGGAAAGTAGTACAGTCGATCTTAAGATAGATGAACCTCTAAATATTCTGTGTTTTGGAGATGGAAAAAATATCTTGGAAGGTTACATTGATTCTGAAATGGCATGTGACTTGGACAAAAAAAAGTCTACATCGGGATACTTATTTACCTTTGCAGGGGAAGCCATATTTTGACAATCAAAGCCGCAAAGTGTATCACTCTATCCACCACAGAAACTGAATGTATCGCTGCTACAGAAGCTAGCAAGGAGATCTTATGGGTGAAGAATTTTCTAAAGAAGTTCTCTCAAGCAAGAGAAGTACACTCTAAATGTAACAGTCAAAGTGACATTAACTTAAATAAATATGCTGCCTATCCCCCAAGGACAAAGTACATTGATGCACGTCATCACTGGATCCGATATGCTTTAGACTATCGTCTGATACATATCAAGAAGATTGATACAAGCCAAATCCCATCTAATATGATGACGAAGCCTCTACCAAAAGAGAAGCATAATTTTTGCCGAAGGATGACAGGTATGACTAGCTACTATTTGAAAATTTCTCCTCATGAGGAACTAATATAGATTTTGTCCATGAAATCGGTCACCTATGGTCGGGTTCGACAATGTACTTAGCCATTTTTCTGGGTATAGTTTCTTGTGACAGGATTCAGTTTTCAGGTACTGGTTCGAAATGGTTACAGTCATTGTTTGGTTCGGTCTTCAATACGAAAGTTGTAGATAAAAGTTTTATCTCACTACCAGAATAAGTCGTTTTAGCAACGCCTAAAGACGCTAAAACGACAAATTACGTCGCTAAAAATATTTACCGACGTAATTACCGACGTTTTGGACTTGTCGCGAAAACGTAAGTCGCTGATCTTTAAAACGTCGCCGAACGTCGCAAATACCAACATTTATCGACGTATATTTACGTCGGTATATCCTGGGATATTACCGACGTCTACCGTCGTTTCGTCGGTGGATTAGCGACGTGTTGAAAGTCGCTACACGTCGGTAAAATTCTGGGAACTTACCGACATTTACCGTCGTTTAAAATGTCACTAAATGTCGGTAATTCCTTGGATTATTACTGACGTTCACTGACTTTTACCGACGGTCTCCGACGTATATGGACGTCGGTAAACGTCGGTACCCTGAAAAATTTTGCAAATTTACCGACGTTTACCGATGCAAACGTACGTCAGTGGACGTCGGTAAACGTCGGTAAATCTGCAAAAAAAATAAAAAAATAAAATACAGAATGTCCTTTTCTCCCTGTAGTTTAAAAAGATAACCATAAAGACACAGTATAACAGATATTCTTTTCTTCCTGGGTTCGCCGACCCCTTCGGTGGAACACTCAACACCGGTAAACGTAAACCACAGAAGCACATTAACATCCAATTGAAACGAATAATAACATAAACAACAGTATAACACAATGTAGCAGGCAACAAATAGAATGGGATCCAACAAATAGAATAGGATCCAACAAATAGAATAGGCACAACCAAATAACCAAAGTCTACACACAACCAACAAATAGAATAGGATCCAACAAATAGGATCCAAACATCCAAGTCTACACAACCAACAAATATCGAAGTCACAAACAAAGGATCAAACAAACACAAACAAACAGTCCTAACTAGGACTACTAGGGATCTGGTGCAGGAGGGGCACCGCCGCGACGAAAGGATAAGAACAACTCATACTCCTCAAGTGAAATCGATACCGATGGAGCAGGCAGTGACGTCGGTAGAGTCGGTGTCGATGAAGAAGGCGGTGGAGGCGGCGGAGTCGACAACGATGAAGGCGCACCCGGAGGACCAGCACGCTCCAACGCTGTAAGTCGCTGGTTGTATGAATCCATAGTAGATAACAGTTTATCACTGCTCTGGACCATATAATCCGTCACCAATCTCAGCCTATCGGTCATGGTCACCTATGCTGTCTGCAGCTCCGTCACCGTACGCTCTAACCCTCCAACGCTGTACTCTGTCCTCTCAGTCGTCCCCATGAGCTCCATAATACCGCGGTCGAGCGCATCCAATCGTGCTAGCAGCACAGGATCGTCCGTAGGGTGCTGAGACTGCTCCTCGATCCGTCGTAGCATGTCGTCACGGAGAGACTCCATCATCTGGTGGACTCGGACAGACTCCTGGGACGGTTGTGGACCATGCACACTAGCAGGAGATGTCCTAGAGGACTGGGTCGCAACTAGGGTGCCATAGGATCCCGTACCGTAGTACGTACCCCTATGGAGTCCACCAGCGGTGGTCATCCACAGCTCGTCCGTCGACGGAGCTTGAGTGGGCTGCGAGGAAGTACCGGCCTCTCCTGCATTAGGTGCACTAGCAGCCGCCCGTTCCCGCAGCCTCTGATAGTCGGCCTAGAAAGTATGGATAGTACTCTATAATTTCTAATTTCTAATTAATGTACTTATTATTACTAACTACATGAATATTTATTTGCATCATATTTACTAAGTTATATTAAAATTGACACGAAGTATTAAATTAAGATAACGTATGGTAATACTTACATAGGTCTGCTCGGCCCTCTCGTCAATAAGGCCTTCGTCCTTCCAATGGGTGGCCAGAAAGACGGTCACCATGTCGACGTTACCGACCTTCCTTACCTGTAATTAAATATATTATCTTAGTAATAATTTATCGATTTTGCATTAAAATAATATTTCTAAAAGAGAAAGACATACCAGACGACGGAAATGTTCCGTCATCGGAATTGACCCACCGTACCACTTCGAGGCATGTTGCCTAGCCGTCTTGGCCTTCTCCGACTTCTCCTTGTACCTTGGCTCGTCGAATCGAGCCTTCATCGCATTCCACTGATCAGGGGTGATCCAACCTTGGATCGGCTTTTCGGCACGATCATGATCCTTCTGATCATTAATAGCGTCGCGGATCAGCTTGGCAGCGACGGCAGAAAACATCCCCTCGATAATCTCGGTCCGGTACGATAGATAGAAAAATATATCCTAGAAGAGCGCAAACCAAATATTTATCAGTTATATATAATATGAATTAATTATATGATTCATATTAAAAGCAAATCTATTTTAACCTTGAAGCGCGTAAACCCGTAGTTCTTCCTTTCGTCTGGAGCATCAGAGTAGTTAATCCAAGGACCACCATAATTATGCCTCAGCATGCGTCCTAGGCGTCTCTGTACCTCTGGGAGACGATATCTATACAGACATATTATATTCAACAAAAAAGTTAATTTATGATAAAAATAGAAAAAAAATTATAAACCAAAACACCTACTTTGTACCGTCGGCCCAGATCTCCGTCCTCCTCTCCTCCGGAGGTGCGCACGCATCATCTGTATGATGCTGGTCGGCCGTCGGCGCAGCCGCCTCGGCCGTCGGTGCAGCCTCCGCCATCTGCTCATCCGTCTCCATCGTCGTATCAGCAGCATGAACGCTAGACGGGCGAGCACTCTCATTAGGCCTGGAACTACTCGTCCCAGGAGATATGCCACGTGACGTCGTCCCAGCAGGCCCAGCTACTGTTCGATATGGAGGAGTAATCGACGACAAGGATCTTGAGCCGGTACCAGTATGAGGTACCGAAAGAAAACCTCGTCCTCTAGCAGTACCTGTAGGAAGTACCGGAGGATCATGACCTCGTCGTCCCCCTTTTCAGAATGATCCGCGACGACCTGCCATACCTGATAATATCATATGATAATACAACAAATAATAGAGACTAGAAATATGAAAGTACAACAAATAATAGAGATTAGAAATATGAAAGTACAACAAAGACAAGATAATAACCAAGACAACATATGATGATACATTCTACAATAAATATCTAAGTCCAGGTAATATATTCTAGAAGAAATATCTAAGTTCAGATAAGTATATCTCTCTCAATCATCTTCAGAATAATCATCTTGTTCGTCTTCCTCGACCTCATCTTCCTCTTCCTCCTCATCTTCACTTTCATCTTCGCCTTCGTCGGCTTCGTCTTCCTCTTCGGATAATTCTATATCTTCTACATTATGTGTCGTGTAATGCGTAACTTCCGTGGAGTCCACATCGACAATATTGGTTACAAGAGGTAGCTCGTCCTCCTGGTAAGCTTTTTCGTCAACATCAAAAGTATCTCTAGCTTTAGTCTTGTATACTACCCACCAGTTAGACTTCGTTGCTTCCCGTCTCGGATAAGCTGTGAAGTACACGAGCTGAGCCTGAGTTGCTAGGACAAACGGTTCGTAGCCTTGATATCTACGCTTGTAATTTATTTTCACAAGACCATGCTTGTCAATTTTCCAACCTTGATTTTCAATCAGATCGAACCATTCACACTTGAACAACACGATCTTTGCAGGTTCTCTACCATTATTATATGACAACTCCACAATCTCTCGCAAGATGCCAAAAAAAAATTATTTCCTGGATCGACATCTTTGTAGTTCAAAGACTTGATACACAAACAACTATTTTTCGTGGAATCAAGATCCAGGAAGCTGTCTCTGATCGGAGCATTTGTCGACTTAAACCGAAAGCCATTGACACAGTAACTTGGCCATATTTTAACAAAAGTAATTGGTCCCTTGGCAAGAGTTCTAATTAATTCAATCTCGGGTAAAATTAGACGATCGACCTGAATATCAAAGAAGAGATAATAAGTTATTTATTGTGCAGTTACATTAGAAGAGGCCAGTAATTACCGAGCTACTTACATATTCGCTCAACCAAGAAGGAAAATGACGTCTCATTTCTTGTTCTAATGCTTTGTCTGTTAGGTAGGGTATAACCAGCCTCAACTCATCATTATATGTGCTGGAAAACAACGAAGCAACCGCCGATTAGTACAATAATATTAGCTTATACTATTACATTGAGATGACGTAAACTCATTATCCTGAGTTACTTACCCCTCTAGCTTCTCCACTTTATCCTCGTCGCAATTGAGTAATACATACAACTGAGCAGCCCTTAGCTCTTCGTCATTCAAATATCTCTTCTTCATTTTCCCCGAAGGCTTTCCGGACGCATTGAATACTTTCAGTATTCCATCATTAAATTCTTAATATCCGTCGTCGTTTATTGGAGCCCTCGTTCTATTCGTAGCAATATGAGATTTGAAATAGGAAGAGCAGAAATTTGTAATCTCCTCGAGAATATAGGCTTCACAAATAGAACCCTCGACCCGAGTCTTATTTTTCACCTTTCTTTTTAGGTGATTCAAATGTCGCTCGAACGGGTACATCCATCGATATTCGACGGGTCCACCAATACGTGCCTCGTAGGAAAGATGAATCGACAAATGCTCCATAGAGTCGAAGAATCCAGGAGGGAACACCCTCTCTAGCTTGCACAGTGTTACCGCAATGTCCTTCTCTTGCTTTTCTAGACGATCAACGAGCAATTTCTTAGAACAAAGGTCCATAAAGAATATGCTAAGCTCCGTCAATGGATCCCAAACTGCCTGCGGTAAGAATTTTTGAAATGCAATCGAAATTAACCGCTCCATGAATACGTGACAATCATGGCTCTTCATACCTGTCAGTTTGTTCTCCTTGAGGTCGACGCATCTTCTCATGTTCGAAATATACCCATCTGGAAATTTTAGACCTTGAATCCACCTACAAAGCCTCATTTTATCCTCCTTTTCCAGTGAAAAAATTGTCTTAGGCTGCTTCAACTTTCCATTACCGTCCTCTATCAAATGCAATGCAGGACGTCTACATATTTCTTCCAAGTCCAATCTAGCCTTTGGATTGTCTTTCGTCTTCCCTTTTACGTCTATTACAACATTAATTATGTTGTCAAACACATTCTTCTCGATATGCATGACATCAAGGTTATGTCTAATCAGATTGGTGCTCCAATATGGAAGATCCTAGAATATACTCCTCTTCGTCCAGTTATGAGTGCGACCAAATCCGTCACACTTGTAGCCCGTAGCAGGCTGCTCAATAGCTCTTGGTAAATCTTTTACCTCTTCCCATATCGTGTATCCGGGCCACCTTGGCGGGGGGATTAGCCTTCTCCACAACGTCAGCATGAAAAACATTTTTGTTCCTCCGGTACGGATGATCCTTCGGCAGGAATTGTCGATGATAATCGAAGAAGCACGGTTTGCCTCCGTGTTTCAAACGAAAAGCCTTAGTGCTGTCCATGCAATACGGACATGAAAGACGACCATGCATGCTCCATCCAAATAACATTCCATAGGCCGAAAAGTTGTTGATGGTCAACATAAATGCTGCCCACATCTGAAAATTTTGTTTTCTAGATACATCATACGTGTTGGAACCTACTTCCCACAGATGATTCAACTCATCAATCAATGGCTGTAAATACACATCGATGTTCCTTTCGGATTGTTCGGACCTGGGATAATAACGGTGATAAACATATACGGAGTCTTCATGCACATCCAAGGCGGTAGATTGTACGGGATGACGATCACAGGCCAACACGAATACTGGGATCCCGAAAGTTCGAATGGGGTAAAACCGTCGGAGCAGAGACTCAATCTGACATTACGCGGATCAGAAGCAAAATCTGGATACTCTCGATCAAAGTGCTTCCATGCTTCTCCATCAGATGGGTGATCCAACACTCCTTCGGTATGTTCCCGTTTATGCCAACTCATGTTTTCTGCAGTTTCCTTCACCATAAACAACCGCTGCAACCGTGGCGTCAACGACAAGTAGTGCATCGAAGTGGTAGGCTTCCTGGCACCGATAGACTTTCCTCTACCACATGTCTTGTAGCGATCGACACCACATAATCTGCAGGCGTCTTCATCCTTGTCGTCTTTGTAGTACAACATGCACCCGTTGCGACAGGCATCAATTTTTTCGTATCCCATCCAGAGCGATCTAACCATCCTCTTAGACCGGTAGAAGTCTTTAGGCAACTTTGTACCCTCAGACAATATTTCTATAAGCAACTCCATAAGACGGTTGTAGCAATCTTGCGACATGTTAAAATCGTACTTGATGCTCAGCAATCTTGTAACCACCTCAAACGGTGAATGATCCTCACAACCAGGATATAATGGAGTCCTTGCATTCTCCAGCAACTCCATGAACTGTGCAGCATCGGGGTTCGGTGCCTCCTCAGGTGCATCATGATCATCCGGATCGAAACTAGGACCGGCCGCATCAAAAACCATGTTCACCAACCCATCGTCGTAAGGAGCGTTGTTGTGGACATCCACATAAGGCTCGTACTCCGATGCTAAAGACACAAATTCTCCGTGCTCGCTCCACTTATAGTAATTCGGCGTAAAATCCTTCGAGTATAAATGATACGTGACATCCACTCCTGGATGATGTTTCAAGTTGCGACATCTCGCACAAGGACACTTAATTTTGGTACCGTCCATGTACTGAGGGAATGCCTTGGCAAACTGTAGGAACTGGTATACACCCTCTATAAATTCATCCTACACACCGCACATGTCATCAGGATGACGGTTGTACATCCATGAATGATTCAACAGATAGTAATTTAGCTCCATATCCATTTGAGGATAATTCTGTAAGATAGATACATGCACATTACAGTCAGTGAATGAATGTTAAGGCAATTTAGATATGGGTGCACAATTTAGATAGAGGTCAGTAGAGAGTGACAGTTTAGAGAAAACTGAGATTATTGGTGAGGTATAATTGTACTTGTAGGAGTACACGACACCAACTGTCCAATATCGACCCTTTGGGTCTACAAGAGTTACTTCACTCAGTTTGTCAAGACAAGTAAAACTTTTTAAATTAATACCTAATATCGACCCTTTGGCCTGTGCTTGAGCAGTATCCTAACTCAAACTATCTATCCTAACTAATAAATTAATATCCTACTTTAACATCTACTAACTCTCATATTTCTTCTAACATAAACTAATATCCTAATCTTAACTAACCCTTTAACTGAAACTAATATCTAAACAATGCTAATCATGAACTAACACCCTAACCTGGAAGTCCACACTGCTCAAGCACGGGCCATAGGCCAAGTTATAAGGCAAAATGCAGGCAACTGCCTGTAGCTACAAGGCAAAACCAAATGTTGACGGTATATATACCGTCAACATTTAAAAAGTTTACTTGTCTTGACAAACTGAGTGAAGTAACTCTTATAGGCCCAAAAGGTACTCTATACACTCTTACTTATGCAATCCTTTTAAGGCAATCAGCGTTATGCTAGATTTTCGAAAAAATCTATAACTCTGATAGGCCCAAAAGGCTTGGCATAAGTAAATTTAATTTCTAGAGAATGGTTCAAAACACTGTACTAATCATATCTATATTTCTAAGATACTCTATACACTCTAGGTACTAGGACTGAACTAACTCTCTAACACTCTAATGACACTCACTCACATATACCCACTCTTACTTAGGAATACTAAGATCTGACACATACAGAAAAGAGAATAGTATGGAGTTTCTCTCCTTTAGACCCTCAATTTATAGGTATAGGCTAGAGAACTGTCAGCCATAGATGACGCTCTGATTTTTAAAAAAATTATGCATCAATGACACTTCAATTGAAAGCGATGAATCATGCACCTTGATTCATGTGACATGCGACTGTTAAGTGCAAAATAGATGCCTCAATTTTTGCGTCAAGGCACCAACATCGCTCAAACTTTCAAAAAGATTGTCTGTTCATGATCACATTGGTTTACCCCTTTTTTTGGTACTTCAACAACCTCATTTTTTGCTTAAAAACTTATACTGTATATATGAGGATGGAAAGGGAAGAGGGAGAGTAGGCCCCTTATAGAGAGCTTAGTCATGTTTTAAGGGGGTGGCTTATCGCACAAGTGTCCATGACATACAGGTGCATGGGTGCTCACGCGGGTAAATGTGTTTGTTCTCGCCCGCAGTAATAGAACAAGCACGCACGTGCGAGCAGTTATAGATCTGGTGCGCCCCTAGTGGTTGTTTTCTTAAGAACATAAACGCGTATGCGGGTGGGTTTAGTACGGGTGTGCGACTAGAGGTACCTAGGTATATGTGCTCACCCATGACTAAGAACAAGAGCAAACATGTGCATGCCCAAACAAAGATAACGTTTATGATCGATCATAAAAATGACCTTGGATGCGCTAAAATCAATCGAGAATCGAATTAAAATCGATTTAGATTTTTTTTCCTATTGAGTTAAAAACCAGAACTTACAAGTCTTAGTCTGGGGTTCTTAGCGACCATCTTGCTAGAGTTGTTACTTGGTCAAGAGGATGTTATTTTAATTATCTTTTTTTTTTATGGGATCATCTTTGGACTAATAGGTTATGTTCCCAAATGTTGATCCTCAAAATCGTGCTAGGTATCGTGAAGTATACCAATTCTTAACGTTATTATTATTATTATTATTATTATATTATTATTTACACACCCACCGATACTCTAAACACTTACTAACACTCCGACCTGAAAACTACCCTAGTGGTGATTACCAAGTACGTTTTATTTTCTTGTAGTGGGGTGTGTGTGTCGTGTGTGTCGTGTCTGTGTGTGTGCATGTCGTGTATGTCGTATCGTGTCTGTGTCAGCACGTCAGGAGGAGGGAGTTAGGGTTAGGGTTTACCTTGGTCGGAGTCGGGTCGGGGTCGTCGGGCTGGAGCAGCGGTGGAGACGGGTTGGCGTCGGAGTCGGGTCGGCGTCGACGAGAAGAATCAACGGTGGAGGGGGGACGCCCGAGGAACGGGGGTCGCCGCAGGGAAGGGGGTCACCGCGGGGAGGGGCAGCTGGAGGGAGGGGTCGCCGGAGGGAGGGGTACCCGGAGAGGAAAGAGAAAGGGGAGAGAAATTTGGGGAGCGGGAGATTGAAAATTTTGGGTGAAAGAAAATAAAAGATCGATCGGGTGGAACCCTATATGAAACATTTTTGCGACGTCCACATAGGACGTCACTAAACGTCGCTATTCAATAAAAAACTGGCGACGTCCCTAATGTGGAGTCGCAAAATGTCGCTGAGTTAAACAAAACAGCGACGTTCTGCGACTAGACCGCGACATCAACTTTCCAAAGCATAATGTGTGGCGCTAACGGTTGCTAAACGTCGCTGATAGTGACGTCCAGTGACGTTTTTATACAACGTCGCTAAATTCACAAATATTACCGATGTATATGACTTGCGTCGCTAAATTCGTCGCCAATATAACTTATTTTGGTAGTGTCTTTAATCTAGGCTTTGAAGAGCATTTGAAGGTTTGTTAAAGAAGTTATGATTATCTAAGGTGGCCTAACTGTTCACATTCTGCATGCATGTTTTGCCTTTCTTCATGCATTGGAAGATGGAATGGCTGACCTTGGGAGATGTAAGGACAGACCTTTGGATTTCTCCATGTATAGAAAGTGGTGTATCCAAGAGGCACATCCTCATTATAAGTAGAGGGAAGATGGTGAAAAAGAATAGCACAACCCAAACAAGAACAATAATGTTCTTTGTAATCCTCTCGCCAACGTTGTTGTAATCTAACTCAAGTGAGTTATGCGTGAGAGAGTTATGTGTGAGAGAGTGATCCTCATGGTAAGTTGTACCAGCTTGAGAGATGCGCCTTTTGTAATCTTTCATTTCATTATAGTGACAATGGTGAATAAGGACGAAAGGACGTAGGTTTAAATTGGGTCGAACCTCGGTAAATCTTGTGTGTACGATATCTCTATTTTCTTTTCACTTTTATTTTATTTTTCTTTCCTCATCTCATCACAAACACGAAAATGATCTTGTTTTTCCCAACACAAGTAGCATACATGTTGCAACTTTCCTTGTTTTATGCGTCTCAACGAATGTATTTTTTTTTGTTAAAATACCTTCTTCTTCTTTTTTTTTTTTTCTTTTATTAGAGTTATGGACTAGTTTGTTTCCATTATTTGAAATAGAGGATGCTATTATACCACAAATAGTGCTCCTGTCAGTTATAAGTGTTTGGTGTTGAATGTGTTGGTCATTTTTTGTATGATAAAGACGGATAGCTTAGTGTTGGGAACAAAATGTTATTATTTATCATTTTGGCCAAAAACATCTAAAGAAAACGTCCCACAAGAAAGGATCAAACTAGACCTGCCAGTAATGGTATGCAACAGCCAAGTGCTTCTAATTCGGCTTTCGACCACGTACAAGTTCCATTTACGTCTCAACTGGCCCATGGGATGGCCCATTTATTTTTATTTTTTTAACATTCATTGATGATAAGTGGGCCACAAGACCTGCCATATAAAAGCCCAATCTAACCCCTAGCCCTGGCCTGACTTCAGAGCTCGGGCCGGGCTTACGTTCGGACCAATTAATTGTTTTTCTTTTGTTGGCATAATCGCTAAATTTGATTGTTAAATTTCACAGCAAATAAAAGAAATAATACAACTAAGCAAACCTACAACTTAGGGGAGAGGATGCCAACAGTAGGTCTATAATAATCTTAAATTCTTTCATGGAGGCACAAAACTATACTAATCTAAACTTTTTAAGAGGAATAATAATATACTAACTTAAAATTTAACATGGTTACATAAGAAAGAAAGAAAAATGGTATCAATCAAAATTTGTCCATTAAAAGTTTTGAACTTAACGACCCCTCAAGTATACAAGAACCCAAACGAGCCACCATTTGGTTATTAAACATATAAAGAAATTAAAGTAAAATACAAAACAATCAACTATGTACTACATAGGAACCAAAATTTTATGGGGGAGCGGTGCTTCCCCTTGGCCTACTGTGGTTCCATCCATTGGTTTAAGGTGCTTATCGGGCCAGGCCGGGTCAGTCCGGGCTCAGTCTTGACCGGGCCTAGGTCGGGTCGCACTTGAACCGAAAAGGAGGCGGCCCGGATCGGCTCGGACCGGAAATGTGGGGCAGTGAACCCAAGGACCCAAGTTCGGTGGGGAGTGGGTCGGGCCGAACCGGATTATTTTAAAAAAAATCAAACTTTTTTGAAATTTTGAGGAAAAATAAAATAAAATTTATTAATGTAATTAAAATTAAAATCTTATATAAGATCTTTTATAACTTACAAAAAAAAAGCAAACATTTTATTTGCATAAAATTTGTAATAAAATTTACAAGTTTTCTGTTTTTCGTCTTCTATCCAGCTTATTGTTCAGCTCCTCCACCTCAGGGTCGTCTATTGTAAAAGACTGAAAGTCTAGCTTATTAATGTCGGCACCTTCAACTCTTAAGTGTTGAGTTCGTTTTTTTTTTCGTACGAACCAAATTTTGAACGCAGACACATACTTCCAGAAAATCTGGCAGCATCATACTCCTCTTCTTGTTTAGCATTCTTAAACCTGCACTAAACAGGATTTTACCTTGGATACTTGGACCATTAAAGATCACATGCTAAAAAAGAAAGCATATGCTAAGTTTTTTGTGTCTCTTCCACCATTTTAAATTAAAAAACGATCCAGAATCATCATCATCTTCATCATAAGAATTTAAATACAAGGACAATTCTTGAGTTAGTAGGAAAATTATTTTGTTCTTTTTTTTGCAGTACACTTTTAGCATGAGGTAGACATTAAATTATAGCTATTATACCATGAATGTTTGTACTAAGTCGGCTCGATACAACTTTTTCTTCATATAAATTAATTATAGATAATCTAAACAAAATTATTTTCTACTTTTAAACTGCTACCTCAACATTCATATTGTCAATAAAATCGTCCAATATAAAAATACACCTTCCAATTTAATTTTAGGATAAAAAATCGAAGCCAAACAATATAAAAGACGTATATCATGAAATTTCATCTCCATTTTGAAAACAATATAATTAAAATCGAAGCATTTCTATATTTAGAAAATAAATGAGACCTGTTAATAATTTCTGTTAAAACTAAAGAAGTTGGATAATAAACTCCAGATAAAATACATGTAGCATTGTAAAATAATTCTAAAAAATTCATTAATTGAACTAGCAACTAACAAATCATTTTTCAGTTACTTGAAAATTCTCGGATTAACATTGCTATAATGTGTAATAACATCTTTAAATTTAATATAAAATTTTAACATTAGTTAAGTAGAATTTCATCTATGGTATGTGGTGTATCCTTAATATAAAATTTTAGACACGATCCAATATTTTCTAAAATTGCTTAAAAAAACTGAAGTCATTCTTGTACAATTAATTAAGGGATAAATTAAGGAATATTTTATCGAATGCTCCCATTCCAAATGATGAAACTACCATATGCCTCCACTACTTTTTTTAATTATTAAATACCCCCCCATCCTTAGTAACACAGCAAAAAAATCAAAAAATGGGGGTATATCTTAAATATTTTACTCTTCCGTACCAAAAAATGGGGGTATTTGGTAGTTAAAATAATAGGGGGTATATGCTAGTATCAACATTTAGAATGAGGGCATATGCTAAAATATCCCTTAAACTAATAATATAACAAGCACATCTTACTTGAAAAAGTTGTCTGTCTTGTATAGACAAAAATTAATATTTTAAATAATAATACAAGAATTGTTATTACTATACTTATCAAAATAAATTAAAAAAAATATTGTGAATATCATATTCATGTAAAACTTGCATAGTAGCTCTACACCGATTGCAGAGTCAGTATGTGAAAATTCTAATGGTCTTAGACAAATAATTCATTTTTGCAAAAATCTATTTTACATCTAAATAATGTGTCGTACTACAAATAAAAGGATAATTATTTTTACTAGTCCATGTATCAGAAGTTAAAGCAATTTTACAAACATTTATAAAACTTTCTTCCGAAGCTGTCTTTTTTCAAAGAATTTCACAGCTTCTATTATAGTAGTAGATCTAGAAATTTAGTATGCCAAGGATTAAGAGTAGTACTAGCATAATCATAATATGATTCGCTCTCATTAAACTTAAAATATTGTTCATCACAAATACTATATTTTGTTGCTCGATTTTGTTACGAGCAGCAGAATAAGTAAAAAAGTTTACGAAAGATCCTTGAGGCCGATACTTAACTGTGTTTGTCCAACTTGTAATGTGCCCTTGCCATAACAAATTTTATAGTTTCTCTTTAAAGTGATATCAATTTTTATTTAATTTCTTTTGTATTTCTTGTATTGTGCAACCATAGCTATTGGTTTTTTGGTCTTTTGGGCCTAAAACTTGTTTTTTCTTAGTATCAATGACAAATAATTTATCAAAAATCTATAAAACTGATTTTTTTTTCTAGTTAAAACATTAGTAGACATACTTCTAACTTCCGGAGATGACATTTGTGTCGGTGGCACAAAATCTTGTACAAATATTATCATAATAATAACATATAATCATAACTTCAATTGGGTTCGTTAGTACTAGTAGCATCATTATGATCCATATTTAAAAAATAATTCAAAAATAAAAATAAAAGAGAGCGAAGAATTTTTTGCCAATTAAAGAGAGAAAGAGGGGAAATTAACTAATAAAAAATAGAGAGGAAAGAAAACTATTTTACTAATATTAAAAATTAATTGAACCTCAACTTGATTTACTCCAAAGTCGAATATAGAATTTTGCAGCTTTGCGGTGGTGATTAAGTTGATGCCTTTAGAAAATTGCACTTGAGTCTCCAGAAAATTGTACTTCAGTCTCCAAAAAATTGTTGCTTCAGTCTTTAAAATTGTACGTGGTGGGTGGTTCAACGGGTTCGGACTAGGCCTAGACTGGATCGGTTCAGGCTGAGTCAAACAAATTAGGCCGGTCTGAACAAGACCGGTTCAGTCGGGTGACCAGGCCGGGTCGACCGGACTTTCGGGCCAAGTTCCAAACCCATCCGAGCCTGTATTGCTGGTGGGTCGAACCGGGTCGCCAGTTGACATGGCCCGGGCCAGTCCAGATCGAGTTTGACGGGATCAATTCATGATCGTGTTTCGGACTGCCCGAACCAATACACATCTTGACCTTTGGTCTACCCATGTGAATCAGGACCCGACCAAAAAGCTTAATGTTTAAGGTCATATATCCCAGACTAAATTACCCTAACGACATCTCAACTGTCGTTTGAACATTTTTGGTACCTTAATTTTTCACTACTCGATTTTGGTACCTAAATTTCAAAAAATATTTAATTTTTTTTGGTCAATTTTGAAGCACACCGAGATCACTTCAAAAATATCTTGCAGTACAAAACCGTAATTAAATGCTTGTAACATATATTCGTTTGTAGTGGTTCCGATGTGCTTCAAAATTAACAAAATGTGCTTCAAAAAATAATTTATAAAATTAGGGTGCCAAAATTGAACCATAAATAATTAAGAGGTCAAAAATTCCTGAGGGTGTAGTTAGGGAGCCATTAGGATAGTTCAAAGAATAGAACTTCCACAATATGTTTCTTGTTTTGTTTGATGAATATATGTTTTGCATATGGTCATAATTTAAAGTTAATTGAAATTGAAATGATGGGGATCATATTCGACTAAAATGCGACACGAGACAAAGACGAGTCCGAGTTTTGGACTAGCTAGCTTCAAAAATCTAAGAAGATATTTTTGTTGAGGAGTTTAGATTCATTTATCTTTATGTTGTTTGGATGAAATTTTAGTTGATGAGCTTAGATTATTTTATTTATTTTTATTTATTGGGAAGTTTAGATATGAAACTTTCTTTCTTAGAATTATTTTGTGTTATCTTGCCCAAAAACGTAGAAGAAACATAATGTATGAGAATAAAATCCACTATGAAACTTTGGTGAGAAACTTATGAGTTAAGTGTGTTTTTTCTCTTCTATTTTAATACATTACTGACGTCTTCGAAAGGATCGTTGTCCGCTTGGAGGAACTCAAACAATCTTCCTTAACTAATTAACCACTCTCCGAAGGCAAGCAATCAAAGATGGCAAAGAATCGACTTATACGAACCCAATTAAAATTCGAATCGAGTATGTTGTTCGCGAGTGGTGCATACGGTCTTCTTCCTCGACAAGGAGTTGTGCACCATATTGAAAGAAGTCCAAGAACACGTGGAGACCTATCCCTCAACAAAGTTTGTGCCTCTCTCAAAGGCTTGCGACAGAATCGCACTCTTCCGGGTAAGTCGTGCAAGCTATTTTCGAAACCAACAACAATAACTAGGTCTCCTCCCACCATTTTCTGTTTAATCATTACAAAGCATTGTACATTAGTTAAATCTTCTAAAAATCCTAATTTAAAATTGGATTAGTTGAACTTAAGTCCGCATCCCGCGTCAAATTTATCAGAGCCTAGGTTTAGGATTGTTTATGCATTTACACAGTGAGAGAATTTTATTTCGAATATGGAAAAAGTGATATATTTGATAAAAATCAACAACAATAATTAGGTCTCCTCCCACTTCTGTTAATCATTACAAAGTAATTGTTCATTAGTTAAATCTCCTAAAAATTCTAATTTTAAAATTGGTTTAGTTGAACTTAAGTCCCCATCCCGCGTCAAATTTGGTATCATAGCCTAGGTTTAGGATTGTTTATGCATTTACACAGTGAGAGATTTTTATGTTCGAACATGGAAATAGTGATATATTTGATAAATTGTCTTCATTGATTTTAGACTCTAAAAAAGAAATACTAGCTGAACTTAATCCTAGGTTCAATGCACATGATGCTAGGATAGAGACTTTAAATGCCAGAGTTAACTCATGTTTTCAGATTTTCAAAATTGTATTTATTATTTTAATTTATTTAAATAATTGTTGGAAAATATATTTTCGTTTATACAGAAAAATATGTATTTTCGAATAACAAAATGGTTTTGCCAAATTATATTTTCAAAATTAGATTTTGGATTTTTAAAATATTGTTTAAATATTATTAATTTGAATTATTATTGTAATCAAATATTATATTTGATTTGATTAATATAGTTTTAAAATTAATTATTATTATCTTCGACCAATAGAAAGATTTGCTAAATTATTTTTATAAGATTTGAATTTATGCAAATATACTTTCAATTTTATTTGAAAATATTGGATGTTTTTTAAAATATTATTATGATCAATTATTGATTGAGATTTAATCAATATAGTTTTGAGAATGATTTGATATGAATTTAATGAAAAGATTTATTCATTAGATTCTTTACCCTTCCAAGTAGGAAATTATGTGTTAATCTCATCTATTTAAGGAGAGTTTTTCTTTCTTTTTTCCAAAACCAAAATCCTTCAACCTAATCCTTTAATTCTAATTAAGTAATTGCTACCCATTATATATACCCTTATGAACATCTCTCATCTTTTTCTTTCTCAAAATTCTTTTTTTGGGTCCAAAATAGTCCAAAATTTGTCATAAATTTAGTCTCATTTTTTAGAAGCTATAGCAACTTCGTGAAGCCGTTGCAATCAACTCCAGACTCCGTTTACCTCCAATTTTTTGTTAGAACCGTATCGAGTTTAGCTTTCCAAATCTATAAATTTTTTTGTAATTATGAATATGATTTCTGAAAAAGTGTTTAAGTGTCAGTTGTCCAAAAAATTAATATGTCACACTGTTTTCAGATTTCGGGAGATTCTGAACTCCGTTTTACAAACCGTTTAATATTTTGGAAATCTAACACACAGACCTTTTCAGAAATTAAGAAATATTTTAATATTTTATTTAATTTGTATAAGCCATCGATGGCCAATGATTACTAAATTAGTAGCGGTTAGCCATAATTACAATAACTTTCAACCAAATCGAGATTGTGTTGCACACGTCAACTCCAAACTTAACTCGAGACATACACTATTGCTTTATGTTCTTAGTACATTATAATGTTACTTTTTATTGTATTTTTATTTAGTATCCCGTTGAGATACGATTGTGACACGATAGGATTACCGTTGTTCAGTTATTGTTGTTTAGCAATCGGAAGGGAAAATGCTCAATAGGTATATGGACAAAACTCAATTATTGTTATTGTAGATAACTAAGTCATACAACTCATATATGGATTAGTTGTACTTTTATTATGGATAGCCATCTATATGATGTGCTGTATTAGCCCAGCTGTTCACATGTCGAAAGGTATCCTCACACTGTCTGTTAGTCTTTACTTGTTCATGTTCATTGTCCAGTTGTCTTGTTTATATATGTTATTACCAGTGGTCTTCTTGTATGTGTTTACTGTTTTCAATTTATATATATGTTTCCTTTATTGCTATATTACATACTCTATCTAACTTTATTTTGTTTTGAGTTACATTATTGTAGTAGGGTTGTACTTTACTTCTTTTCTGACTGGATATGTTGTAGGTGACTTAATATTTTGTACTTGGGACCCTTCTGGTAGAGATAGAGACATATGAAGGCCAACCTTAGATTCTAGATAGATCAGATAGTTTTTGAATTTAAATATTTAGTGGGTTTGTTTCTGAATATTATTTTGATGTATTATTGGATTTATATTTGAATAATTATTGTTTAGAGCAAATAGATATAATTTTAATATACTTGAGATTAACATGGAGGTCTAGACAACGACTACTGTCGATGCTGCGGCGTAGCCTGGACTTGGCCACGTACTCGTATCCCAAAAGTAGAAGCGGAATGTGACAAGAGTCAACCAAATGGAAGTAATATGTCCTTGAACATCCCACCAAACAATCGTGCGAGATCCATCTCATTCGGGAGTGACCACAACCATCCTGGACTAAATGCATATACAACACAACATGCTCGAAAGGGTCCTAGAAATGTCATACACCCCACCGAAAGGCATAATCCCGCTAATCCTGCTCCACCTAGGATAGAGAAACATAGAGATAGGATTTGCCATGATATCCATGGCGATTTCGACTAGGAATATCATCCAAGAGACCAGACCTATAGTTTTCGTGGTGATGACATCACTAAGTAAAGGTAGAGGTCTCATCCTTTGATGGTCGCATGCCATAATCCTAAGGCCTTCAGCAATTGATTATCTAACATTGACGACTATTTTGAGTGATATGATATGTGTGACGAGAGATGCATCCAATTTACCCAAATGAAATTGACTGATTCCGTTAGGATATATTGGTCTTCAGTTGAGAAGGACAAAGAACGCTTATGCAGAGTCCCTATAGACATGTGGCTCAAGATGAAAAGATCCTTCGTGAAAAGTACCTACCATGATTCTATAGAGACCATCTAATGGACCAAATGGCCACATTTTGTCAGGGTAACTTGTCAGTATATGACTACATGACTAAGTTCGACGAATTGATGTCTTGTTGTAAGATCATTGAGGACCCCCGAGTTACGCTCTTACGATTTTGATCTGGCTTACAATCTGAATTTAGACGTAAAATTGGACTTTTGAAGGCAAAACTGTAGAAGATGCCTACCAAATAGCGCTCTAATTTGAGCAATATCAAAAGTTCTTCAACTATAATAAGTCTTACCAACAAAAGGACTAAACTAAACTATAGGACAAACAACCCATTAAGCTACGTACGACTATCGATAAGGAAAAAGGGAAAAACCACTATGGTTGAGGGTAAGGGACCCAAGTTCTACAATTGTCAAGGTATTGGACATTTTTCTCATCAGTGTCCATCTAGGAACTTGCATTTGGGTAGGGGTCAAATGACTCGAAGGGTGACTCAGAGTCTAAACTTGAAGAAGACCCCGAGTTGATGAAGAAGCTAGTGAATGTGAACTTGATTTAACCTCCTCAATTGTACCCTTACATGTGGTTAGATGCATGCTCGTTACACCTGTAGGCGGGGTAGACTAGAAACACACTCATATTTTCCACATCTTCATCAAAAATAACAATAAATTTTATAAGCTGATAATTGATGGAGGGTGTTGCGTTAACGGAATTGCTAAGACGGTCTTAGAGAAGATAGGACTTAAGGCCGAGAAGCACCCCGAGCCCTACAGTGTTATATGAGTTGATAAGACTGCACACTCTGTCACTCAAAGATGCCTGGTTTCCATACATTTTTCTTCATCTTATGAAGATACCATATGGTGTGACGTCCTTCCTATGGACGTTGCGCATATTTATTGGGAAGACCGGGGCTTTATGACCTAGACATTACTAATTTTGGGAAGATCAACACGTATATGTTCACTCATAAAAATAAGCTTGTGTTGTATCCATCAAAATCTAAGGAGTTTCCGATTGGGCCCATGTTCGAACCAGAAATGTCTAAAGCGAGCAAGAGAGCAGTCCACCTGGTGAAAAAGTGAGAGTTTATCTATGAGAACAAGGAGGAGGGACTTGTATATGCTATTATCACCATTAGTCTTGCACCTACTCACTACCAAAATTTGTCGATTTAGCGACGACCAGATCCGTCGCCAGTCTGACGGAAATTTCTATTAGCGACCGATCACTGACGGGTTTTGGCCAAAAAAAATCCGTCGGCAATCAGCTCGTCGCTAATAACGGTCCGTCGCTACGTAGTCGTCAAGCGACGGACTAGCGATGGCATTTCGACTTCACAATACGGAGCATAAGCGACTACTTTCCGACGGACTGTCGTCCATTTCAAGTATTAAATACTGAACTGTTTAGACAATAGCGACGTAAAGTTCCGTCGGTAAACCGTCGTAATAGCGTATCAGAGTGTATCGTCCCGTCGCTACGCTGTCGACCGCCGTCGATAATAAAGGACGAATTAGCGACGGTTTGCTGACGAAAAATCCGTCGATCAGCTTCTGGAAATGCTTGACATTTCCAGCACCATGGCGACGGAATAGTCGCCACTAATCCGTCGCTACGTCGTCGACAGAGCGACTGATTAGTGGCGGATTATCCGTCGCCATGGTTCTGGAAATGTCAAGCATTTCCAGAACCTTGTCGACGGATTGTTCGTCGCTACGCCATCGCGAGAGCGACTGATTAGTGGCTGATTATCAGTCGCCTTGGCGACGGCTAATCCGTCGCTATTTCCGTCGAACTATATACCACCAGAACCTTGTCGACGGATATTCCGTTGATCACCCGTCGCTACCTGGAAACAGTTTTAAATCTCCAGTTAGCGACGGCTCATCCGTCGAAAATCAGTCAGAAACTGGGAATATCCGTCGCTAACCAGTCACTAGTCCGTCTCTAACTGAGATTTTTTGGAAAAAAAAAATTGCAGCACTTTCCCTGTTCACAAAAATATGCATAAACCAAACCAATATATAATACACACCAATTATCCAACAATCACATAGACAAAATATATAATGCAAACCAATTATCTAAGAATCACATAGACCAAATATGCACATACGAATTTAATGCACACCAATTATCCAAGAATCACAGACCAAACCAAATTAGTAGAAAATAAACATCAATTATCCTGAAGAGTAACATAATATCCGGTGTTATAATCAGATTATAGCACAATTAATCCAAAGCTCTCACAAATATTCCAAATTTTCTTAATACAATATTTTAAGAAGAAGGAGGAGGTCGATTGTCCGGTGGTGGTAATCCCAGCTGCGACCGACGAATATACTCTTCCACTAGGTACGGCGGCAAGCCATTGTAGACACTGCTTGGAAGTCGGCATAGCTGTTCTGGCGACATCAGATCCAGGAGTGACGTCACAGTCGTAGGCGGTACCACAGGTGCATCAGGGTTGAAAGAAAGATGACCATGGAAGAAGGACCGACACCAGCAGTCGTGTCACTCCCCGTTTTCAGAATGCGTATTTTTATTCATGTACAACTCATGTATATTTATTTAGTATTTATCATGTATTATCTTGTATTTAAATTCCTTTAAATTCATGTTAATTAACTATCTGCATTTTATTTCCTGCAATTTTATTCCTGTATTTTATTTTCTGTATTTTATTTCTTGCTGTTATTTTCTGCTTTAGTCTTGCTTATGGTTCGG
The DNA here is from genome assembly GCA_029216955.1 of Iris pallida. NCBI lineage: Eukaryota > Viridiplantae > Streptophyta > Magnoliopsida > Asparagales > Iridaceae > Iris > Iris pallida. Next base: position 60,447 of record JANAVB010020610.1, read on the forward strand.
GTTCATGGAGGGTTTTTCGGGTTCATGATGGTTTAACCCGACCCAAACCCCCACCTACCACCATCCTTCCTATTTAAGCTTCCATCTCCTTCTTTCTCCTCATAACTCTCATTCTTCACTATTACTTCTTCTTCTTCCTCATCACTCTCTCCACCAACCCATCAGCAGGCAAGTGCAATCTTGCTTCTTGCTTGGAGAACCATTTTTATGGTTCATTTCTCTTTCTCTCATGATTCTGAGAGAGTTTAGTACTTAGCATTTTTGATTTCTTTGGCTGGTTTCTCCTAGATCTAAGTTGTTATATTCTCGGTTTTTTATGGGTTCTGATCTCCCAACTTAGCGTGCTTTCTGGCTGGGAACTTCACTTCTGGCTTGGAACAGGTTCAGACACGCACACATTCTTACGTGTCTGTGTGGATTTTCAGTCACGCTCACGTCTGTACGTGTCTGCGTGGATTTTAGTCACGCTCATGTTCTTACATGTTAGCGTGGATTTTTAGTTACGTACACGTTCTTACGTGTCTGCGTGGATTTTCAGTCACGCTCACGTCTGTACGTGTCTGCGTAGATTTTAGTCACGCTTATGTTCTTACATGTTAGCATGGATTTTTAGTCACGCACACGTTCTTACATGTCTGCGTAGATTTTCAGTCACGCTCACGTCTGTACGTGTCTGCGTGGATTTTAGTCACGCTCATGTTCTTACATGTTAGCGTGGATTTTTAGTCACGCACACGTTCTTACGTGTCTGCGTTGATTTTTAGTCACGCTCATGTCTGTACGTGTCAGCGTAAATTTTAGTCACGCTCACGCCCTTACATGCCAGCGTGAATTTTGAGTTACGCTCACGTCTTGCGTGCGTGCGTCAATTTCTTGTCACACTTTTCACGCTCACTTGTGCGTGCGTAAATTTCTTATCATTCTTCACGCTCACTTATGAGTGCGTGAATTTCCCGTCATGCTCACACTGTGCGTGCCAACGAGAATTTCTTACCACTTTTCACGCTCACGCTGTTTACATGCTCACTCCAACCTGCTAGACTTGTTGGCATGACTTTTGGCCTTAGCTTAGACTTGTTGGCGTGACTTTCTAACCTGGGTGTTTTATTTGTTCTATAACTTATTCATTTAATGATGGCATGATAATTCTTCTATTATATCCATAAGCCTTTTGGCATGGACTTGATAAATCATGATATGTTAATATTGTTAAATCAGATTGTTATGTGGAATGTGTCATGTGTCTTGATTGGTTTATGGATACCCAGTATGACTGGAACTTAACCTTGAGAATTATAGACTCGACCCCATGAAATACTAATTGACCTTCATGCCTTGTCACCATTGATGATAATGGTTATCTTGACTATAATTGATCATGCGTTCCTAGTTGGAACTAAGAGACTGGCTAGTCATCTTATTGAATGAAATGAACGAGACACGTTCATGTAATGAACTATTACAATCGATTAGCCGATCCTGAATATTGGCATACAGGCACATGCAGGCTTCAAATTATTTATTTATCTATTTTACAAAAATAGCATGTGTACTTTATGGTCAAGGCATGATTACTCCGTGGTTAGATTTGATTGTTGCATCACGCTATGTAAAACCTACAACCTAGCCGCACGGGTATCGTTGTAGAGTTGCGCATATCGTACCCCGTACGAAAATACTCATTTGAATGACTATGATCCACGGCATGGAACTTCACTCAACGTAGGGACTATTAAGTTAAATAAAATAATGATGGCATGGAGAGAATGGATTCCCGAGTTCTTACATGGCAGCCCTCTTTGGGACTATTAAGTGCCCGACAGGCCGGCTGGTTCCCACAGATACTGTAAATCTGTCACACGGGCAGGGAACAGTATCTGCTTATATTATTGTACATGCTATATTAACGACGTGCGTCCCGCTGGGACTCGTCTAATTACATGATTGGCGTAATTGATTGATTGGATAGACTAGCCTTGTTTGCACATAGTATGAACTGAGGAATCCCTATTTACATAATTCCAGGATAACTTGGGACTCACAATAGCAGGCCGTAGTAGTTGATTGGCCGTTCAAGATGATTTATTTGTGTACTGTACCTACTCTGTTGCCTAACTGAGATGATCAGAATGTCAGGACATGACGGGCCAACTTCTGTCCTTGTTTGGTTGGGAGGTTGGTTCGAAGTGTCGTGATGTTATGTGAATCCTAGTAGGAAGCAGAGATCTATTATTATATTCTCTTACTTACTGGTTTAGTCCTTCATATCGTGCTTCCTTGTGGTACTTGCTATTAGAGGTCTAACCTCTCTGGTTTTGCATGGCCAGATTTAGAGCCGGTCCCCGAGGATCCAGCTTACTTCTACCTCCAAGATGGTCAATACTAGGGGAATGATTACAGGAGGACTCGAGTGGGTTTCTTACTTCACCGCTCATTTTGTTATTTACTTCTTACTTAGCCGTTTGGCACCGACATGTTAGTCGGATTGTCTTGCACTTACTTTTGTATAATTGTAACTAAAGTCAGACTGCAGCTGATAACAATTGTGTACATGTTACTATACCATCTGGCTATGTCTTGTAAAGCCAGATCTCAAGAACATTTTGGTTGAGCGTTTGGGACGCCTTACTGCTTTATCTTACATGTTCTCTATTTCTGTTTCTTGTTTGAATGATTGAGACAATAGATGTGAAGTGACCATAGTAAGACTTTTATGTAGTATGTACCCCCTCGTCTGGTTAGACAGCATTGATCGTATTATACGGTATTCATCTACCCGTAATACGTAGCTGGCTGAGTCATTCTCCCGCTCTCCAGTATTCTGGTTCTGGGGCGTGACAAGGTTTTAGTGGTGGCCCATGCAGGTCTGATTTCAGACTTGTAGGGTGTTTTGATTTATAGGATGTCTCAATCACACGTGTTCCCCCTTGATCTCATGATTCATTATTCTCAACCTTTGCTTGACATTCCGGTATCCTTTGACTTCATCGATCCTTCATGTCCGGTTGTTTAATTGTTCTCTTGTCCCTTTTCTTAGGGGCACTTCGTCCGCATCGGTCAGAGCTGGACAACAACAGGAGCAACATGGACAACCTGACCCTGTTGGTAAGCAACAAGGGCCAGTCTCACCTCAGGAGGCTATCCAGGAAGAAGTGATAGTGGAACCAGCAGCTGGATCGCAGTATCCGGATGTTCCACCACCACCAACAGTTCCACCTACCCAAGTGGACACACCAGCCCTTCTGGAGATCATGAGAAGAATGATGGCTACTCAGCAACATCAGATGTTGGCCCAGCAGCGTATGCACACTCAGCTACAAGAGCAGAATGTGTTGCTCAACCAAGGATTGCAGACGACTTTGGAAAGAGGAGCGAGGACTGATTTAGGAGCATCAGCCAGGTTTTGCAAGTACAACCCCCGCCGTTTTGAGGGCACAGAGGATGCCATCTTAGCAGATGCATGGCTTAAGGACATGGAGGCTATTCTGACAGCAGCTAAGGTACCGGCAGAAGAACGTATAGATCTAGTGAATTTATTACTTCAGGATCTCGCATGTGATTGGTGGGAATCAGAGGAAGTGGGCATCAGACGTCCTGTGGCTTGGGACAATTTTATCGCAAGATTCAAGACCAAGTACTATGGAGTTGTGGCACGGTTTGAGCTACAACAGAAGTTTATCAGCCTCAGATAGGCTGGCAAGACTGTAAATGCTTATGCAGCAGAGTTCTGCAGATTGAGTAGATTCGCCCCAGAGATGGTAGCAACAGAGAGCCAGAGGGCTATGAGGTTTCAGCAAGGGTTTCATCTTGAACTCTTGCAATTGATAGAGGGACACAATTACCAAACTTTCGACGAAGTGTTGACGGCAACTCGAAGGCATGAGATCACCATTCAGAGGCTTGTGACAAGGACTGGGGGTCAGAAGAGATCTCACAGTCAGATTGAAGGAGGAGGGGGAGCAGCGCCCCGAACAACAGCACCATCCACTGGCATTCGTATCCACGATGTGGCGATACGAGGACCAGCACCACCACCCAGGCAGCAGCAACAACAACAGAGGAAGAACCAGCAACCCCCGACGGGCTACACTTATTGTGGGAAGATAGGGCACACTAGAGATGTGTGTCGTACATTGAATGGACTGTGTCTGATATATGGAAATCCAAACCATCGGGTTACCATATGTCCCATGAATTCGAGGTCAGGAGGACCAGGGCAGCAGTTTCCTGCTCTGCCAGCACCAGGGGCAGGCCAGCATCGAGGACCAGCAGTGGCAGTAAGGCCGTTGGCACAGCGTCCGTTAATGATGCAGGCTCAGATATTTCGGCAGCAGGGACCGCCGATACAGCAACACCAGCATAGATCACCCCAGCATCATCAAGGAAGGGGCTAGCAACAGCATCAGGTTAGGCCGCAGCATGGAAACCAGCAAGGAGGTCGAGGGCAAGCATTCACTCTGTCCTTGGAAGAGGCATTGGCATCGGGAGATGTTGTGGCAGGTAACATTCTCGTCGTCTCATATCCCGCAGTAGTATTGTTTGATTCGAGAGCATCCCATTCATTTATATCTGCACAATTTGCGACACGACTAGGAATGGAGTTCGAGGCATTGCCAGGGATGTTGAATATACTCACTGGTAATGGGCTCGTAGGGGTTAGTAGAGTTATTTTAGCGTGTAGTGTTGTAGTTTGCGGGCATTCCTTACCCGCCCGGTTGATAGAATTTTCTGTTAGAAATTTCGACGTTATCTTAGGCATGGACTGGCTGAAAGACAGTCATGCGATAATAGATTGTCGTAGAGGGAGTGTATCTTTTGATATTCCAGGCATGAAGTGGTTCACCTTAGTCAGATCAGAGACAACTCAGCAAGAGCAGGGAGTAATAGCAGCAATGGAAGAAGTTCAGATTCTGGAGGTAGTTGAAGAGTTTCTTGACGTATTTCCTGAAGAACTTTCAGGTCTACCACCGGTTAGGGATATTGAGTTCAGTATAGAATTGGTACCAGGAACTAAACCGATATCAGATCGGGTTTACAGAATGGCAGATTCAGAGCAGGCCAAGGTATATCAACACATAGAGGAACTGAAGGAGAAGAAGTTCATCCAAGCTAGCGTGTCACCATGGGCAGCACCAGTGGTACTTGTGGGGAAGAAGGATGGGTCATCCAGATTGTGCATTGACTACAGGAAGCTTAGCGCGGCAACAGTGAAGAACAAGTATCCATTATCCAGGATCGACGACTTGTTTGATCAGTTGAGCAAAGCTAGAGTTTTCTCCAAGATAGATCTTCGTTCAGGGTACCATCAGGTGAGGGTTCGGAAGGAAGATATTCCCAAGACAGCATTCAGGTCGAAGTATGGGCATTATGAATTCTTAGTAATACCGTTTGGTTTGACCAATGCTCCAGCAATATTCATAGATTTGATGAATCGCATCTTTATGCCATACTTAGACCAGTTTGTCGTTGTGTTTCTTGACGACATTCTCGTATACTCTGCTAGTAAAGAGGAGCATGAAGACTACCTCAGGAAAGTGTTGCAGGTTTTGAGAAAGAACCAGTTGTATGCCAAGCTCAGCAAGTGTGAGTTTTGGTCGGATCATATTTTATTTTTGGGTCACATCATATCAGGAGCAGGAGTAGCAGTAGATCCCAAGAAGATAGAAGCAGTAGAAAGTTGGCTAGTACCCAAGACCGTAGCAGATGTGCGGAGCTTCTCGGGATTGGCAGGATATTACAGAAGGTTTGTGTCAGACTTTGCAAGGCTTTCAGCACCCATGACCCGTTTAACCCGGAAGGATGTACCATTCGTTTGGTCGGCAGAATGTTAGGCATCATTTGAGACTTTGAAGCAGAAGTTGATATCAGCACCTATTCTTACATTGCCAGTTGGATCCGAAGGTTTTACAGTATATTATGATGCGTCAGGTAAAGGACTTGGATGTGTCCTTATGCAGCATGGGAAGGTGATAGCATATACATCTAGGCAGCTTCGGAACCACGAGAAGAATTACCCAACTCATGATTTGGAGTTAGCGGCAGTAGTGTTTGCTCTGAAGCTATGGAGGCATTACTTATATGGTGATCGAGTGGAGATGTACACAGACCATAAAAGTCTGAAGTACATCTTTACTCAGAAGGAGCTGAACATGAGGCAGAGAAGATGGTTGGAGTTGATTAAGGATTATGACGTGGAGCTTCAGTATCATCCAGGCAAGGCTAATGTAGTAGCAGACGCTCTCAGCAGGAGAGGCGGCACATTTATGTTGACAACGCAGAGGCATATCTTAGAAGACCTTCAGGAGATGGGCATCGAAGTTATACTTCCTAGTGATGTAGGAGTTCTAACAAGTCTGCAAGTTCAATCCGACTTGGTAGGCAGGATCAAGGCAGCTCAGGCACAAGACCCAAGGATTCAGAAGCTTAGGGCAGAATGTGAGTCAGGACTCATGAAGGAGATGACAATTCATGAAGATGGTACACTTAGGTTTGGATCACGTCTATGTGTGCCTAATGGAGATATCAGACATGAGGTTATGGCAGAAGCTCACAGTTCTCAGTATTCTATTCATCCTGGAGGGACCAAGATGTACCAAGATATCAAGCAGCATTTCTGGTGGAACGGGATGAAGAGGAAGATAGCTAGATTTGTTTTCCATTGCTTGGTATGTCAGCAAGTAAAGACAGAACAGCAGCGGCCAGCTGGGTTATTACAACCGCTTCCTATTCCGGAATGGAAATGGGAGCATATTACAATGGACTTTGTGACCGGTTTACCGAGATCACCAAGTGGTAAGGACGTTATTTGGATAATAGTGGACCGACTTACGAAGGTAGCACACTTTCTTCCTTTCAGAGTAGGGCAATCTACAGAAAAGTTGGCAGAGTTGTATATGCAACAGATAGTCAGGCAGCATGGAGTCCCTGTCAGTATTGTATCGGATCGAGATACCCGCTTCACATTATATTTCTGGAAGAGCTTACATCATAGTCTGGGTACCAAGTTAAGGTTTAGCACGGCTTACCATCCGCAGACGGATGGGCAATCAGAAAGAACGATTCAGACTTTGGAAGATATGTTGCGAGCTTGCACTCTAGATTTTGGAGGGTCTTGGGAGAGTCACCTGCACTTAGTCGAGTTCTCATACAACAATAGTTATCAAGCCAGTATCCAGATGGCGCCATTCGAAGCACTATATGGTAAGAAGTGTAGGTCGCCGCTTGCATGGGACGATATCGGAGAGAGGAAGATGTTAGGCCCAGAAATGATTGTTCAGACGGTTGAAGTGGTTAAGGGAATTAGAGAGCGACTTCGAGTTGTGCAGGACAGGCATCGTCATTGGGCGGACCAGCATCGTAGGCCATTAGAGTTCTCTGTTGGGGACCACGTATTCTTGCGGATCTCACCTACTCGTGGGGTCATTAGATTTGGCGTTCGCGGGAAATTGAGTCCGCGGTACGTGGGCCCATTTGTTATCCTTGATCGGATAGGCGATGTTGCTTATCGTTTATCCCTCCCACCTTTGTTATGAGAGGTGCATGACGTGTTTCATGTATATCAACTATATAGGTATGTATCGGACCCAAGCCATATCCTCGATCATTCTGAGCTGGTTGTTGGTACCAACCTGTCTTACGAGGAACAACCTGTGTCCATTTTGGACCGAAGAGAGAAGATACTCAAGAACCGAACAATTAGTCTTGTCCGTGTTGCTTGGGGTCATCACTCATTGGGAGAGTCAACGTAGGAACGTGAGGATGATATCCGATCACGGTATCCACACCTATTTGACTCACAAGGTATATCTCTTTCTGTATACTTTGATTGTCCTGATTCTTCATGCTTATCGCCTTATGGGTAGAGCTACTTGATATCGTGGATTGATGGATTTACATATATAGTACTTGCTTTTGATATGGTAATAATGATTGCTTGCTCACTAGAATTGCTTGTATTAGTTTAGCTCCGATATTTCTACCTGCTTGGATTTGAAATTCCGAGGACGGAATTTTTCTAAGGTGGGTAGAGATGTCACTCCCCGTTCCCAAAATACGTATTTTTATTCATGTACAACTCATGTATATTTATTTAGTATTTATCATGTATTATCTTTTATTTAAATTCCTTGAAATTCATGTTAATTAATTATCTGCATTTTATTTCCTGCAATTTTATTCCTGCATTTTATTTTCTGTATTTTATTTTCTGCTGTTATTTTCTGCTTTAGTCTTGCTTATGGTTCGGGTTCATGGAGGGTTTTTCGGGTTCATGATGGTTTAACCCGACCCAAACCCCCACCTACCACCATCCTTCCTATTTAAGCTTCCATCTCCTTCTCTCTCCTCATAACTCTCATTCTTCACCATTACTTCTTCTTCCTCCTCATCACTCTCTCCACCAACCCATCAACAGGCAAGTACAATCTTGCTTCTTGCTTGGAGAACCATTTTTATGGTTCATTTCTCTTCCTCTCATGATTCTGAGAGAGTTTAGTACTTAGCATTTTTGATTTCTTTGGCTGGTTTCTCCTAGATCTAAGTTGTTATATTCTCGGTTTTTCATGGGTTCTGATCTCCCAACTTAGCGTGCTTTCTGGCTGGGAACTTCACTTCTGGCTTGGAACAGGTTCAGTCACGCACACGTTCTTACATGTCTGCGTAGATTTTTAGTCACGCTCACGTCTGTACGTGTCGGCGTGGATTTTAGTCACGCTCATGTTCTTACATGTTAGCGTGGATTTTTAGTCACGCACACGTTCTTACGTGTCTGCGTGGATTTTCAGTCACGCTCACGTCTGTACGTGTCTGCATGGAATTTAGTCACGCTCATGTTCTTACATGTTAGCGTGGATTTTTAGTCACGCACACGTTCTTACGTGTCTGCGTAGATTTTCAGTCACGCTCACGTCTGTACGTGTCGGCGTGGATTTTTAGTCACGCTCATGTTCTTACATGTTAGCGTGGATTTTTAGTCACGCACACGTTCTTACGTGTCTGCGTTGATTTTTAGTCACGCTCACGTCTGTACGTGTCAGCGTGGATTTTAGTCACGCTCACGCCCTTACATGCCAGCGTGAATTTTGAGTTACGCTCACGTCTTGCGTGCGTGCGTGAATTTCTTGTCACACTTTTCACGCTCACTTGTGCGTGCGTGAATTTCTTATCATTCTTCACGCTCACTTATGAGTGCGTGAATTTCCCGTCATGCTCACACTGTGCGTGCCAACGAGAATTTCTTACCACTTTTCATGCTCACGCTGTTTACACGCTCACTCCAACCTGCTAGACTTGTTGGCGTGACTTTTGGCCTTAGCTTAGACTTGTTGGCGTGACTTTCTAACCTGGGTGTTTTATTTGTTCTATAACTTATTTATTTAATGATGGCATGATAATTCTTCTATTATATCCTTAAGCATTTTGGCATGGACTTGATAAATTATGATATGTTAATATTGTTAAATCAGATTGTTATGTAGAATGTGTCATGTGTCTTGATTGGTTTATGGATACCCAGTATGACTGGAACTTAACCTTGAGAATTATAGACTCGACCCCATGAAATACTAATTGACCTTCATGCCTTATCACCATTGATGATAATGGTTATCTTGACTATAATTGATCTTGCGTTCCTAGTTGGAACTAAGAGACTGGCTAGTCGTCTTATTGAATGAAATGAAGGAGACACGTTCATGTAATAAACTATTACAATCGATTAGCCGATCCTGAATATTGGCATACAGGCACATGCAGGCTGCAAATTATTTATTTATCTATTTTACAAAAACAGCATGTGTACTTTATGGTCAAGGCATGATTACTCCGTGGTTAGATTTGATTGTTGCATCACGCTATGTAAAACCTACAACCTAGCCGCACGGGTATCGTTGTAGAGTTGCGCATATCGTACCCCGTACGAAAATACTCATTTGAATGACCATGATCCACGGCATGGAACTTCACTCAACGTAGGGACTATTAAGTTAAATAAAATAATGATGGCATGGAGAGAATGGATTCCCGAGTTCTTACATGGCAGCCCTCTTTGGGACTATTAAGTGCCCGACAGGCCGGCTGGTTCCCACAGATGCTATAAATCTGTCACACGGGCAGGGAACGGTATCTGCTTATATTATTGTACATGCTATATTAACGACGGACGTCCCGCTGGGACTCGTCTAATTACATGATTGGCGCAATTGATTGATTGGATAGACTAGCATTGCTTGCACATAGTAAGAACTGAGAAATCCCTATTTGCATAATTCCAGGATAACTTGGGACTCACAATAGCAAGCCGTAGTAGTTGATTGGCCGTTCAAGATGATTTGTTTGTGTACTGTACCTACTCTGTTGCCTAACTGAGATGATCAGAATGTCAGGACATGACGGGCCAACTTCTGTCCTTATTTGGTTGGGAGGTTGGTTCGAAGTATCGTGATGTTATGTGAATCCTAGTGGGAAGTAGAGATCTATTATTATATTCTCTTACTTACTGGTTTAGTCCTTCATATCGTGCTTCCTTGTGGTACTTGCTATTAGAGGTCTAACCTTTCTGGTTTTGCATGGCCAGATTTAGAGCCGGTCTCCGAGGATCCAGCTTACTTCTACCTCCAAGATGGTCAATACTAGGGGAATGATTGCAGGAGGACTCGAGTGGATTCCTTACTTCACCGCTCGTTTTGTTATTTACTTCTTACTTAGCCGTTTTGCACCAACATGTTAGTCGGATTGTCTTGCACTTACTTTTGCATAATTGTAACTAAAGTCAGACTGCAGCTGATAACAATTATGTACATGCTACTATACCATCTGGCTATGTCTTGTAAAGCCAGATCTCAAGAACATTTTAGTTGAGCGTTTGGGATGCCTTACTGCTTTATCTTACATGTTCTCTATTTCTGTTTCTTGTTTGAATCATTGAGACAAAAGATGTGAAGTGACCATAGTAAGACTTTCATGTAGTATGCACCCCCTCCTCTGGTTAGACAGCATTGATCGTATTATACGGTATTCATCTACCCGTAATACGTAGCTGGCTGAGTCATTCCCCCGCTCTCCAGTATTCTGGTTCTGGGACGTGACAAGTCGACAAACCAGTAGAAGACGGACCAACACCATCAGCAGACGGACTGGCAGCAGCAGACGGAGGCAGAAAGTACGTGGTAAATTGCTTCCGCAAGGACGACACCGCCTTGTGCAGCTGCGTAAGCTGCGACCTAACATTATCGTCTGCCGGGGCCACGGGAGGAGGCGGTGTCGGTGGAAATCTCTGCGTCGCCATGTGCAATGGCCCTAGGGAGCCGACTCCGTACAGGAGCCCTTTCTTAAAGTCGTCGACGGTATCTACGAACAAGTCGTTACGAGCGGCCAAAGAAGAGGGCGTCCGGGCGGGCGTTGTTTTACCGACATCCTCGGTGTCAGTTAACTGAGCCCGACTAAGGGCCTCACGATACGAAGCCTATCAAATGAATGTGTTTATATTATAAGATTTATCTAAGTTGTAATCTAAATCCTATGTTTCACTGAGTTAAGTATGAATCCTAAGTTTACCTAAGTTATAGTCCGAATACTTTTAATTCTAACGTAAATCTCATAAACATAAGTACTTACATCAGTCTCCTTGGCCCTCTCGCCGACGAAGCTCCCGCCCTTCCGTCTTTTGTGCGTATGCTGGAACACGTCGTGTATGGTGACCGATTTTGGCGCCCTTTCCTCCTTCACCGCCCGTTGGGCATGCATACAAAATTTTTGTAGAACGTCGATAACTCCTTTAATTAATAATACCTAATTCGATAGTGAAATAAATTTACGGTAGCTCACCAGATCTGCAAGCGTCGCTGCGTGGAGCCTTGATCCCCCCATATGAAGGCCCGCGGCCTATCGGTTCGCCTTCGCCTTCTCCGATTTCTCCTTGTACGCAGGGGTATCCATCATACCTAAGAGGTCCTCATAATACTCCTGCCGGATCCAATTCGGCCTCGTATGCCCCATTTTCAGGTCATGAATCATATCCTGTATCTTCTTCGAGGCATCGCTTCTGTATGTCCTGCGGATCGCGTCCTCGTAATGGGGGGCCACCAGTACGTCGTCTAACATAGAAATTCAATTATCACGTAATTTAAAAAATGGTTGATTAAAGAGTAACTAATAATTAACCAGAAGATATAGATATATACCCTCAACTCGTCGAGCCAGACGTACTTCACGTTTAGGGGCACCGACGAAAAGTTGAGGTAGGGACCGTGGAAGTTAGCCCTGATAATTTCTCCAAGAGCCCTGCCAACATTAAACGAAAAAACCTACAAAGAAGAAACGACTGAATTATTAACTTGAATAAATGAAAGACATTTAATAAATTATCTTAAATTTACTTACGAGGTCTCCGCGGGCCATAGCTCTCGTCGAAACTCGCCTCTCGGCATCTCTGGTGCCGTCGGAGGATCTGCGGGTCCGCGCATGTACTCCCCAGTAACCGGATGGAATCGAGTATAGGGGTACTCTGGGGCCCACTATGCAGTAACGGGGGCATCCCCTGGTGGATCCGCTGCTGGTGGTTCCGATAGCGGAACGAATCCGCTAGCAGATCCGGACTCATGCCTCGATAAAGTGGTCGATCGAGGGCGGGATGTGTCTGTGCCTGTGGTACTCTCCGGGTCGGGGTCGCTCGATGGGGTCACATCCCGGGAACTTTGAATGCGACCACGACCACAGCACCACTACGACCACGACCACGACCCGCACCACCACCACCACCACGACCACCACCAGCACCACGACCACGGCCAGCCATCATGACCTGTAAATAGAACACATAAACATAATTAACAATATAAAAGTGTAAATGGATATAAAAAACTAAACTAAAATATATATACCACCAGTAGGGAGACGAGTGCCGCCGCGACGAAAAAGACTAGGAGTGCCATCTGCAATAAGTAAATAATCGAATGAAAAAAACATGAATTCACGTAATTGCTTTTATGAGGTCAAACTTAATTCACGTAATTGGAAGTGTTTTTAATATACAACAATATTTAACCTAATCATCGTCTTCATTCTCATCCTCGGCCTCGTCTTCTTCATCATCCTCCTCATCCTCATCCTCATCCTCATTCTTATCTTCATCGTCGATTTCATCTGTATCATCATCCCCATCAAATTCTTCGTCTTTTTCTTCTTCTTCTTCTTCTTCTTTATCTTCTTCTTCTTCTTCTTCTGCCTCAATATTTGGGACAAGATGCCTCTTTCTTCCCTGGTTGACAGCTAAGTCTTGTGTATCAACCTCTTCCTCCCCTCTATTTTCCTCAATAATATCTTTAACATCCATTGTATCTGAGTGTTGTCCCAAGTATTGGGATTTTTGATCTGGTCCTCTTGGTATGCTGGGTCTCCAACGTTGAATGTATTTCTAGATTTAATCTTGCATACTGTCCACCAGTCAAATCGATCTCTACGACGCCTTAGGTAGCTTGTATAGTAGACTTAAACAGCCTGATTTTCTATCGCAAATGTATCGGACCCTCTATACCTCCTGCGATGATTTATATCGACGAATCCAAATTGTTTATCGATTCTCCAACCGATATTTGGTATCGTATCGAACCACTCACATTTGAACATCACAATATACATATCATATGGGCCAGTATATTGTAAATCTACAATATCCCGAACCACTCCATAATAGTCAAAGTCCGGCTCGTCGTCATAGATGGTGCCTCTTATGCAAACACCGGAATCCTTGGTACTGATGTCGTCATTGATAAATTCGATATTTATAGCATTCTGAGTTGACTTAAACCTGAAGCCATTAACGACATAGCCTGGCCAAGTCTTTATTTGCTTCTTCGGTCCCAATGCCAGATAACGAACACTCTTATGAGTGAGTGTTGTTTCAGGCAATAAAACCTGTAAACAAATATTTATAATTTAAATGTTTCAGATTATATATTTATAATCTCAATTATAATCACAGTTACTTACGTATTTGCGAAACCATGACGGAAATGTACAATCAACCTCTCTTTGAAGTCCCTCATCGGTAATATCGGGTGTCCTCATTTTGACTTCATCTCTATATACACTATTAGAGAAAATAAGAATATATAAGTGTAGTCACTTACTTCATCAAATTCGAGATTATAACGAGTGCAAGTGTGCTGACTTACTTCTCCAAATCTCTCACTTCTTGTATGTCACAGTTTAACAAGACATATCGGTGAGCGGCATCATACTCGTCGTCTGTCAACCACCGTCTTTTGCTAGCCCCAACAGGCTTGCCCCTTACATTGAATATTCCTCCATCCTCAACGTCCTCGTCATTCCTTTGAGGTCTATTTCGATTTGTCTTAACATGAGTTTCGAAATAAATGGAGCAGAAGTTTGACACCTCTTCGATAAGATATGCTTCGCATATCGAAGCCTCTATATGAGCTTTGTTGCCAACTTTCTTCTTTAGATGGTGTAGGTATCTAGAGAGACAAATTATCTTGAGATATAAGAAAGAAATTTAAAACACACTAAAATTCAACTTAAATTATATCAATTTTTATGTACCTTTCAAATGGGTATATCTATCGATAATGAACAGATGCACCGACACGGGCTTCGGATGCTAGATGAATCGATAGATGCTCTATGCTATCGAAGAAGCCAGGAAGAAATATTTTCTCCAACTTGCAAATTGTTAAGATAATCTTCTCCTCAAGTTCAACCATGTGTTGCACAGTCAACTTAGTTGAACAAATATCCCTAAAAAATATTGATAGTTCGGCCAACGGAACCCATACAGCAGAAGACAACAACTCTTTCAAAGCAATGGACAGTAATCTTTCCATAAACACGTGGCAGTCATGACTCTTCATTCCCGTTAGCTTGCGTTCATTGAGAACAACGCATCTAGACAAATTCGATACATAGCCGTCGGAAAATCTTAAAGTAGATACCCCCTTGCAGATTATTAATCTATCTTTCTTGCTCAATGTGTATTGTGCTATCGGCTTACTTAATTGTCCAGCAGCTCCCCTTTGCATCAAGTTCAGATAAGGATGCTTGCATATCTCGACAATGTCTTGTCTTATTTTTGGATTGTCCTTCGTCTTTCCTTTAATGTCCATGACGGTATTAAAGACATTATCGAACAAATTCTTTTCGATATGCATAACATCAAGATTATGCCTTATAAGATTATTTTTCTAATAAGGCAAGTCCCAGAAGATACTCCGTTTGGTCCAGTTATGGGTTTGTCCGAACCCATCGACACGATTGTTCGATTGATCTTCCATTACAGTGGGCAAGTCCTTTACATCTTCCCAAATATCGTATCCCGACAATCTGGCAGGCGGATGAGAAAATTCTTGTTTTCCAGCTCTGAACGCGTCCTTGTTCTTTCTCCAAGGATGACTCGCGGACAGAAATTGACGATGACAATCAAAGAAAGAAGTTTTTCCTCCATGCTTAAGGTGGAACGCCTTACTATTTTGCATGCATATCGGACAAGACAGGGTGTCGTGAGTACTCCATCCCGACAGCATACCGTATGCGGGAAAATCATTGATTGTCCACATCAGTGAAGCTCTCATCTGAAAGTTCTGTTTCCTGGAAATATCATAGGTCGTGACGCCGATCTCCCACAGCTTTTTCAGCTCATCCACCAATGGCTGTAAATATATATCGATATTCTTCGTCAGATTTTTGGGACCCGGTATGATAGCTGTCAAGAAAATATAAGGAGTCTTCATACACATCCATGGTGGTAGATTGTAACAGAATGACCGGCCAGCAGGAGTATTGAGATCCCGACTGCCCGAAAGGGGCGAATCCATCAGAACATAGCCCCATGCGTACATTTCTAGGCTCTGCAGCAAAATCTGGATGGCAAAAATCGAAATATTTCCACGTCTCTCCATCCGAAGGATGTGACAATTCTCCATCGTCCTTTGTGCGTTCTTCGTTGTGCCACGTCATGTGTTCTGCTGTATTCTGAGACATATACATCCTCTGCAAGCGCTTCATGATCGACAAGTAATGCATATACTTGTAAGGACGTCATTTTCTAGTTGACTATCCTTTTTTCCTGACTTTCTTGTAATGATCCGCATTACAGAAGCTGCAACTTTTTACATCCTCGTTCTCCTTGTAGTACAACATGTATCCATTGCGACAACAATCTATCTTGTCGTACCCCAGTCCCAGTTGTTGGACCATCATCTTCGACTTGTAGAAGTTTTTTGGAAGCTCTTTTGATTCCTTCGGTAACACCTCCTTCATTAGTTGTGTAATCCGATCATAGCAAGTTTATGGCAAGTTAAAATCAGACTTTATGTTCAACAACCGCATCGTCACTGACAGTACGGAATGTGGCTCACAACCAGGATATAAAGAAGTTTCAGCATCCTAAAACATATCATAGAACTCTTTCGCCTCGGGATTAGGATCCTCTGGATCAAAATTAGGCTCTGCCGCGTCGTACACCATATCTCGTGCATGGTTCTGCACGTCTCCATAATCAACGGAGCATTCGTCGTCATCGACGATAAAATTCGCTGCAGCATTATCATCAAAAGCATAAGTAGCAGCATTCGCAACCTGTCTTTCCGTATATAGTTCACCTTGCGATGACCACAGGCCGTAATCACGTACAAAATCCTTACGGGTCAAATGATCTCTTACACTCACCACTTCTTCGTAACGTCTATTGCGACAATTACGACATGGACACTTGATTTTTTTTACCGTCCATAAACTGAGCTTTGCTCATGGCATACTTAAGAAACACTTCCACGCCTGCCTGAAAATCGTCACTCACACCTATTCTGCTCTCGTATTGTCGTTTGTACATCCATGTACGATCAACGAAATAACGATCCATCACAGATTGGATGTAAAAATCTGTATAGTAAGACAAACTAAACAGAATTAGTATATAATCATGTAACTGGTGGATCCGCTGGTATTCTAGCTCGAGAAGAGAAAAATCTAAGTACAGTTGTTACTAATAGTTTGATACCGATAGCTTGATACCGAGTTCGATACCGATAGTTCGATACCGATACCGATAGTGCGATACCGATACTGATAGTCCGATACCGATAGTGCGATACCGATACCGATAGTGCGATAGTATGATAGTCCGCTAACGATACCGATAGTTCGATACCGATAGTCCGATAGTTCGATACCGATACCGATAGTCTGATACCGATTCTTCGATAGTCCACTAAGTCGAAATGATTCCTCTTAAGCGTCGAGCATGTTATACACGGTTCAACTTGACGAGTTCTTAAATATTCTTGTGGTGTTGTATGCTTGCAGCAGCAACTCAAGTTTTAGAGTCATTATAGGTCAATTAATCAAACTGAGTCAATCTATCTATTTCTAAATTGCAACAGTCAACTTCTAGGATATGGGAGCTATATCCTAAATATCTAGTCTAAAATTAACTTGGTTAGGATACTAGAGTGTCCTTACTATCTAGCAAGCACTACCTTAGTCTAGACACACTAGCATTAATTATCTATAATTTCTACCATGTCTACACTCACACATTCCACCCCAAGCCGTCCTGCATTCTAATAGGCATGGTAGGCCTGCCTTCATTCCTCACTCTCTAAAGCACACATACACATATATATGTATATCACAGTTAGATGTATAGATATATCACAGTTAGATGTATAGATATATACATCTATATTCAGTGACTTATGCAGATGAAGAACTCGCACTGTCCTTGACACAGTGAACATATACACCATGAACCCAAACTCCATATTCACATTTACTAATCCAAACACCACCAAACTAATGGATAACACCCAATATGGATAACACATTATTTAGTCAATATATAAACTCAGATGAATTTGAGAAGCAAAGCCCCCTGCCGCCCCCGACCAAAGCCCGCCGCCCAGCCCCCGACGCCCCCGCCCCAAGCCCGCCGCCCAGCCCCCGACGCCACCACCCCAAGCCAGCCGCCCAGCCCCCGAATGTCCCCAAGCCCGCCATCCCCGCTGCCCCTACGTCGACACCACGATAGAGAGAGAGAGAGAGGGGATTACCTTCGGAAGAGAGAGAGAAGAGGACGCCGACGCCGATCACCGAAGCCACGGGAGAGAGATAGATAGAGAGAGAGGAGAGAGAGTGAATTTGGAGGGAATGCGAAAAGTTTCCCCCGCCATTTCAATTTAAGTCTGGAACGTATATTTAGCGACGGATTAGCGACATCAAAGAATCCGTTGCCCGGTAGTCGCTATTTTTGATACTTGGCGACTGAATATCCGTCGCTACGTAGTCGAAGAAATATTCCGCCAATATTCTCGACATAATTTCTGCCAAATAATCGACTACGTAGCGACGACTATCGATCCGTCGCTATATCTCTGACACCCTAGCGACGGATGTGCGACCTTTCCTCCCCCTAAAATTAAAATAAAAAATGTAAAGGCGTGTGGTCATAATCCGTCGGTGAGCGGCCACGAAGCCGTTGCTAACGCCGACTGAAAATTTCTGTCACTAATTGTCCGTCGCTAATTTACTGTATTTTGGTAGTGACTGATATTGTAGCTATACTTTATAAAAAAAAAAAACTTAATACAACACTTCAGTTGTCAACTGCTTATCACCCGTAGACGGATGGTCAGACTGAAGCGGTCAATATGAGTCTAGGCAATTTGTGAGGTATTTAGTTGGTGAACACCTAGCTACTTGGGCCTTATATTACCTATGACAGAGTTTGTATACAATAGTTCGGTCAATAGCTCTACGAGATTGATTCCATTTGAGGCTGTCAATGGAGTCAAACCTAGAAAACCTATAGATCTTCTGTCCACACCCTTAGAATCCCAGTCTAGTGCGTCCGTCGAGACTTTTGCATAATATATCCATGATCTATATATTGAGATTCGTAGAAAATTAGTTGTGAGCAATAATTTGTATAAATTGGTAGCTGATGGGCACAAAAGATTACAGGAATTTGCCATTAGTGATGAGCTACTTGTGCGAGTGACACCGAAGAGGTTCCCTCGTGGTATTGTGAAGAAGTTGCATGCCAAACGGACAGGTCCTTATCGAGTGTTACGGAGGACTGGTTCGAACGCATATGAGTTGGACATTCCACAACATATGGGAATCAGTCTCATGTTCAATGTGGATGACCTAACGTTGTTTCATGAGCCTATGGCTTATTCTTTCTATGATTCTGATCTTGCAGGTTCTCCAAGTGTACCATAGACAGGTGGACATTCTGATACTGTTTCTGGACCAATAATGCCGCCCCCACGTCACACTCCGGTACCGGAATACAGAGACGAACTAGGCTAGCTACTCCATATGAGGTATACAAACATCATACAGTGATCGTGGTTGTCAAGAGACAAGGGGGTACATGCTACAATCAAGTCTTCTATGGTCTCACACGTCTATGTCTCAATCATTCAAAGCAAGAAAATAGCAATTAATGAGCATATGAGATAAAGCAGTAAGGCGTTCCCGACGCTTCATCAAAACGATCATGGGGAACTAGCTTTATAAGTTAGCTAGCCCAGAGATTCATTGTTCATAATCGTATTCAGCTGCAGTCTGATTTAATTACAATCATGCAAAAGACAAAATATCCAGATTAACCGGCTAAACAGGTGCCGGTGGCTAAATGCCAGAACATAAGTAATGAATACTAGAGTGGTAGAGAAGAAACCCACTCAAGTCTCCCGCCAGCCATGCTCCTAGTATACACCTGTCACGACCCGCTCCTGAATAATCGGATACGAGTCGGACACGCCCAGCCTACGCTAGAAGACTTAACGTAGTAAGCTGTACCAAGCTAGGAAAACTAACAAGTCAATATGAATAAGTATAAATTACAACATCTATAAACGATCCTAGAAAGATCATCATAATCCACAAGTCCATATAACGTAAAGGTACCAGAGTCAACAGGAATGAAATACGCTATGAACTAAAAAAAAAACTATATCTAGGAGTAAAGCTAAACAGTCTAAACCTGAAGCCTCTAGCTAAGTCATGTCTCCATCCTGCTCAGTTAAGATCCCGGGCTCTATCCCATAAGATAGAAAAATATCCTGCAAGTGCACCTGCAACATATCCAGTCAGGAGCGGAGCAAAGTACAGTCCTAGGTAATGAACAAGAACATCATGCTATGAAAAATGTACAAGAGAACATGTAAAGCACAACAAAGAATAAAAAAGTACATGAATGTAAAGTACAAGAAATAAAGTACAAGAATGTAAACCATGAACCTGAAGTACAAGACATGACATGTGCACAATGTTTGAAATACAACTAGCCTATATGACCGGCTGGGGTAAGTACATGAATAAGCACAGGAGCACAGGAATAATGGTACAGCTTAGGACTCGCGTGCACGGTGTGAGGCCTAAGCTATCAACATGAATTTCTGATCTCTGGGTTTGGTCACATAGCTAGTGTATTTCTCCTCCCCGACCACAAGTAAGTACAAGGACATGAAAGTACAAGAGCACAATATATTGTGTCATGACGTGTCACAAAAAAAGTACAAGATATGAATGTAAATGAACATGAACCAAAGAATGTACTTGCCTTGCTCAGGGTGATCGAGGGTGTGAGGAATATCTGCAAATCCACATGTTTTTAATAGGTACAAGTTGGTTAGGATTAACTAACTAGTTGCTTAACAAGTCTGCCTTAACTATTTACTAGTCTCTCAAACATTCAATTTACACTAGCTATTTGTGGCTAACTAACTAACTATTAAGGAGCTAACTTCTTATATATACAATAGCTTATAACTTAGTTTTAAAGGCATTAATGAATACTTAAATAAAAGGAGTTAAACCATATAGTAGAGTGAGCTATATAGTCTAGCTAACTCAACAATAATGTATCCAAAAATTTCAGTTGATACATATATATACCTAGGGCTTGTAAGAAAATAATATACTAGTGTTTAGATATCACTTTGAAATCCAATACTTGATGGTAAGTATTTCTTATCACATAGGGGATAAAATAAAGATTAGTTGGCTACTACCATTAGTAAAATATATATATGATAACTGAAAGAATTATTTTTCAAAAATATATAAAGATTCAATTTATCAGGTCTGAACCCCAAGCTCATAACCCCTTGTCAATCTCACCATAAAACAAACTTGATAATCCCTTCTAATTCTACTGCTGGCATGTTACCAATGAGAATATACATATGCATTTGAAATATTTCTCATGGTAGCTTCCCTATGAATGTCCATCCTCAAAGCCAAGCTAGGAAGCTTTATTACAGAATCTGTGATTAACTAGTCTTACTAAGAATAATCTCAAGACCACAATATGTTATGGTTATATACTAAAAGCATCACTTTTGTAGTAACCTTATTTCCTTAAATTTTGAATGCGAATCATATGGGCAAATGCTTGCATATTGTATTTGTTGCAAGTATTAATACAAATGTCTGATATTCTATATTGTAGATAATATGGTGTGTGGTGTCACACAGAAGATCTTATTATCAGTTTTCTATATGATGTATATAAATAGTTCACAACCTAGATGGACTTGGACAATCTATTGGAAAGGTTGTAGTATAATCTGGTATTAGTCTATCTTGACTGTAGGTTTACACTAGTACACTTTGTGTGTATTGAACAGGACCACTTGAGGTTGTTCTCTTTGTACTGACTACATAAGTGAACAAACGCCTATGTTATTATGGATGCTTATGCTCTTAATCCGGATATAATAACAGACATGTATATGCAGTGTGCATTACTTTGACTCATGAAAGAGTGAGATTCATTATGGGTCAACAACCTCTATGAATTGGGTAATAATATTATATGTATGATGAGTTGTTGATTATAAATGGAATCCATGTCCCGATACTCGGGTTGGTGATGTCCCCTTAAGGAGATCATAAGGATTGTCATGTAAACCCTACAGGTGGATTATATCCGACGTGACAAATAAAGTTGAACGGTACTACTTAAGGATAAAAGATCTCGAATCAATATAGTTGTCAGTAACTTAATTTGATCGACGGACATTCGATATCTTAACATAGGGAGCCAAACGAGCATATAATAAAAGGAGCCCACAAACATAATTTGGGATTAGGGAGGTAGTGCAACAATAGCTCATTAGTGGACCGAGCTATTGTTAATAGGCCTGGATTGTGTGTTCGGGCTGAATACGGGATATCCAGATCCGTTAGGAGGCCTAACCCTAATTTCTCCTCATGGTCCCTGTCGTAGTCTATATATATTCTCTATTCTCTGGCCGCCAAATGACTGATCAGAAATTTGAAGCTTTCTCTAAATTCGTGATTCACGTAAGAAGAGAAAGAGAGGTACTGCCAAGAAGAAGAAAAGGTTGGGAGATCGTCGTCCACACGACGTCCAACTCGAGGAAGGAATACGTGCAGAAGATCTTGGGGGATGGCACGCAAGAAGTCTCTCATTTGCGGGACGCGTTGAACTTGTACACTCGGTTATCACTTCCATAATCCGTTTTTGGCTACAAGTGATCCTCCTCCCAACGGCAACTATCAGGTAGATAGAGCAAATATGTGCCAATTTTATTTGGGAAGGAGGACTTCATGGAATCAGCTGGGAGGTAGTGTGCCGCCCAACAGAGGAAGGGAGAGTTGGTCTATATAATTTTCGTAAATTACACGACGTGGCCGGTGTCAAACTTTTATGGAAATTGTTGATGTCCAACTCACTATGGGTGACATGGGTGAGGAGTCGTTACTCTAAAGGATCTAATTTCTGGTGTATGAGCGCGAACAGTAATGACTCCATTGTGTTCAAGCAAGCCTGCCGTTACAGAAAAAGCCTGCGCACAGCAATCCATCGTCTCATAAATGATGGACGGGAAACATTACTTTGGCAGGATCCGTGGTTCTCGGACATATCTTTGGGTGAGCTTCATGGAGGGCTTGTGCAGGGATGGACAAACAAGAGGGAGCGGGTTAGCAGCATCTTGAACCACGGTGTTTAGGAGCCAGCTTTGAATGCCTACACTCGTCGATTCACCACTGACATACTTGCAATACATACTAACCCATACAATGAGAAAGATGAGTGGGTCTGGAACGACACGAAGGAGGCAAGGTTCGACTACAAGGCTGCGTATAATGTTTGTCGCACAATTCATCCCCGCTGGGAATGGAAGGAATTTATATGGATGAAGGGATCAGTGCAAAAATTCCAGTATTGCCTGTACAAGTTGTATTTGGGGAGATTGTTGACTCTTGACAGGCTCGTCAGATTTGGAGTGAGAATTGAAGCACAGGGATGCTCGCTGTGCGGCCAAGGACCCGAAAATATGAATCACCTCTTCTTTGAATGCCAAGTTTCTTGGCATATTTGGTCGGTACAGTGTAACAAATTAAGATTAACCACGGAAGAAAACGGAGACTGGAAGGCTACTATGGAGCTTATCATGAGAGAAAAGATGAAGGGTTCCAGATGGTACAGAGAAGCATGTCTCCGGCTGGCTGCTGTGGTTTGGCACATTTGGAGGGAAAGGAACCTTCGTATTTTTGAAGGGATGACAACCCCTATTATTGATCTCATAAAGAATATAGATTTTGATATAGATACACTGGGATAGAATCCCAACACTGCTTGATGTATGGAGAGATGGATGTACTTCTTTTTACTATTTGAATAACAATTACCATTTTTCAATATATATATATATATATATATATATATATATATATATATATATATGGAAGCGGATCAAAAGTCTCCCTTAGAAAATCCCCTAAAAAAACCCCTCACTCTAATCCGTAATTTAATGTTAATATTAATATTAATATTAACATTAACATTAACATTAATATTAACATTAACATTAAAATTAATATAAAAAAATAAAAAAAATTAATATTAACATTAACATTAATATTAACATTAATATTAACATTAACATTTGTTTTAACATTAATATTAACATTAATATTACGAATTAGAGTGAGGGGGGTTTTTTAGGGGTTTTCTAAGGGAGACTTTTGATCCGCTCCCTATATATATATATATATATATATATATATATATATATAGAGAGAGAGAGAGAGAGAGAGAGAGAGAGAGAGAGGGGAGAGAGAGAGAGAGAGAGAGAGAGAGAGATGAGGAGGTGAGGTGCCACCCTATGGAGGGTGTCTACTTGTCACCCCCCACATGGTATCATCATGCACCCATGTGCTTGATGATAGCATGGGAGGGTGACAAGTAGACACCCCCCATGAGGTGGCACCCTACCTTCCTTATTCTCTCCCTCTCTTTATATATATATATATATATATATATATATATATATATATATATGTGTGTGTGTGTGTGTGTGTGTGTGTGTGAGAAAGAAGTTAGTTGTTATATTGCACCACTTCTTGTTGTTGGTTCTATTGTTGTGTGACAACTTAATCTTGACTATTCGTATAGAGCCGTCTTTTAGGCTGTACAAATACTAATTGATTATTTTTAACCACACTAAAAGTAAATTTGATACTCTAAGCATCTTGTTACTCTAGTTCTACAAAATATGAGTTCTAATGCTAAAAAAATACATTTGTAACATATATGGAGGTAAAAAAATTCTAGGTATTCTAATTTTTTGCTTTTACGATCGCACAAGTTTTACGTGCTCAGAAATGATCCTGATTCCATACGTAAATTTATGGAAAACACACTTGCTTTCGCAAGATTGCTTTAAGGGTCTGAAAAATAATTATACAGTTGTTTCGCAGAAGATTGCTTTAAGGGTCTGAAAATAATTATACAGTTGTTTCGCAGAAGATGGATACCGCAATAGACAGAATCATTTATTTTTTTTTTTTTTTTAGAGGAAGGCTCGGGAGGCAGGTATTCCGTGAATCATCAATGATAGAAACCCAGCTAATATTGTAGGTCGATGAAAGAAAATATAATAGTTTCCTAATCTGATCTGCTGAATTTAGGAGTAACTTGGACAGCCCGAACATTGAAGCTTCACACCTTAGCATAACTTAATATGTAAGGTTGGGAATGGCAAACTTTGATTATGTCGAAGCTTCAAAAGTTAGGAATGCTTCACCTAATATAATTTACGGGCAATTTCTAGTGAAGTTAATAAGTATTTTAAGAATAACTGTTGAAGAAAATTAAATAATAACTTTATTACATTCTAGAATTTTGGTACAAATTTAATACGATACCGTAGCAACCTTGGATGAAATTTTAGTTGGTGTGTATCTTAGCATATTAAGTCATTTCTGGCACAAATAATCGTCCCCAACACTCTAGCGTTTTTCGTACAAATAACAAAAAAATTAACAGTTGCATCAAGTTTTGTTAATAATTCTATCGACATACACAAAAAGCATCAAACACCTCTAGCTCAAGTGGTTGGGTGAGAGGAATCCGCTCCATCGGCCTAGGTGAAAGGCATCCACTCCATCAGCCTGGGTTGGAGAAACATATTGTTTATTTTATTTAATAATATAAATGAGAGACTGATGTTGGAGTCCACTATTGGTAACAACATATTTGTGAAGTCCAAATCTGATTAAATATTTGATTAGATTTGTTAATACATAATTAGTGTTGGACTATTTTAGATGTAATAATTTTTTTATTTTAGGGTTCCTATTTAAAAAATCAGTGTAATATGATTTCTTATTTAGGAAATCCTATTATGATCTAAAACATATAGTATGTAGGCTATTTTGGTGTAATAGGATTTCTTATTTAGGAAATCCTATTATGACCTACAATAGGCTTACTCATCCTATATAATGGGTTTAAACCACCCCCTCCCCCCCCCCCCCCCCCCCCCCCCCCAAAAAAAAAAAACTTTTTTTTACTAAGTACTATTTAATTAATTAAATTAGTTTTGATAATTAGTATATAAAATAAATCTAGAAACAAATGTGTGTAATTGTTATATTGGGTTTATTAAAATATGTAATATCTATGTAAAACATATTTAAATATTTATTCGAAATTGTTAGAAAAATATTTTAAAGAGTTACTATAAGTTACAGAGGAAAAAAAATAGTAGAATTATTTTAGGATTTTAAGAAAGAAATATTAATAAGGAATATATTAAGTATATATGTACACACAAATATATATATATATATATATATATATATATATATATATATATATATATATATATATATATATATATTCCTTATTTATCTACAAAGTCCATATACAAGTATATGCACATATATATATTTATATATATATATATATATATATATATATATATATATATATATATATATATATATATATATATATATATATGTGCATATACTTTGTATATGGACTTTGTAGATAAATAAAGGAATATATATATATATATATATATATATATATATATAATATATATATATATATATATATATATATAATTTTATTTATTTTATTTTATTTTTTAAATTTTTTTTATCCAGCACGTTCGGGCTCAGTTAAATCGTGTGTCTCCCTGCACACGATTTTTAGCCGGTCGTCATGTCGTTTCGGACTCTTTGTGTGGATCTTGTCCGCACTGTCTTTTTCGTCATCCCTCACACGCACGCCTCACGCACTCCGCGTGCTCCAGAGCCTCACGGGACGACCATCGTCTTTCGACACCAACAACTCAACGCCTCGCTTCGCCTACGACGCCGAAGGCGTCCCCGACGTCTTCACGACGCATACGATAGTCGATGCGTCCAGCCATCCATTCTATGCGCACGACGTCCTTACGACGTCTTCTCGACGTCCTTACGGCGCCGCACGACGGGCCGCGTGGTCGATCGTCATTTATATCCGTGGTAAAATGGTGTCGGTCCTCGATCGTCCGCGTGGCGCCCTAGCCGTTGAGTTTTCATGCACGGATGTCCCATTCTGACCCACGCCAGCTCAGATCGTGACCATTTTTCGTCAGTCCTACGACGTTGTAGATGCCCCGCATCGCACATGCCAGACTCATCATCGCCTAATAAAAGAATATATATATATATATATATATATATATATATATATATATATATATATATATATATATATATATATATATATAATATTCTTAAAGTTTTTTTTTTAGAAGGAGTTTAGAATTTATTAGGATTTTCTAATAATAATAATAATAAAAAAAGGGAAAAGAAAAGGGGGAAAAACTATAATTACCCCAATGGGAAGAGTAACTTCACATAACTGACACCCCCCGGACCCATCTAGAAGAAAAAAAAAACCTACAAAATCCTAGCCTCGCCGACCGACCCCCAACCCTCTACCCTGACCCGTGCGCCACCGCCCGTCGCCGGCAGACCGCCACAGCAACGGCTGCGTTGCAGCAGCAGTAGCATCAATTCGCAGTAGTAAGAACCGCCAGGTTCTCTCTTGTTCTTCGCTAGTGTTCTCCCTCACCGCTTAATGAAATTTTGATCTACAAAATCCTACGCATAGTTAACCTAACAATCTACAAAATCCATCAAGTGGATTTTTATTAATTCGCGATGTACGCGACACAAATCGACGTCCAAAATTAAGAAAATAACAATTTTTGGATACTGAAAACTATTTCGAAGTGCTGTTTTGGAAGTCGATTTGCGGACCGAATATCGAGAAATTTGAAAATGTAATTGAACAAACTTGTAGGGAACCTAACCAATATTATTTTCCTTCAAATAATTACATTTAATTTGTTTTTAAGATCAAGTTATTGAAAAACTGTTTTCAAACCCAAGAAAATTTTAAAACATTGTCTACTACATAATTTCATAACCATCTCATTCATTGGAGTATTTCTTATCGAGAGCTTCTCAAAGTCCTTTAACCGTGGCAGTCGTGCAATATATAAAACATGTCGGGCGAGCAACTAAGGATTTACATGAATGATAAAATTTGCCTCATATAGGCCTTTAATAAAAATGTTTTAGTTGGTTAATGCAAGTTTGAAGATGTATCTGGTTCTTTCATAACCTCTACGCGTTGTCATCTTTTAAAGTTCTAGCCATCAAACTTATTCAATTTGGAGGAGTTATGAATATTGGTTGACAACGGCTGGCAACTCATCTAATGTGGTCATCATGCAAAAGGAATAATGAAAACAACATAAATATATTCTAAGATATCGTTGGATATATTATTCCTAAATTATAAAAAAAAGCATAAAAGAGAGTATTGAAGATTCAAGACACGTTACATACATTGTCGTTAGTATAAATTTTGCCCCACGAATAGTGCAGCAGGAAGATGACAATATATTTTTAAGATACAAGGAATCCAGATGATCCGCAACACCATGCACCAGTGGCGAATCTAGAGTCCGATCAACTAGCCTTGCTCGATGGAGAAGTTGAAGGGAGAAAAGAAGTTTTGATGATGGTATCTCCTCTCTCTGAGATTGTTCTCGATCGGTGTGAAGATAGAGAAACAGGAACTTGTTTTATAACACAGATCCCACAAACACACCACTAACCCAGCAACAAATTTTTGTGGGAATCGTGGATGGGGAAGACCAGGAACTTGCAGAGGACTAGGAACCCTTAGAAAACTAGTAACCACCCTGGACGGGAACTGTTTTGCGGTATATAGGGTGCAACTCGGGCGGGCTGAACCCGAGCCCGATCGGAATAAACCCGTTAATGGGTTGAGTTTGAGTTGAAGATACTCGGGTTTGGGTTCAAATATTTGAATCTAATCAAAAATCGGATTGGGCTCGGATTCATGTGTCAGATTACCCGAAGAACCCAAAACCCGACTTATATATATATATATATATATATATATATATATATATATATATAAAGCCCCTTCCCTTTCCTTCCCGAGCTCTCATGGATCCATGACTCCCCCCCCCCCACCCCCGTCCGCTCGTGGCGCCGGGGCAGAGCTCCATTAGCTCACCGGCAGCCGCCCCCTTTCCCTCCCCGGCGTCGCTCGAGTTGGACGCTCATCCCATCGGCCTCTTCTCCGGCCGGTCACGCGAGCATGCCCTGAAGACTCCGCGGCAACCCACAGCTTGGACGAGTGCGCAGCTCTCCCTGGTCGGCATCGCCCCCGTAGGGGTGGCCACCAAGCTCCGGTGGCCACCCCTAACCCCCAGTCCAGTCGTCGAGCCCTACATCAGCCTCAGGCCGACCCCGCCCGATGGCCGCAACAGGGTCCCACCCCCCCACCCCCGTCACACCCTCGTGCCGTCCCCCCCCTCTGGTGGCCCCCGTGCCCCGGCGGCCCCTTGTGGCATCCCCCTCCGGCCTCGACCGGAGAGTCGAGCAACTATCGAGCTAGCATGTCCAGGTCCGAGTGGTTCCCGCCCAGCAAGTTCAAATTTCAAATTTCCCCCCGAGGCTTCCTATGCGCCTACCCCTCATTCCGGGAGGAACCATGCGCCCTCTTCCCAATGGGGCAGCTATGCGCCCGCATTCGGCCTAGCGCCCCCCCTCCGCTATGCGCCCCCGCTTCATTGTGCGGGGGGCTATGCGCCCATCGCTGGTGCATATGCGCCCACCTCTACGGGCAGTGACTCCACTCCCGAGCATGTGCACTCCCCCGCATAGACCAGGCGCTCAACCCTGTCGCGGTCGGGCAGCCCCAGGAGGCCATGCGCCAGGCACCTTCTGCTGGAGGCCATGCGCCCCCCTCAGCAGAGGCCGGTCAGTCCCTGGGGACCATGAGCCAGGCTCCCTCCAACTCTTCCGCAGGAGGCCATGCGCCCACTCGCCCCCGCCCGGGCGCATGTGCCATCCCTTCCGTAGGCGAACCACCAAAAGGTGGCCATGCGCCCGCATCCCCTGTGTCCCATGCGCCCACCATCTCAGGGGCCTCCTCCGAGAAATCTTTTACGAAGATTCTGAGGCCAGATCGTGGGGCGCCGTTCTCTCCCCCGACCTAAGACACAGTGCTGCTAGACATCGAACTCTCGAGCCCTCCGACGGGCAAACCATCTGTGTCTCGTTTTCCTCCGCAGAGATATCCTCTCTTTCGGCCAGCTTCGCGAGGACGTTCGTGTTGAAATTCCCCTCAGGGTGCCCCAAGATCACTATCGCTCAAGAGGCCATCGCAAGTTGGGGGCTCGCCTCCGCCTACAAGATTGCCCCGCTGGACCCCAAACACTTGTTTCTCCAGCTTTCCTCAGACTCCGAGTACTCTTTAGTCTGGGCCAAAGGCACTACCCCTTTGGAGCCCACAACGTCAAGATCGCCAAATGGTCCCCCGGTCTCAGCCCCTCTGTCGACTCTTCGATCATCACGGCATGGATCACCCTCCCAAACCTCCCCCTAGTCTGCTTTGCCCCCGCAGCACTAAAGAGAATCACCAGCTCTTTCGAATCCCTGGTGGCCAACGCCGAAGAAACCCGCACCCTCTCCAATGGCAACTACGCGAAAATCTGCGTGGAGCTCGACCTGTCCACAGAGCCCCCCCCCACCCAGATTTAGATCGTCCTCAGGGGACAGTCACACTTCCATGCTCTAGAGTACGATAACAACAATATTTTGCAGGCACTGCCAGTCCAGGGGCCACCTCATAAGGCATTGTTTCAAGGCCCACCGGGAACTTAAGATGAATTCCCCCTTAAGCCGCGATCCCAGAAGATGACCCAAATCATTTCCCCAAACCCCATTATCCCCCTCCCCAATTCTTACTCCCACTTCGCAGACAGCGACAGCTCTTCCAGCCCCCGATCCCCCACCCTTCGGAGAAGGCCATCGCCCCCTTTGAGCCCCGGTCATCCTTTTCAACAACTAGTTCGACATCCTCAACTCCACCCCTCCTGACTCTATTCGGGAGAGATCCCAATCCAGCTTCATCTCTCCCGAGGAGCACGAGAAGTCCGCCGAACAGCACCAGACCAACGACACTTCTCCGAGCAACGAAGGAGAGAATCAGTTGGCTTTGATCATCCACCCCGCCCCTTCCGCTTCATCGATACCCCCTATTATCCCCGGAAGTGTTTTCGCGAACGACCCGACGACGCTGAACATAGTCCCGACAGACAGGCTTCAGCAAGCATAGAAGAGGGTTTCCTGGACCCCGACAACCCTCGTTGCGCTCTGGCCGAGATAGACAAAGAAGCTGTCTCCCCCCCCCCCGAGGGAGGTAACCGGGAACTCAGCCCTCGGTACGTCAGAATCGACGGACGACGCCACCGGAGCACCACCGAGAGCCCTCAAAAACCCCTTCAACAAGAAGAAAAAACATGCCCTAGAGCCCACGGCCATGACCACTCGGTCGGCTACAAAGCTCAACACCCACCCCTCCACAAACACCTCAATGTCTAACATCCTCTCATGAAATGTTAGAGGGCTGGCCAACAAACCTACCTTGAGAAGAATAATAAGCCTCAAGAAAATACACCGAATCGATATTTTGATCATCATCGAACCTAAAATCCCCCAAAGAAAACTCAAATCCATCCAACTTCAACTTGGCTTCCTATCCACGGTTGCCGGGTGCCACGACATCTGGATCCTCTTCGCCGCCGAATGCAGATTCAGTATCGTGAACGACTCCAAACAGGCGCTTTCCTGCTGGGTGGAGCACCCCTCCCTTAAGTCCCGAGCCCTTATCTTCGCTGTTCACGGTAGCTGCGACCTCTTCGAGCGCAAGATCCTCTGGGACATCCTCATGGACACCCACCAACACCTCAACAACCTTCCGTGGCTCTGCCTCGGTGACTTCCGTGGCTCCCCCCCAGCCGGTGATGAACGACTTCAACACTTTCATCTTCAATGCCCACTTGTCCCCTCTTTTGTTCTCCGACAATGCTTTCACATTGTGTAACATGCAAGAAGGTACCTGAAGACAATACTCCCGTCTGGATCGAGCACTGGTCGACAACCTGTGGTCTGACTTGGATCTCATCTCAAACCTCTCTCACCTTAACACCACCGAATCAAATCATTCCCCTCTCCTAATTGAACTCAGCAGCAACTCTACCCAGATCAAAAAATATTTTTGCTTCCTGAACTTCTGGAGCCATCGCCCACATTTCAGGAACATTGTGGCCTCCACCTGGAGATCGACAAGTAACCCAGACCCCCTCGTCCGCGTGGTAGCCAAGCTCAAAGCCACCAGGGGCACTTTATCGTCTTGGAGCAGACTCACTTTTGGGAATATTTTTAAGCGATCAAGACAGCTTAGGATGACGTCACTCGCGCTGAGATCCTGTTCGCATCGGATAGTTCACCGGAAGCCCGCACCGCTCTGAACCTTACCAAGGCGCTTTTCAAGTTTAGGCTGAAGGTCGAGACAGAATTCTGGAAGCAGAAAGCCAGATTGACCTGGGACTCCGAGGGTGACAGAAATTCTTCCACGCTTGCGTCAAGGGCCGCAGAAATCAACTCAACCTTCACCAAATCTCCTACGAGAACGACATCCTTCTCAAAGACCAAAAAGCATCAACATGGCAGCCGCCAACTTCTACACCAAACTCTTCTCCAAAATGGCCGTTGTTAAGGATGAGGCATTCCTGGCCAAGGTTTCCAGCCTGATCAGCGATCAGGAGAACGTACTGATGTTGACCTCCCCCTCCCCAGAGGAAGTCAAGTCAGTTGTCTGGACCCTGGACGAACACAGCGCTCCCGGGCCAGACGGTTTCTCTAGAGTCTTCTTCTATTCTTGTTGGGATATCATCGGATCAGACTTACACGAAGCCGCGGTGGCATTCTTCTAAGGAGCGAGCTACCCCAAATCCATCTCCCGGGCTAACCTTATCCTGATCCCAAAAAAAGACAACCCGAAGACCTTCAAAGACTTCAGACCTATCAGCTTATGCACCTTCACCAATAAAATCATCTCCAAGATCATCGCGATCCGCATGTCCACACTTCTTCCCAAGATCATCTCCGAGGAGCAAAGCGGCTTCGTCCCCGGACGGAATATCACCGACAACATCCTGCTCGCTCAAGAGATGATCACTTGCATGAAATTTTCGTCGGGAGAACGTCGCTATCAAACTTGATATAGAGAAAGCCTATGATCGTTTGGATTGGCAATTCATGATTTGGATGTTCAGGGCCTTCGGGTTCTCGAAGACCTGGATAGACATCATCTTCAGATCCATAAGCAACTCTTGGTTCTCCACGGTCATCAACGGGCAAGCCGACGGTTTCTTCAGATCCAGCCGCGGGGTCCGGCAGGAGGACCCTCTATTCGCCATCATCTTCATCATCGCAGAGAAGCGCTCAGCAGAAACCTAAACAACATGGCGAACACCCCCAAATTCTATCACTATCATACCACCACGGGCTGCCCTCTTATCACTCATCTGGCCTATGTCGATGACATCCTCATCTTCTCTTCCGGTGACATCAGGTCGGTGGAGGTGGTCTGCAGCACGCTCGAGAAATATACCAGATGCTCAGGCCAACGCCTTAACGCTGATAAAAGTGTTATCTACATCCACCACAAAGCCAACCGGAGCCACTCGACTACCCTCACTAACCTGACCTCCTTCTCCACCGCATACCCGCCGTTCTCCTACCTGGGGTGCCCGCTGGTGTATGGAAAATCAAACACGGACATCTTCGAGGGTCTGGTGAACAAAATCAAAAGAAAAATCGAGGGCTGGCACAACGCGATCCGTTCTCCGGGAGGCAAGATGATCCTTATCAAGCATGTCCTATCCTCCATCCCCATCTACACCATGGACGTGTGCTCCCCCCCAGAAGGTCATTTTCTCGGTAGAGACCCTCTTCGCCAACTTCTTCTGGGGCCATCTCGATAACAAGTACAAGCACCACTGGGCCAGCTGAGACACTATGGCAAACCCATCGATGCGGGCGGACTTGGCTTCACCAGATTAGCGCACATCATCGACGCCTGCTCAATGAAGTTGTGGTGGAAGCTCCGAACGGACAACTCCATCTAGACTAGGTTCATGAAGGCCAGATATTTTGTAACTTCCAAAATCGTATTTGGTAAATTTTAAAATTTTTCCTAATTTTCTTTGGATTTAAATATTATTACGAAAGCCAAATTTCGATTATTAGTTGATGAGTTTCGAGTGTTAATGAATTTTCCTCAAACTTGTACTAGTTGACGTAATGATTTGATTTATTAATTGTTGAAACAAATTTTTGTAGCTAAATAAATATTTATGTATAAGTATACATTTTCGTATTAATGGTTTATTGATTTCTTAATTGTCTTTTTAACCATTTCGGAATTGTATATTCAGTATTGAGGAAAACTGATTATAGTAATTAATTAATTAATAACAGCTAATTATGATAAATGGTTTAATTATTTTCGGATTTTATTAATATAATTTTATTGGAGAAAACAGTAAGTATTTTCTAATAGTTTGGTAAATTAGTAAAGTGAAATCTGTTGGAGCCTTTTTATTTGAAAATCTGTTTTCCTTTAAAATTATTTGAAATGTCGGAGGGAACATTGTTTGGAAAGTTGTTTTGAGAATAACTAATTTTTGAATTTTGAAAAACTATTAGAATATTAAAAGTCTGTTTGAATTTTGAATTGGAATCAGTTGCAGCTACTTCCTAATTACCCCCAGATCTAGAACTTATTACATCACTGCCATCCTAATTACACCTCAGATCTACACTAATTTACAGCAGTGCCACTCCCCACTGTACATACATACCCTAATTATTTTATTATAAATGTACACGATTCCCAAAAACTGACACACCACAGTACACTCCTCTCGCTCTCTCAGCCACGTCTCTTTCCCTCTCTCTCTGTTCTCTCTCACTGGAGGACTGCCGCCACCGCCACTGCCGGACCACCGCCGTCGTCACCGGAGCTCCGCCTCGCCGAGCTTCCTGGAGATCTGCGCCACCGCCATCATCGCACGCCGCCCGCCCTCGAAGCCAGAGCCGCCTCGACTGCTGCACTGTTCCTCGAGTAGTGAGTCACCTCGCAGACAGCGCCCGTCTTGGAACCGCCGCCATCAATGCGCTGCAGAGCTTCGACTGCAGCGCTGTCAGCTTAAAGAGACAGCGCCCTCCTCGTTTTTCGTGCACTGACACTTCGAGCTCCGTGAGGCCGTCCCTTTGAGGAGCGCGCCATCATCATTTGGGCTGAGCGCCGAGCCGAGAGCCACCTCCTTGTATCGCTGTCGCCGACCAGATTCACCGGAGGAAGCCACCGGATCTCGTCAGATCCGTCGTGACGACCGAATCTCGTGTGATCTACTCAGAGCTGACGGTCTAGCCGCTTGGACCGCCGCAGCGTCGCGTGGATCGACTTCCCCACCACGGCTGGTGAGCAACTCCTCATCGATCTCTTCTCGAACCCTTTCTCTTTCCTCTCAGTTAGGGTTAAGGTTTCTGACCTAGTTATTAGGGTTTTGGTCGGAGTTGATGTAGTATTTCTAGGGTTTCTGACCTAGACTTGGGGACTAGGGTTTGTTCTTGGCTAGGAGTTGAGGAAGAAGCCGACCTAGATCTAGGGTTTGGGAGCTTGGATGGGGAAGACGGCCATGACAGGAAGAACCTAGGGTTAGGTTTCAGAGACTGGGGAAGTCAGAGAAGGAAACCTAGAATCTAGGGTTTCGACGACCTAAATCTATGGTTTCCTCACTGGAGAAGACGACGAAGGGAGGAGAAGGAACTAGGGTTCAGATCTGGAAACTAGGGTTTCGACTAAGGAAACCTAGAGCTAGGGTTTTAACTAGAGGAAGGCTGTGGCCATAGAGGAAGCTTTAGGGTTAGGGTTTGGTGAACTTCGCCGGAGAAGAAACAAGTGGGTTGCTCGTTGCTGAGAGCAACTAGAGGAAGGAGAAGCAGGTTGAAGAAGACGGAGACAGAGTTGAGGGTTGCACCGCCGGAGAAGGTGACTGGGGAGGTTCTTCTCGCCGGAGAAGACGAGAACCCTCTCGATTCTCTGGAGTGTTCTGGAATTGAGTGAATGGTGAGAGGAGAGAGAAAGGCTAAGGTTAATACTTGAGCCAATGGGCCGGTCTCGGGCCACAGGATGGGCTCAGAGTATTGGGTTGTATTCCTATTCGTAGAAATGTTAAGTTTTAGTTTATTAAGCTGGGTTAACATTTTTTGTAAGATTTAGTATCAGTGTTATAGTATTGGGCTTAGGAGTATATAGTATTGGGCTGATTGGTTTTAAATATTAAGTTTTAGTAAAAATTAAGGATAGGCTGGACTGTGGGCTTGGGCTAGATTGAGTAATGATATTTCTCTTGTCTATATTCTCCTTATTTATAGTATTATTCTAAATATCATACAATTGCAAGTATCATTTGTTATAAAATATTGTTTGATAATTGTTAAATATAATATATTCCTAAGTCAATTTTATTAGTTACTGTTAGCTACTAGTAGAATATTTTCTAGAATATTTATGATTATTTTGCTAATATGTAGTATTATTAATTGTTAAAGGTTATTATTTCCAAAAGAAAATATTTCTAATAAATGTTTCTTCATGATTTTTTTATTAATAAATCTTTGACAGTAAAATCCTAATATATATAATTATTTTATATGTTCTAAATATTTCAAAAAATCATATAGCTTAAATTTTCATTAGTATTTCTATTGATTAAAACTATAATATTTTTCAAATATTATTAGCTAGTTAGTGTTATAGTTGGCTAATGTTATTATTCAAACCCTAATACTTGTACAAATATAACAGGTGATTCATTACAACCATGCAGTACTACTTTCGCAACCAAACCGAGGCAAGTACACTGACTTGACTTGTACCTTGTTTTCTGTCTTACCTTCATGTGCCATGTTCTCATATCTGACACGAATTACACACGATTGTCTTGTGTCATTGTTCATTGCTTGTGCGTCATTGTTCATTGCGGGATTGGGAGAAATATTAGCTTTTGTGTGACCACACCCAACATAGGTATTGAAGATAGCCTAATCGTACACATCACGTACGATGAAGCCGTACCATGTAGAATTGACTCATTGATTGATTGATTGATTGTTCCTAAGCCGGTCACACATTAGTTTTAATATTTCAAAATGGTCACAATTGCATATTGATTGTCGTGATTGATTGCCTTGTACATTGATAGCCGTGTTCATTGTCTAGCATATTGATTGTCATCCTTTAACTGCAGTTTTACATTTCATTCTGGTACCGCTCAGTTCAGTTTCATTTCATGTTCTAGTTTTCTGGTATTCCTGTTTCACCTTGTACTCTGGATCACAGATTACATTGTATATTGTCTAGTCAGGGTTGTACTTTGCTCTTTTCTTGATAGGATCGTTGCAGGTGAGTGGGAGATTACATGGAGCTGGTGATTACTTGGGATATTGCAGCTTTTATTTCATTTATATTTTCTGGAGTTTGTATCTTAGATATTCATTATTGTATATTATTTCATTGGACCGGATTTGTCTCCGGCTGAATTTGTATTTTAAAAACTTGATGGATATTGGTGATTTCTGGGAACGTTATAAAAGCTGTGTTTGTTTACATTACATTGTGACTGTGAGTTTTCCTTAGTATTGTACAGCTTACTTCGTCGTGTCCAACGACGAAGGCTGGACGTGTCCGACTCGTATCCGATTATTCGGAAGTGGGTCG
Source organism: Iris pallida (assembly GCA_029216955.1). Lineage (NCBI taxonomy): Eukaryota > Viridiplantae > Streptophyta > Magnoliopsida > Asparagales > Iridaceae > Iris > Iris pallida. The sequence goes on from JANAVB010020610.1 coordinate 97,960, forward strand.
TGACATGTTTTGAGCTCGAATTGACCTCAAGCCCGATCCAACCAGCCCGAGTTACAGCTCTAACGGGATAGCCAGCAAAATTGTGGTCCAGCCAGAACCGTATCGCGGCATTACCATCCCCACGGCACAACTAGCCGACCCGCGGCGGAAACAAGAAAAGAAAAAGAGAATTACAATTTTAGCTTGGTCCGATCGATGACGCACAAGTGTGCTAAGTGCACGACTAAAATGTTTTTAAATTACACATTCCCCACCAAGAGCACACGACTTGCAATCTTAAGCTTTATCAAGCAAATATGTACAAGTAGAAAATCTAGCATGCCCAATTACGCGCAATACGCTACACATTCTACCACTTACTCTCATCAACTGTCGCGCACATCTACTATTAGCGTGATAGGATCGGAGAAGTCGGCTTCACCATGTGGCAGTGGTGAAATAATATCATACAGAAAGAACAAACAGTATGACACTACAAGAGCAATATATTATGCTGTAATTGGATGAGAGCAAAGTCGTACCACTATCACGTGGTGAGACCGACCACTAAATAATTTCTCCCATTCGAGAGCAAGGCCTCACTAGTGCCACAAGCAAAGAGGCCCTGCGGTGATGGTGCATGATCGGAGAGGCAGCAGCAGTTGCAAGAAGCATATATTACTGTCATCGTGCTTCCTCGTTACTTCCCACATTACAGGACTCGGGGGACGAACTACATCGCTTCAGGGGAAGCTTAGGCCAGACCAAACAGTTTGATCTTTGATGCTGACAGTACTCTCGTGCCAGGGATTCGTTCGATCCCTCTATCGCGTCTACGGGCACGACGAACGACTCGGCGGCCCCTGCCGCAGTAACCTCCGCACGGCAGAAGGGCAGCTCGAATGGGAGGCGAGCCAGGCGTCGATGCACTGGCAGTGAAACACGTGGCGGCAGGCTGGCAGGGTTCGGACCAGCGCCCCGTCCTCCAGCGCGGACAGGCACACGCAGCACTCGTGCTGCTGGTGGTAGCCCTTGCTGTAAGCGCGGACGGGGAGCGAGTCGAGCGCCTTGCTACCGACCCCGAGGCACGCACAGCTCGTCTGTGACCATGCCGACGCCGTCGTCGTCGGGGGGTCTCCAGCATGGAGTCTCTTGAGGAGGAAGTGGAGTGCCAGCAGCGCCAGGAGCACGGCGAGTATGATGCCTAGTGCCATGAGAAGAGGTGGGAGGAGGAGGCCTGATGGTTCGGCGACGACCGGGGACTCTGGTGCGGCCATCGGGGTGAGTTCATGAGAAGTACTGGAGCTTCTCCTATGCTATATCGTTGTGTGTATATACAGAGGGAGGGAGAGAGGATCTTCTTAGTCCTCATCCATTGCCATTGGATTTGGAGTTTGGTGTGCACTTGTGTGGTACTTAGCTTTTTGACGTGTAGATGAGGTAGCTGACGAGGTTTCCACCCTAATAACACTTTTGGAAGGTTTCCCTTCTTAGGAAGTATTAGTATTCCAGATCGCCTAGGGGTAAGCCAAACGAGACTTCCGACTTGGACAACTCCTCTCTCTGCTTGGGGTAATATTCAGGTTCAACGTGATCCCTCAAGGCTGGGATCGTAGGTGATCCTCCATGATAGACCTATAATAAGAGTTAAAGGACAACAAAAACTAGCTTTGGATAGAACAATCCAATCCTGTGGACCAGTCATGTTAGTAATTTAAAGTACTGTATTACCTAGGCTAGTAAACATGAACACTCCAAAGCATGTGGATGGTGTCCTGTCCAACATGTAGTAAACATGTATCGAACATAATCCGGATTCAAAGTATACTAGGATACAACAGGATATATTTTATTTCCTTTATTGTATCATATATGTGTTCGTGCAACATAACCTATTACATAGAAAGATCGTGGGTACACATAAAATAACCAATCAATAATCATGCGTCAACTCATCTGATCTGCACCAGAATGACTACAGGTAGAGTTACTTGAGTATGAAATACCCAAGTAATTTAGGCCATGTTTGATATCACTTTCGTTTATATGTTTTTTTTTTTTTTAATAAAATTATATTTTTTATAAATAATAAATGTTTGATATATATGGTTGTTACTTATTTATAAAAATAAAAGGGATATTTAGTTTTAGGGTCTCACATACATGAATATTAGAATTTGGTCTCGAAATTGACTAATGTTAGAATTTTGGTCTCGAAATCATTGTTCATGTAGGCTAATGAACAATGATTTCAAGATCCAAATCCTAACATCGGTCAATTTCGAGGCCCAAATTCTAATATCCATATTTATGTGAGACCATAAAACTAAATAACCCAAAATAAAAATATGTTTGATAAGCAATACAAATTTATTTATTTTTGGTAAACAAACATACAATACCGTCTGCGCCCCAAACTTATTTATTGTTTTTTTTTTCATGTTTTTTGTTTATGAAAACATAGTAAACAACTTCTTCTCACTATTTTTTTAAATTTTAGTTTTAGTTTTCAAAAACAAAACAAATAAATAAGTTTTTTTTTAACGAAAAAAGAATAGTTTGTTTTGTTTTTCTAAACAATAAAGGAAAAAAAAAAAAATTGATACCAAACGGTCCCTTAATAGCACACCTGAGAGCTTTCGCTTTCTCATGGTCAGTTGTTATAGTGGCTGCACTCATGTTTTAGGAACTTAAACAAATAATCGGCATATGGACCTAACTTTCAAATAAATGAACATAAAAGTCATGCAAGTGTCATCTGAAAGTGTCAGGCACAGACTCAAGTTGCTCTTCTTTACTAGGGAAAAAGAAAGTCCAAGATTAGTTTGCATCTGGAGATACTTTAATGAGATTAGTAAAGATATTTAGCAGTTAGGTTAGCATCAAATAATGTCAATAATATTTTCATTGTCTACTACATAATCATACCGATTCTCCCAAAGAAATTATGTATATGTGTGACTGTGTCCATTAAACCATTGGAAGCAAGCAGTGAGGATAAACTTAGGCCTCAGGAAAATTTGGAGATCACAACTGCAGGTAACCTCTAAGGCACTAATAAATTTAGAGTTATTTAGTTTTAGGGTCTCATATAATATTGAAAATTTTCATTTAGATTTTCATATTGTCCAGGATCCCATCCTAGCGGTTGACTTGAACTGATGATCCAAAATGGAAACCTAACCCTATATTTTAAATATTATATTGGACACTAAAAGTAAACGAAAATATGTGAGGATTGTCTTACTTGAATTATTTAGTTTTATACGGTGAGAGCTATGTCATGACCATTCATAGCTTGGATTGTAACAGTATTCTCTCTGCAGAGGAGAAGCTTGGTGGAAATGCTTTCAACTATAATCATCACAAATACTTCATCCAGTGGTATAATTCAGTAGCTGCTATAGATCTTGGTTATCATGGCCCAGCATATACTTGGACCAATCGTAGAAGGCCTTTTCAATATATAGCGGAAAGATTAGACCGTGCTATGGTAGATACACACTGGCGATCCTTACATCCTAATGCTGGACTTCTCCACCTACCTTGCCTCAACAGTGACCATAATCCCATTCTTCTATTACTTAACATCACTTATCGACGGCGTAGGACTGTTCGTCGCTTTGAAGCTGCATGGACTCTTGATCCAAATTTCAACCAAGTTCTCTCTGATGAATGGTGTAAATCCAGGTCCTCTAATATTCAATCAAAGCTTCATAAGTTACTGCCACGTTTGCACAAATGGGGGAAAGGAATCATTAACAATTTGGATGCTGATATCATTTCTCATGAAGACAGGCTACTGCAAATTCAATCTCAAGGGCCTACAGATGCCAACTACAGTGAGGAACGGAACATTCAAATTCTCCTAAACAAACTCCATCTCCAGAAGGAACTTTATTGGAAGCAGCGTCAAACATATCATGGTTAAAGGAAGGTGATAGAAACACACGTTTCTTTCACCTGTCAGCCACCTCAAGAAGAAACAGAAATGTGATACATAGCATACTCAAGGATGATGGCATTCCAGTTTCAGAACACAATGCCATCTCTGATACCTTTGTCATCACTTTGCATCAATTTTTGAAGAAGTGGAAACCCAACCAGTACCTGAACATATCTTGGCTGAACTCAGCATCATCTCTACTGCAGAAAATGAATCAATAAGCTCTGTTCCACATGAAGAGGAAATCAAGGCAGTCATAAAGGGAATGAGTCCTTACAAAGCTCCTGGACCAGACGGGTATCCAGCTATTTTCTACCAAAAGTACTGGGACGTGGTTGGTACTGAGGTATCCCTCCTTATTCAAAATTTTTCACATCTGGTTCTCTGCCACAACATCTTAATCACACTCATATTGCACTTATTCCAAAATTGAAACATCCATCAAAGACTGTTGATTACCGACCAATTGCACTTTGCAATGTCCTTTACAAAATTATCTCCAAATTGCTTGCTAATAGGCTTCGTCCCTTCATGCACAAACTGGTAAATCCCACTCAGAATGCTTTTGTACCAGGAGATACATTGGTGATAATATTGTCATCGCTCAAGAGCTTATTCATTCCATTTCAAAATTTCCTTCTCACAATAGTTCATTTGCATTCAAAGTGGACATGTCAAAGGCATATGATAGATTAGGATGGGGAATTATAAGTCAAGTCCTCACTGGAATGGGTATTATCGGGAAATCTCATCAGCTTATTATGCAATGTGTCTCTACCCCATCTTTTGCCATACTTATCAATGGTGAGCCTTCAAAAACTTTCTGTCCAGGCAGAGGACTTAGACAAGGATGCCCCTTATCCCCCTACCTATTCATACTCTGTATGGAAGTTCTCTCAACATTAATCGACATCATGGTTTGTAATTCCTTATATGAAAGTATCACTCTTAGACATTCGTCCTCTTCTTATTCTCATCTCTCATTCGCTGATGACCTCTTCATCTTTGGCAACTGCTCTCTGCATAATCTTTCCCAGGTGAAAATCATGCTTAAATCCTTTGAGTGTTGGTCAGGCCAGCAAATTAATTTTGAGAAATCCTCTATCTTTTTCTCAAAGAAAGTTGATCCTATTATGAGAGAACTATATGTCCACCTCCTAGGCATTCAACTAATGCAGCCCAAGGAGAAATATCTGGGTCATTTTTTACTTTGATCCAAGAACAGGGTAAATACTTTCAATGATCTTATTGATACTAGTTTGAATAAGCTTCAAGGTTGGAAGAGAAAATGTCTTTCACATGCTGGTAGGACCATCCTAATCAAATCTACTCTATCATCCCTTCCCACATATTATCGGCATACCAGATACCAAAGAAAGTTACTGATACCCTTGCTAAACACCAACGAAATTTCTGGTGGGACTCTCTAGACAAGAAGAAAATTCATTATACTGCTTGGAGTTGCTTCACAAAATCTAAATTTCAAGGTGGACTGGGAATAAGAGATCCTCACATCACAAATCTTGCCTTATTACTCAAACTCACTTGGAGATTCCTAACCAATCGAGAATCAATGTGGGCTTCATTGCTCTGTACCAAATACTTACATTCGACATCCTTCTGGACAGCCAAACCTCCTCGATCTTCTTCATGTATATGGGATAGTATACTATGCAGCAGAGAATTTCTATTGGGCAATATAATATGGTCAGTAGGAGATGGTTCCAGCATTAATATCTGGGAAGATCCTTGGGTTCCTGAATTGCTTAACTACAGAGTCCAAGGTTACAGTTTCAGCCAACAATGGGTCCATACAGTTGCGATTTAATTAACAAAGACACTTGCAGCTGGAAAAATCATCTTCTTTTCATCCTCTTCCCTCCTTCTGAAGCTATTGCAATATCGAAAATACCACTATCTGCTAATTGCACCATCGACAAACTTATCTGGATTTACGGCGGATGGAGTGCTCACTGCTAAATCAGCATATAGAGTTATCCACAACAAATTATTCCCTAACCAGATCATGCATGATCATGAATTCAAAGAATGGAGGAGACTCTGGTCTCTTCTTATCTAAATCCTAAGGTGGTGTTGTTTGGTTGGCGGGCCATCTCTAACTCTCTTCCTACAAATGTCAACACTCATCGACGTATTCGCAGCATTGATCCCAAATGCCCCTTATGCAAGGTATGTTTTGAAACTACTAACCACCTTCTGCTGCATTGTTCCATAACAGGTGCTTCTTGGCAACACAATCAGCAGATTGCTCCTCTGATAAATAATGACACTACAATCATCAATCATCACTACTCTGCTCAAAGAAGGTGACTTCGATAGAATTTCAAGTTTCTTCTATCAAATTTGGAGCATCTGGAAGTCCAGGAATAGATTTGTCTTCGATCAACTTCCTATCAATACCAGAGGTATCTTTGAAGAAGCGAAGGTGTCCAAGGAGAAACTTGATATTCTCAGGGCTGGCTTTCCTGATATTACTGCAACCATTATCAAGGATATTGCTTGGACTCCGCCACAACCTAACAGTGGAAGATTAACTATGATGGAGCTTACTTGGATGGGAAAATGTCAGCGGGAGCTTTACTGCGTGATCACATTGGAAATTTCAAGGTAGCCTTCTCAAAAACTGAAGATGGAGGAACCCCATTGGAAGCGGAGGCATTAGGCATTCGTCTTGCTCTTGACATTTGTAGAAAAGAACAACTACAAAATGTCATAATAGAAGGAGATTGTAAGCCGCTGATCGACTCGATCAATGTCTTTAACTCAATCCCTCTCTGGAGAGTTCGTCACACTATTGAAGATGCAAGGATACTGTCATTCTGATTCCAATTGACATTCTCTTATGTCCAAAGGAATGCAAACCAATGTGCACATCATTTAGCTTCTAATGCGTTATTGTTTAACAGTTCACATTTCATACTTGTTTATGATGTTCTTCCTGATTGTATTAAAACTCATGTTCTTCATGACATGAGAACTGATCTTTATGATTAATGAAATGTTATTACAGTTCAAAAAAAAAAACCATTTGAAAATAAGACTTGTGACACTAATTTTTGCTTCTATTTTGATTGCAGCCGCCACACAACCCTCCGAGGCTCTTGAGTTGCAAGCATTCAACAATGTGACCAAGATGAGAGACATCTGATGATACACGATGCCATGGAGTCATCCTCATCGAAACTGTCGTCAGAAGAGTTGTGGAATGTATCAGATTATGCAATGTAGACACAACGTATGCAATGTAGACACAAAGTATGTAACGTATTTCACTACCAAAATACAGTAAATTAGCGACGGACAATTAGCGACGGAAATTTTCAGTCGGCGTTAGCGACGGCTTCGTGGCAGCTCGCCGACGGATTACCGACCATGCTCCTTTACATTTTTTTTTCAATTTTAGGGGGAGGAAAGGTCGCATATCCGTCGCTAGGTAGTCGGTGCTATAGCGACGAAAAAGTAGTCGTCGCTACTCAGTCGATTATTTGGCGGAAATTGTGTAGAGAATTGGCGGGACATTTTTTCGACCACGTAGCGACGATATTTCGGCAAGTATCAAACAGGGCGACTACTGGGCGACGGAAATCTATTCGTCGCTAGTCCGTCGCTAAATATACGTACCAGACTTTAATGAAATGATGGGAGGAACTTTTCGCTTCCCCCCCCAAATTTACTCTCTCTCTCTCTCTCCCCCTCTCTCTCTCTCTCTCGCCAGTGTCGGCTTCGGTGATCGGCGTCGGTGTCGGCGTCGGCATCGGCGTCCTCTCCTCTCTCTCTCCGAAGGTAACCCCTCTCTCTCTCGATCTCTCTCTCTCTCTCTCTCGCGGTGTCGTATAGGGGCAGCGGGGGCGGCGGGCTTGGGGCGGGGCGTCGGAGGCTGGGCGGCGGGCTTGAGGCGGGGGCTGGGCGGTGGGCTTGGGGCGGGGGCGTCGGGGGCTGGGCGGCTGGGCTTGGGTCGGGGGCTGGGCGGTGGGCTTGGGGCGGGGGCGTCGCGGTCTGGGAGGCGGGCTTGGGGCTGGGGCGTCGGGGGCTGGGCGCTAGCTTGGGTCGGGGGTGGACGGTGGCTTGGGGCGACGGCGTCGGGGGCTGGGCGGCTGGCTTGGGGCGGGGGCGTCGGGGGCTGGGCGGCTGGCTTGGGTCGGGGTGGACGGTGGGCTTGGGGTGGGGGCGTCGGGGTCTGGGAGGCGGGCTTGGGGCTGGGGCGTCGGGGGCTGGGCGGCTGGCTTGGGTCGGGGGCTGGGCGGTGGGCTTGGGGCGGCGGCGTCGGGGGCTGGGCGCTGGCTTGGGGCGGGGGCGTCGGGGCTATTTGCAACCGACGCACAGCCATAAGCACTCTTCATATATATATACAACCGAACTACTGGGCGGCGGGCTTGGGGCGACGGGCTTTGGTCGGGGGCGGCGGGTGGCTTTGCTTCTCAAATTCATCTGAGTTTATATATTGGCTGAATAATGTATTATCCATATTGGGTGTTATCCATTAGTTTGGTGGTGTTTGGATTAGTAAATGTGAATATGGGGTTT
>JANAVB010020611.1:0-28915 GCA_029216955.1 Iris pallida
TCAAGTAATTAGAAGGATTTTATTTTATATATGATTATAAGTGCCTTTATAAATATTTTTAAATCTATTTTAAAGATAAATAAATTATCTACTCGGTTTTTAAAAACTCAAAATTTAAATCTATTTTAGAGAAGTCTCTTAATTTTGTTCATTTCAATATAAACCTTCATCTATACACGGTCTATAAATATATTTTAGAGATAAGTCTCTATAAAATATATTTTAAAGATAAGTCTCTCAATTTGTTCATTTCAAATAAACCTTCATTAATATGCGGTATATAAATCTATTTTAGAGATGTCTCTCTCAATTTTAAATCTATTTTAGAGATAATCTCTCAATTTTGTTCATTTTAAAATAAATCTTCATTTATATACGGTCTATAAATCTATTTTAGAGATAAGTAATAATCCCAAGACTATCAAAATTACTTTACATGACAACTCTCAGGATTGTCAAAAAATTTGACAGTTCTAAACCATTCACAGGACTGTCAAAAAATTTGACAATCTTGAGAGGAACTTGCTGACAACAAGTTCCTCTCAAGACTATCAAATGTTTTAACAGTCCTATCAATTGGAAGGACTGTCAAATTTTTTTACAGACAACATACATGACTGTGGGAAATTTCTACAGTCCTGGGTCTTCCCAACCGCGACTGTGTAATGACACAATTCCTTAATTCGAAATTCATGGGTTTGAAACTCCAAAATTTGTCAAAACTTTGCAAATCCCTTCCAACCATTTATGCAAACCCCATTCCAATCATGCCCATGACATCAAAATTCAGAAACGACCATTTTATGTTTTGTGTTTTTGTGTGTTTCAGTGCTAAGAAATGATGTATGAAAGTTTCGGCAACAATAGCAGAAGGAAAATAAGTTTAGGTTTGAGAGGGCTTGGAGAGAAGGGTTTTTGTGAAGGTGGAGGTGGGGATAAGAATGAGTTTAGCTTTGAAAGGGTTCGAGAAGAAAGAGAGAGGGAGTGAAAAATTAGAAATGAATTTGTTTGAGAGGGTTTGGGAGGGGATTGGGGGCGGCCCATAATAGAAAATGGGTTGTCCTGAGTAAAAGTTCCTCTAAACTGGGCTAGCCCAGAGTAATGAATGAAGTGCCCTTATAATTGCCATTTTCTTCTACTCATCTACTATTATACTATTACTAGTCATTGTCATGTTAAACATAAAAAAAACTATCATGAACAATTAGATAGAAATTTATATTATTTCAAAAAAGTTTAAATATAATTTTAATTTTTTAAATTAAAATTTTGTTATATAGTTTAAATATGATTTGAATCTTGAATACATTTTAATCTAGATTTATTATAGATATATTTATAGGATTGTAGAAACATGTTCATGTAGGTAAAAAGATTTATGATTTTTTTAAAATGGGATATACTTACGGTGGTATTAGAAGGACTTTAAAAAAAAAAAATCTTAATTAAGATATACATACGACTTACATGTCTCATCTTGAGCCGTTTCAAGCCTAGTAAAGTTAAATAGGTTGCAAACATATATCCTCGCCTAAGTAAGAAAAAAAAATCCTAAATATTTCTAGTTACCTAAACATATATTCAAAGTCTGAAATAAGCAGAGTTAAGTAGGACCAAGGGAAGGGGGGGGGGGGGGGGGGGGGGGGGGTGTAAGTCAGGGGGATAGGAGTCAATAGATATAACTTGCTTGGATTTGAGGGAGAGTTAAGTTATATAATATTGCTTGGATTGGAGGGAGTTAAGTGGGTATGGGTTTTGAGTGAGAGAGAAAGATTAATAAAAAAACAATAGTTATCAAAACATCCTTACATGTGGCATAAAATTAGGTTTGATTGGGTTTGATATTATAACTTGTCAAAAATTTTCACAAGTATGATACCTATATAAAAAAAATAACTACAATCCAAACATAAAAAATTAAGTAACATGTATACTTCTACCATTTATTTGAATAAGCCAAATTCATGTCATTACAACCATCTAAAATCAAACACAATAAAGAAAATGATATGTCCCAAAAACAACAATCCAACCACCAAAATCTATCAGAACTTTGATTACATTAAATCAACGACATGTTACACATTACATGTCCCGACTTAATTCAAACCATCCATTGCCAAATACTCCAATCGCATGTTAAATGAAATGGAGAGAAATATCCTCTCCTTTTTCTCTTAAAGTTTTCAATTATGAAGACGAAATAGCAAGTTGAAAGCGAGAAGAGACGACATACTTGGACGACTGTAGGTTGAAAGTCAGAAAGACAGAGCAGTAGGTTGAGAGCAAAAAAATAGAGAAGAATGTCATGATATTTTATATGGTAAACATGGTATGTTTATGACTTTTTAAAAACCTCCTCTCACTTTCTCTTGTTAACCTCCCAATTTAAGGGTTAAAAAATGGACAAAAAGAAGGTTAAACAAACTCTCACTTAACCCTCTATGACACCCTCTCCTAAACACCTACCCTCAAACAAGTAATATTTTTTTTTTTCTCTCACTTAACTTTTCCTAACTTAACTCTTTTTCCCTCAATCCAAGCAGACCCAGAGAGAAAATCATAATTAAAATTCAATATTTAAATGATATTTACACCATATGTATCCAAAGTTATAAAAACATGTATAAAAAAGACATAATTAAAATATATTTAAACTACTTTAATATAATTTAAATTTTTATCTATTTTTTAAAATTATCAAAGAAAATTTATTTCGTACGTGCGTTGTACGTGATAGTGTTGTAATAAGTTATTTCTGTTGTGAATTTTTGAAAAGCCATATCAATCCCAAGCCAAGCCTTCATGATATGTGATTCTTCAATTTGTCATCTTTATATGATCGAGTGATTCATCAAATTTTGTTTTAGTTCTACGGTTCTAAACCAAGCTCTCAAGCTCACGCTAAAGCTAATGCAAAACTTATAATACCAGATAGACATGATAATTATTTAATTTATAATTTAATCTCCAATAATTTAATCAAAACTATATCGAGTAGTATTTATATGGATCCAAACGAAAGTTTGTTGTCTTCTTTGGACTCACAATTACTTTTTTTTTTCCTTTTCTTTTTTTGAATAATTGTTCTTTGAACACTTCGTTAAGAGTTACTCAATTGATTATTTGATTTAAGGATAATATGTGTGCGAGAAAGAGACGTCGTTGTTGTGTTTATATATATATATTAATAATATATATATATATATATATATATATATATATATACTAGTCATAATCCGTATCCATAGGACATGGTTCATTTAAGGTATTTTTCCTCAAAATCTTGGACCCCCAATTTTAAACGAACAATAATAATTATGAGACCCCATCAAAATATTAAATCCCAACCACTGCTGGATGTGAATTTTCTTTGGATTGTCCATAAAACCCCACTCTCAATAATGCTCATCCACAACCATTATGAGTGCAAATCCCACTTTTTGGATTCCCCATAAAATTCCACTCTCAATAATGCTCATTCCCCATAAAACTCCACTTCAATAATGTTCATCCACAATCATTATGAGTGCAAACCCCACTCTTTGGATTCCCCATAAAACTCTATAACCGTTGATTCACCAAGATTAAATCCCAACCACTCTTTATCTTGGCACAGTCAGCCATATGATTCAAAAACCTTTGTGTTTTGTATAAAATATGTATATATATATATATATATATATATATATATATATATATATATATAATGAAAAGAAACTTTATAAGCCCTTAGGGCAAAAAGAGGAAAAGGCAAACAGAGGGGACTAGGAGCCCATACAACATGAACGCCCACCCCCTCCCCGCCAACAAAATGTCTACAAACTCAAACGTATACAAAAGCAAACCGCCAGAAGGCTCACCAAACCAAAAAAGAAAGTAGAGAAGAGAAAGGACAAAAACTTCAGCTAGATCCCGCGCTTGAGGCACGCCGATCTTTCCTCTTATCAATCTGCCTGTGAATCTCTTTGACCAGCATTCTCGTCGAGAAAGAACTTCCCTTGAATCTGAATTTATTCCCGTTTTTCCACAATACCCAGGTAATGGCCGTGGCCGTGAGCTCCACCATCCTGGAGGAAGCGATGGCCTGGTCCGCCGTTGAAGCATGGAGAAGGGAGGCGATGACAGGAGGCCCGTTAGCAGGATGAAAGATTCTCCAGATAGCTGTGGCCTCCTCGTCCAAGAACATCAGATGAGAAACGGATTCCCCCGATGGGGTCGAGCAGCAATGGCACCGAGAGGCTAGGGAGAAGCCCAAAGTCTGCACGGTGTCTTCGGTTGGTAGTTTGTTGAGCACACTACGCCATATCATTATCGACCACTTTAGCGGGATGTCGGCGTGCCATATGACAGTCCAGAACGGGATGATTGGGAAGTGCTGCCTCGCCCGCTGCCATGCCGAGGCGATCGTGAACCTCCCCTAGAGTTGGGGCTCCAAATGAATGAGTCTGGGAGAGAACCCACGGAGATGTCGGACCCGGAGGCCGCCTCCGTCCGATCCCCAAAGATTCGCCCACTCAGCTAATGTCCCATCTGTTGCCCAGCCACACGGGAGATGCCTTGCTATTCGCGAACGTGTTCGCCCGGTGTTGGTGCCTGAAATATCTCGCCTCCGTATACCGACTCCAGAGGGAACGTTTGGTGCGTATATTCTACCAGAGTTTGATGGAAAATGCCGCAACCAGCTCCTCGAGGCGGCGAAGGCCGAAGCCGCCTTCCTGAGTTGGCCGAGCCACGGTAGGCCACCCCGCCTAAGACCTGCGTTGTCCGCCCGATGCGCGACCCTATAAGAAGTTAGAGAGAGATGATTCGATGAGTTTTTAGAATCTTCTTTGGGGAGTTGCACACCGACAGAAGATAAACTGGCATGGAGGCGAGGACATGTTTGATGAGGATAAGCCTACCGTCCAACGATAGAAAATTCAAATGCCATCCTGCTATCTTTCTCTGAATCTTGGTGATGATGGGCTCGAAGATAATAGCTTTACGGTGGCCGCTGGTAATGGGACAGCCCAGGTAAACAAAAGGAGGAGATTTTACGAGGAACCTGGAAGCATTTCTCAGGATATTCCTTGCTACAAGATTGAGAGAGGGGGATACAATAATACTACTTTTCTCCCTATTAATACTTTGGCCAGAGGCCGTCTCGTACCTGGTTAGGAGTCCACAAATATGTCGCACCACCCTCCGTTTGCCGCTAGCAAAGATTAGGATATCGTCGGCGAATGCAAAATAGGAAATTATTGGTCACCCGCTAGTTGCCCTGTATCGAAGGGATCTGCTGATGCTAAACTGCAACACTAGGTTGCTGCTAAGCAATTCCACCGCTAGGAGGAAAAGGCTAGGCTAAAGCGGGTCACCTTGGCGCACCCGCTAGAAGTTCTGAATGCTGGCATGGCCACGCCATTGATCACTGGGGACAACTATATGTCGCTAACGGACCTCCATAGGATGTTGATGCACGTTTTCGAGAATTCCATGCGACATAGAACCCAAATGAGGTGTTGCCAATCCAAGTGATCATATGCCTTCTCCATATCGAGCTTGATGGCGATGTTCCCTCCCTGGTAGGGTTGTTGATGCCGAAGATGAGCTCTTGCACTAGCAGAATATTCTCGGTGATGTTATGGTTCTTGATGAAGCCGCTTTGCTCTTCCGAGATTAGCTTTGGAAGAAGCGAAGCCATGCGTGTTGAAAGAACTTTGGAGATGAACTTGTTGAAGAAAGAACATAGGCAGATCGACCTATAGTCGGAGAAGCTTCTCGGATTGGCGTTCTTGAGAATCAAGACCAGAAGCATACTAGCAATAGCTTTCGGATAGTGGAGGCCTTCCAAGAAGGCCCGCTAGTTGCCCTGTATCGAAGGGATCTGCTGATGCTGAACTGCGACACTAGGTTGCTGCTAAGCAATTCCTCCGCTAGGAGGAAAAGGCTAGGCGAAAGCAGGTCACCTTGGCGCACCCCCTAGAAGTTCTGAATGCTGGCATGGCCACGCCATTGATCACTGGGGACAACTATATGTCGCTAACGGACCTCCATAGGATGTTGATGCACGTTTTCGAGAATTCCATGCGACGTAGAACCCAAATGAGGTGTTGCCAATCCAAGTGATCATATGCCTTCTCCATATCGAGCTTGATGGTGATGTTCCCTCTCCGGTAGGGTTCGTTGATGCCGAAGATGAGCTCTTGCACTAGCAGAATGTTCTCGGTGATGTTATGGTTCTTGATGAAGCCGCATTGCTCTTCCGAGATTAGCTTTGGAAGAAGCGAAGCCACGCGTGTTGAAAGAACTTTGGAGATGAGCTTGTTGAAGAAAGAACATAGGCATATCGACCTATAGTCGGAGAAGCTTCTCGAATTGGCGTTCTTCAGAATCAAGACCAGGAGCGTACTAGCAATGGCTTTCGGATAGTAGAGGCCTTCCAAGAAGGCGTTGCCCGCCTCCATCAAGTCCGCTTTAATGATACTCCATGAGGTGCGGAAGAAGCGGCCGTTGAAGCCATCCGATCCTGCGGCACTGTCAAGATCAAGCGTCATGAGGGCTTCCTATAGCTCAGCTTCCTTGATCGAAGAACAGAGGAGGGAGTTGTCCTCCTCCGTGACTCTCGGCTGGATTCTCGAAAGAAGATTAGGATCCGGTCGAACCTGTGCTTTGGTGTATAGGCTGTCGAAGAATGCACAAGTCGCTGAGCCGAAGTCAATTGGGTCGGTGAGTACCCTCTGTCACGACCCGGTCCCAAATTCTTGGGTCGAATCGGATCATGCCCAGCCGGCACCGTTGTTGAGACGGCGGGCAGTAAGCTGTATCAAGCAGTGAAATACATGCAGATGAAATTCAAACGAAATATAAAATCATTTTATTCAATTTGAAATTTATGAAATACAACAACTATTAATTACAACTACATTTGATACATTGGTTACTAAAAATTTACTATCCAGCTCTACTGATCTTGGATTCCAAGTTCTGCGGGAACATGCATCAGATCTTCAACGACTCGATCACCTAAAATGTTGGTCTCCAGTCAGGAGGGAGCAAAGTAAAATTCATGATAATCCAACAATTGAATTAATAATAGAGTTATGCATTTTTAAACAATTTGAAATAAATAGTTTTTCAGCAGTTAAAACATTGTGATGTGAATAGGCAATGAATATGACCGACTTGGGTTGTACAGTTGTATCCTATTGATACGATATGGCTTATCCCCGTGTGTATGAGGGGTAAGCTAACACAGTCAGTATACTATTTTGGATGTGGTCATACTCATTACACTACTCCCCCAGTACCCAACAGTCAATCAGTCACTGCTCTCAGAGAGAGTTTTCGTGTTGCATCGTGGTTTAAACTTGCAATAAAACGATTATTAAATAATTGTAAACTACCACAAAATGTACTTGCCTTAAGGAAATGACTGGAGAGGTAGAAGACTTCGAGACGGGAAGTTAGAGTCGTCCTCGAATTCCTACATTCGAGAGATAGACTCAGATATCAGGTTTGCCAACTTAGCTATGCTAGTTGAAATCTCTATTTGCGTCCTAGTCCAATTTTAGTTCTTAAATTAACCAAACACAGAAAACTGTTGGCCCATTGGTCATATGGTCAACCTGATTTT
Source organism: Iris pallida (assembly GCA_029216955.1). Taxonomy (NCBI): domain Eukaryota; kingdom Viridiplantae; phylum Streptophyta; class Magnoliopsida; order Asparagales; family Iridaceae; genus Iris; species Iris pallida. The sequence continues at coordinate 7,619 of JANAVB010020611.1, forward strand.
AATAATTGATCAAAACTCTGTCTGGATATACAAAGCTTGTTGGGACATTCTCAGCTTCTTGGACATAAGCAAGATTGGATATTCACTTCGTTCAAGACTGAAGATCTGTTTGCCTACTTGAGTCTGTATTTCCTATGCAATGTAATTTTCTTTTTATTTGAGTCTAGGAATACATTGTACACCGAGTCGTACTGGCAAATAGGCTATTCCCAAAATAGTTCAAAATGTTTTTAAAAATGACCTATCAAATTGTTTACAAAAAGGTTTTCAAAAAGGTTTTCAAAAATCACCAAAACCTATTTTAAAAACCCTAACCTAACCCTGACAGAACTCGGCCAGAGTTCGGCCAGAGTTCGGTTGGTAGCCGTTTTGATTTTGAATTCTCTGGAACTTGGTCCTCCTGCAGTTACGGATTTGACCGAGATTTGCTCATCGAGTTCTGCCCGAATTCTGCCCGAATTCTGACAGAGTTCTCCCTTTGGAAATCCTATAAATAGAGAAGTATTTCGATCATTTCAAATCACTCATTCACTTTCAATCTTCTCTCTATCTAAAGCTTTCTATCTTCCAAAGAGTTTTCTAGAGCTTTCATTTTCAGATCCCAAGCCAGTTACAATCCTCTAGTCGATTTGCCAGTGCGGTACGGTCTAGAAGTTTCTGAGAGATTGTAATCAGAAGGCTTGATTGAAGAATACCTCTTCATATTTGAAGTTGGACGAGTTCTTCGTATCAAAGCTCGCGTTGTAGAAGTTGCAAGGACTTCGTAAGAAAACTTGCGATTTTTCCTATAGTGGATTCAAACTGGTAGCAAGAGTTCTACCGACTCGATTAGTCCTCAACAGAGGGATACCAGTATACATCGCTGTCTTTGCGTTTGCTTTCTGAACTCTGTCTTTACTTTATTTTCATCTATGATTATATACTGTGATTGTGTTGCTAACTTTTTTAATTAGCATTATTCCGCTGCCAACTCTATTCACCCCCCCTCTAGAGTATTACGCTTTACTATATTGTTCCTACAATTGGTATCAGAGCGGGTGTTACAGGTAAAGCAAGGTAAACGTGCTATTATTTATTCATTATTTATTAGATCACAGCACATCACATGGCTACTATGAAATTCACAAGTGAAGGTCAGGCCACAAACAGACCTCCTCTGTTTGATAGTACTAACTACACTTATTGGAAAACACGGATGAGTTTCTTCTTAAAGTATCTTGATTTTGACTTATGGGCTATTGTTCTTGATGGCTATCAAAAGCCACCTCGTATAAATGTCGAGGGTGTTTTAGTTGAAAAACCCCAAAACAGTTATACAGAGGAAGAAAAGAAAAAGGCCAGTCTTGACGCACGTACCATTAATGCTCTTTTTTGTGCCTTAGACAGAACAGAATTTAACAGGGTATCTACATGCACAACGGCAAATGGTGTATGGAAGCTTCTCGAAGTTACACATGAAGGCACGACTCAAGTCAAGGAGTCAAAAGTCAGCAGACTTACTTAAGAGTACGAGGCGTTCAAAATGAAGCCAAATGAAACAGTCACACAAATGTTCGAGAGGTTCTTGGATATTGTAAACCCTTTGTCCTCCTTAGGCAAAGAATACAGTAACCACGAAAAGATTCGCAAACTCCTACGAGCTCTCACCAAGAACTGGATTCCGAAGGCTACAGCTATCATTGAAGGAAACGACCTCACCACAATGTCACTTGAAGTACTCATGGGTAAGCTACTCACTCATGAACTGGATCTACAAGATTTTGAAGAGCCTGCACCAAAGGAGAAGACTATCGCCCTCAAGGCTCAGCACAGAAAAGCTGCTGAAGATGACTCAGACAGCAGTGGATCTGACGCTGAAGATCAAGCACTCCTAGCAAGGAAGTTCAAAAGATTCATGAGACATGAGAAAAGAGTCAAAGAGAACAACAACAACAACTGGTACCAAGAAGATGCTGTCTGCTATGGCTGCAAGAAGAAGGGACATATAAAGAAGGACTGTCCCATCAACTCATCATCGAGCAAGAAGAACAACAGGTATGAAAAAGGCAACCTGAAGAGATCAACATCCCGAAAATATGCCAACACCAGCATATGGCATGAAAGTGAAGCCAGCGACTCAGAAGATGAACATTCAGAGGACGCTGCAAACATCTGCTTCATGGCAATCGATCAGGTACCTACTGAACCTGTAGAAACATATGATGACTTTACCTTTGAGCAATTAGGAGATGCCTTCAGTGACCTGATGCTTTTCTACAGGAAACTGCGTAGTAAATATCAGACCGCTAAGAAGGTACTCAAAGAGTACAAAGGAGAAATAGGAAGACTTACCGACCTACTAGCTGAGATTAGAACTAGTGTTAGTGAGTCTGGTGAGCTTTCCTCTATAAAGCTCTTATTACACGAGACTAAACAGTCATCCGAAGAGAAAGATAAGATTATAGACCAATTGAGAGAAGATCTTTCAAAAGAAAAGAAAAGTCTTCAATCTGCACAAATCAGAATGGAATCACTCACTTCTGATTATACTAAGTTATATGACACTTCCAAAAGGTTGGAAATTAGATTAGGAAAACAGCCTGAGCCTGCTGCTTCCTATCCTAACACGTGTCACTTACCGAAAATTCGGAACATTCCCAAGCCAAACACTGTCAGACCAAACCATATAAAACCTTTACCCCAAAAGGTTAAGCCCAAACATGATCATAGGTATGCATTCTTCTATACTAGAAAACCTAAATCTACCAACCATGCACATCACTCTGCTTTCAACACTCAACATGCACAATGTCATTATTGTGGGCTCATTGGTCATATTTTATCTGCATGTAGAATGAGAAAGCTAGTTGATTTAAATGTTTATGCTTGGATACCTAAAGCTAACAATTCAGGACCCTACAAGAAATGGGTACCAAGAGTTTCATCTGCAAACTGTTTTGTAGGTGGAACACCCTTCACATGCTAGAAGCAAATGGATCCTCGACAGCGGTTGCTCACGGCATATGACCGGTGACGCTACTCTATTTGCAACACTGTCGAAGAAAAAGAAGGAAGGCTATGTTTCCTTCGGCAATAATTTAAAAGGGTATATTATTGGTATCGGTGATGTTGGTAAATCTCCCTATCCCGTGATTAAAGATGTCTGTCTGGTTACCGAGTTGAAACATAATCTGCTCAGCATAAGTCATCTAGCTGATCATGGTTATGGTATCAACTTTGGCAAAGACAAATGTACTATAGTTGATAGCTCAACTGGTAGTACTATCTTTGAAGGAATCAGGGAAGACAATATATATGTTTTCTATCTATTGGAAGAAGCTAACATTTCAGGTAGATGCTTAATGGCCAAAAGTGATGAGAGTCATTTATGGCATATAAGACTCGGTCATGCAAATATGGATACAATTTCAAGATTATCCACAAAGAAGTTAGTACGCGGTTTACCGGACATAACATTCAAGAAGGATTCGGTATGCAGCCAATGCGAAAAGAACAAGGCTACCAGATCCACATTCAAGTCTGTAAATACAGTATGTACTACTAGACCTCTACAATTGCTACACATGGATTTATTCGGTCCTAGCAGAGTTGCTAGCCTCGGAGGTAAATTATATGCATTTGTAATTGTAGATAATTTTTCTAGATACACGTGGGTATATTTCTTGACACGCAAGAATGACGCATTATCCGAATTTGTCGCCTTTTGCAAGAAAGTACAGAATGAAAAAGGTTACATGATCACTCGTATTAGAAGCGATCATGGAGGCGAATTCGAGAATGCTGATTTCGAGCAATTTTGTGACACACGCGGTTTTATACACGAGTTCTCCTGCCCTAGAACTCCACAACAAAATGGAGTTGTGGAACGTAAGAACAGAACTCTAACCGAAATGGCCAGAGTAATGTTAAATCAATTTAGCCTACCCAAATACTTCTGGGCTGAAGCTGTCAATACAGCTTGCTTTGTGCTCAATAGAGTTCTAATTCGACCCAAATCGAAGAAGACTCCATTTGAGTTATGGTTTGATAGAATTCCTTCAGTTTCATATTTTAAGATATTTGGCTGTAAGTACTTTATTCTTAATACTAAAGATAATTTGGAAAAGTTTGACGAAATGGCCGATGAAGGTATATTTTTAGGTTATGCGGCCAAGAGCAAAGGATACAGAGTCTTCAACAAACGTACCATGATCATCGAAGAGTCAATCAACGTCACTTTTGATGAAATGAACCAAATGACACTCGATGACAGTGATGAAGATCTGCCTACATCAAGCTCAACATCAGCTGAACCTGAACCAAGCTCTGCACAAGCTAAACCCCCTAGAGGAGATCCAGGAACCAGCTACCTACAGAGTCTACCGAAAAGGTTAAAATTCACAGCTGATCATCCACAAGATTTGGTAATTGGTGACATTACCAAAGGAGTAAGCACTCGATCATCCAGTAGAGATATTATTTCTAGTGTTGCATTTATTTCACAGCTAGAACCTAAATCTATTGATGAAGCATGTAGTGATAGTTTCTGGATAGATGCCATGCAAGAGGAATTGAACCAATTCGAACGGAATCAAGTTTGGGAACTTGTTCCCAAGCTTATTGATCATCCGGTCATTGGCACCCGTTGGGTATTCCGAAACAAACTGAATGAGGATGGTTTAGTAACTCGTAACAAGGCTCGACTCGTAGCTCAAGGATACAATCAAGAAGAGGGTATCGACTACGATGAGACTTATGCCCCAGTTGCGAGATTAGAATCCATTCGTATGTTATGTGCATTTGCATGTTTTCATGATTTCAAACTTTTTTAAATGGATGTAAAAAGTGCTTTTCTAAATGGATTTATAAAAGAAGAAGTTTTTGTAGCACAACCTCCGGGTTTCACGGATTTCCAAAATCCTGACCATGTTTTCAAGTTGAAGAAAGCCTTATACGGTTTGAAACAAGCCCCTCGTGCTTGGTATGATCGTCTAAGCTCTTTTCTACTTGACAACGGTTTTACAAAAGGAAAGGTTGACACTACACTTTTATTAAATCTTTTAATGGCAAGCTGCTTTTAATTCAGATCTATGTTGATGATATCATATTTGGATCCACTGATGAATCTCTTTGTCAAGAATTCTCTAAGTGTAAGCAGAATGAGTTTGAGATGAGCATGATGGGAGAGCTGAAATTCTTTCTCGGATTGCAAATCAAACAAACCGACAATGGGACGTTCATTAATCAAGCCAAGTACACAAAAGATTTGCTAAAGAAGTTTGATCTGGACAATGTCAAACCTATTGGCACTCCGATGGCAACTTCAACAAAGCTTGATTCTGACGAACAAGGCAAGCCAGTCGACACACGTAAGTATCGAGGTATGATTGGTAGTTTACTTTACTTAACTGCTAGTCGTCCAGATATAATGTTTAGTGTTTGCTTGTGTGCACGTTTTCAAGCTAACCCAAAGGAATCACATCTGTCCGCAGTTAAGCGTATCTTCCGATACCTTAAAGGCACTTCTTCTGTCGGCTTGTGGTATCCCAAATCCAAATCCTTTGACCTTATTGGTTACTCGGATGCAGATTTTGCTGGATGCAAGGTTGATAGAAAAAGTACTAGCGGTACATGTCATTTCTTAGGCAAGGCTCTAGTCTCTTGGTTTAGTAAAAAGCAAAATTCTGTAGCCTTATCAACAACAGAGGCTGAGTACATCGCCGCAGGACGTTGTTGTGCTCAAATTTTGTGGATGAAACAAACCTTAGAAGACTTTGATTTATTTTACACACATATTCCCATTTTCTGTGATAACACTTGCACCATTAATTTGACTAAGAATCCTGTATGTACTCTCGTACTAAACATATCGAGATTCGGCATCATTTTCTTAGAGATCATCATCAAAATGGAGATATAAACCTTGTATACATAGATACTGATAATCAATTAGCTGACATCTTCACTAAACCTCTAGCGGAAGATCGCTTCAATTATTTACGTCGAGAATTAGGAATTTTGGACGTCAATAATATTAATTGATGTTATTTTATGATTGTATATCATTATGCAAAAACTGTGTTAGAGACAAGCTAATAAAGAGTCTGTCTGTCACCACAACTACGGTTGAAGCGAAGCAGAATTTAAGAGTTCCCCGGTGAACCTCCGCCAGCTGGGACAGTACTCCTACAGCTAATCTGAGACAGCTGCTGTGTAACGATATTTAACTCATAAAATATTATTAATTATGTTATTTGAAAGCTAAAATAACTAATCTTTGAATTAAATATTTGAAACGAGTCAATGAAAAAGAAGTAGCAAAATCAACTTGAAAGAACCCTAGGCGAATTCGGCCAGAACTCTGATCGAATTCGGCCCGAGTTCGGTTGGGGGTATCTGTGTATATATACACAACCCGAGAGCTTCTTCTCTTCCATTGCTTCCATATTTCCAACCAGCAGCTACAGCCGCCCAAAAATTCTCCAAACCCTAGGTATTCACCAACCCATTGCTCCCTATCTACTTGGTGAAATCCTTCCAAACTTTGGAATCGTGCGAAGATCATCCTTTTCTACAACATATCTAATTTTTGTGAGGTATAACTCTCTCTTTCTCCACTTTCAAATTTGTGCTTATTTATTTCAATGGCACCTAGATCTAATCCGTCTAAGAGGAAGAAGACTACTCCTAGTGAGGAAGGGTCCTCTTCGAATCCTCACACGGATTCTTTGTTTTCGCCAGTCCAAAAGAGCGACGGTGCTTTCGATGGGTTTTTCTTTCAAACCCTCGATCAAGCTTTATTATGGTACGGTGACTTTTCCACCCGATCCATATGCAGCGGCGCTCCGGTTAAATGGACGGTATTTCCTGACCATCGTTACTTATTTGAGGCATTAGGGTTACATTTGCTTGTTAAACTATGCTTTCCAATTGCTACTAATGCCATTAGATTGTTCTATTGCAATCTCGTAGTTAACACTTTTGACGTGAGCACACGTGTTGGAGGCATAGATATTGAGTTCAATGATGTCCTCCTAGCGGAGATTCTTGGGATTCCCAATGAAGGTGAACCGCTAGTTGATATCACGAAATTCGAGTTTCCCGAAGGCACTACACTCACGAGTTTCAAAACGGAACTTTGTGCACCTGACAGAGTACGTTCTGGAAAGTTTAAGGCTAACAACCTTAACTTGTTTAACTACGAATTGCATCGCATCATCTACTCTACTCTACTTCCAAAATCCACTTCCAAGGATGATGTGACTTCGCTTGAGCTGTCCGCTATGTATCATCTTATCAAGGGGATTCCTTTTTCTATCCCCAAGACTATTATTCAGATGATGGGACGTTGTCGTGCAAGAGATCAAAATCTCTCTTACGCGATGATTCTCCCTCGTATCTTTCAGCGCTTCGACATCGATCTATCGACTTGTACTCAGGACTCTGAGCCCAAGTTACTCCAGCTTTCTCGTCGCAGCCGGACTGCTTCAGCTACACCTTCTGCTCCTCCTACTGCACCATCTCCACCACATCAGCCGTATGCCATGACTTTTGAGGGCATACATCAGCACCTATCTGCTTTGCACGTCTCGATAACGGACATGGCTCGCGAGCGTGAGTTCCGCGATGTCACCCGTTACCAGGCGATGGCAAACTCCTTGGCCGATCTGCGTTTTGCACAGACTGGTCACTCTGCCGCTTCCATCCCTCGAGATCCAGCTTTTTCGGGTTACCGCTGTGAGGATGAGGCTGTCCATGCCTACTTCCAGCCCGGTAACGCCTATGATTGGTATCGTGCTCCTCGAGATTATGTTGGCGAGTTCTATGCTGGCGCCCCTACTCATCCTACTGGCGCTGGTACTTCTGGTGCTGGTACTTCCGGTCATGCTGGCCGTGCTGCTGATGATATTGATGAGGATAGTGATGATGAGATCTGATCTGATTACTAGTGACATTCTACTGTATACTTGGAAATGCTCCAACATTCCAAGTTTTTATCATTTACTTTTTGATTAGTACTTTGTAGTTTGCTATCAGTATTTCTTTTATCTTCATGGACATGTTTTTGATGTTTCATTTATGACATCTCAGTTTATTTCAGTATTTTGTTTAAGCACTATCTCTTTATACTGCTTTTTATTTTTAAACTGTCTGTGAAATAGCATGCCTGAGATTTTTTTTGCAATACATGCTTGTGATGATAAATTTCTCTAATTATTTACTGTATCTTTTATTTTTGTTTTCTCACTATTTGTTACTTATGCATTGATTGCGGGGGAGTCTTCTGCATTTCATGCGGGGGAGCCTTCTCTTGTACAACTATTTTGCTAAGTGACAAAGGGGGAGAAAATTAAAATGATCTAACATTTTTTTTGAGTTGAATACAGGTTATGAACAATTTTTCACCTTTTGATATTTTTTCGAACTAGCTTATTGTTATATCATTCATAGTTTGTCAATTATCAAAATGGGAGAGATTGTTGGCCCATTGGTCATATGGTCAACCTGATTTTAATAATTGATCAAAACTCTGTCTGGATATACAAAGCTTGTTGGGACATTCTCAGCTTCTTGGACATAAGCAAGATTGGATATTCACTTCGTTCAAGACTGAAGATCTGTTTGCCTACTTGAGTCTGTATTTCCTATGCAATGTAATTTTCTTTTTATTTGAGTCTAGGAATACATTGTACACCGAGTCGTACTGGCAAATAGGCTATTCCCAAAATAGTTCAAAATGTTTTTAAAAATGACCTATCAAATTGTTTACAAAAAGGTTTTCAAAAAGGTTTTCAAAAATCACCAAAACCTATTTTAAAAACCCTAACCTAACCCTGACAGAACTCGGCCAGAGTTCGGCCAGAGTTCGGCCAGAGTTCGGTTGGTAGCCGTTTTGATTTTGAATTCTCTGGAACTTGGTCCTCCTGCAGTTACGGATTTGACCGAGATTTGCTCATCGAGTTCTGCCCGAATTCTGCCCGAATTCTGACAGAGTTCTCCCTTTGGAAATCCTATAAATAGAGAAGTATTTCGATCATTTCAAATCACTCATTCACTTTCAATCTTCTCTCTATCTAAAGCTTTCTATCTTCCAAAGAGTTTTCTAGAGCTTTCATTTTCAGATCCCAAGCCAGTTACAATCCTCTAGTCGATTTGCCAGTGCGGTACGGTCTAGAAGTTTCTGAGAGATTGTAATCAGAAGGCTTGATTGAAGAATACCTCTTCACATTTGAAGTTGGACGAGTTCTTCGTATCAAAGCTCGCGTTGTAGAAGTTGCAAGGACTTCGTAAGAAAACTTGCGGTTTTTCCTATAGTGGATTCAAACTGGTAGCAAGAGTTCTACCGACTGGATTAGTCCTCAACAGAGGGATACCAGTATACATCGCTGTCTTTGCGTTTGCTTTCTAAACTCTGTCTTTACTTTATTTTCATCTGTGATTATATACTGTGATTGTGTTGCTAACTTTTTTAATTAGCATTATTCCGCTGCCAACTCTATTCACCCCCCCTCTAGAGTATTACGCTTTACTATATCGTTCCTACAAAAACACGATTATTAGTGCGTTGATTTAATACGAGGGAAAAATGTCATTTTTAACTTTGAATTCGGAAAACATCGTCGCTGCCAGATTATTTATGAAAACTTGGTAATTTTTATAAATATAAATATAAAGCTAATTTTCTTATTTAGTGAGAAATACGTGACTTTTTAATTATTAACAAACTTGTCAATTTTAAGATGAGAAAATATTAATTAATTTTATACGAAAATACTTTTTAGTCAATTTAATCGTTTAAATAGAAAAACTCGTAAAACCAGAAAAGACAAGAAAATCTAAGCTATTACAGTTACAGACCACAGCCAGCTGGGCTTATGCCCAATACAATTTATTTACATAAATTGAAATAAGATAAACTGCCGTTAGTCCTAAACTGAAATATTAAATAAATATAAACATAAACTAAATATAAAAATAAAGGTAAATTATAAGTCTCAGATATGGTCCAATCCTCAACTTGGCTAATGCCTCAACGTCCGGGCGGGGCCGATTTCGTTTGCACTTAGCCGGGTCCATTGACCGATACGGTCGTCACCCAAAATCAAGTATCAAATAAAACTCCGAAATCATTTTAAATCCATTTTAAAAATAATTCAGGATTTACGGAAAAATCGGGCAGCATCTCCTCTGTTTTTGGTCAACCCAAAACTGGGAATTGGCGCCGATAATTTCCTGCAAATCCCAAACCAGGGAGAAACCCGAATTTATATATATTTAAAATCCACAACCAATCCACAGAATAATCGGGACGACCCGAAATAATTTCGGAGGTCCGATTCCAATTCCACAAATCACAGAACGTTCCCGGAAAAATCCGGAAAGCCAACACATACTAAAAATCCATTCCCGAAATATTTCGGGAATCCATAATAATCCACAGAACCTTTCCGAAGGTTCCGGAAAAATACGACTTCGCTAAAACCGAGTTCCCAAAGGGAATCGGGGACCATTCTCATCACAGACTGGAATAAAAAGAGACGGGACAGGGGTTATACCTCAGGTTGCTCGGCTAGAGCTCTCAGATGAAAATAATAGAAAGAAAATAAGAGCTCCGAACAGCAAAAGAATTTCGGAACAGCGCTGAAACAGCAGCGAACAGCAGCGAACAGCAGCGAACAGCAGCGTCGCTGCCACAAATCAGCGGATCAGGGGAGTGCACGGGCTAGGGCACGCACCTAGGTCAGCGGGGAAACCTGACAGGGAAAGTTGGCCAGAGAGACACGCGCAAGGGGGCGCGAGGGTGCTCGGCCAGAGGGCAGCGGCCACAGAGGGTGGCGCGGGTCGGCGCGACAGGGCTGGACGGACTGCGGAGTGCGCGAAGGCGCTCGCGGGGGCTCGGCCACGCGCACAGGGGCGAAGGCTGGCGTCGGGCGTCGGCCTGGAGGGAGGCCGGCGGGGGTGCGCTGGCGCGGTCGGCCTGGAGGAGGCAGGAGGGTCGTGGGGTCGGCGGTTGGCCGAGGAGAGGGGTTGCACGGAGGAGCTCGGGGCGTCGGGTTGGCGAGCAGGTTGGCGGAGGGGCGGCCTGGCGGTGACGCCGGAAGGAGGTCGGGCCGGCAGGAGGCACGGGGAGCTAGGGCACGGGTTTGGAAAAGAGGGAAAAATGGGAATGGTGGTGATGGAAGTGAAATGGTGAAGGGTTTATATGGGAGAAGAGAGTTTGGGAGTTACCAGAAGAGGGAACGAGGAGTCGGGGAGTTACGAGAAGGAAGGGTCGGGTGGACGCTCGGAAGAGGAAGGGTCAGCCATACGTTGGGAAGGAAAAATTTCCTTTCTCTGGATGAGAAAAAGTGCTAATGAAAGTTTATATTAAAAGAAATGAAATAGATATCTTTCCTTTAAATAAAAAAATAGAATAATAATTTATTGATGGACTTAATGATTTTTTTTTGTAAAATCGAATTTGGGTTCGAGATGGGTTCGAGACGTGTCTGGTCCAACTCAAAATTCTAGGAAAAATAATTTTTTCTAAAATATGATTTTTTATAAAAATGGTAATAATTAATTTAGCAACTAATTATACAATTAAATAATAAAATAAAATCTTTTACGGGTTTTGATCAAACACTAAAATTCCAAAAATACCATTTCCTAAATAAATGATTTATAATAATAATAATAAGCACTGAAATAATTAATTAAAATTACGGGTTTCACACCCTCCCCGTGTGATCAACCACCTGGTGGATCGAGAGCCTAGCCCGTTTGCTCTGGACGCACATGTGGAAAAATCGGGAATTACAGTCTCCTTCGACATCCCAGCGAAGCAGCGCTTTTTGCCACCAAAAGTCTGTTTCCACTTGCAGGGTGCAACGAAGGTGCCCTGGGCTACTTGAAGTAGCTGTTCGTTGGAAGAAGAGGGCGCTCTGTCGAAAGAATTTCTGCAACAGCCGCAACGGACTCCGCGGTCCTCGCTGCCTGGAAAATATCCCAAAGGCACTCCGACTCCATGCCGCCAAGGCCCTACTGGTGTCATGGATTTTGTTAACCAGTCGGGTCAGCGGGTTGGGGTAATGGTCGGCCTACCAAGCTCCATGAGCGATGGCGATGAAATTTGGATGATTTATCGAGAAGTTCAAGACTTACGTCACTTTGGGTCTGCATAGATGAAATGTACAATACTAAAGGGAGGTTCAAGTTCGGAAGACACCTTCATCTGATACACAGTGTAAGTGTAACTGCCCATATCTTATTCTCTTTCCTATCGTTCTATCGATCTATATCCTTTTTTGTCCCTGTTTGAATCATGTAGGAGATTGTTGGTTTTTTGTTGGGTTTTGTTGCTTGTGAAGCAACACCAATATGATTAAAAAAGGCATCTTTTTTTAGTCCCATATTAGAAAGGAGGAAAAGTTCTCCTTTCCATATAAGGCTTTCCCCTCCTTGCTAGGCAATGTCGCCACATGAAGAAGGGTCAGGGATTCCAGAATCCTGATATCGTCAAACTCCTACTGCTGATGCTCCTGTTGTTCCTCAAGCTCACGTAGTCATAGCCAGGACCGAATCGATCGGTACCGATGATCAGAGGTTTGTAGCTGTATGTTCTGGTTTTGTTTGCTCGTATCAGCCTACTGATTGGTGGGTTGATACAGGGGCAAATGTCCATGTATATCCTAGTATTGATTCATTTTCCTCCTACCGACAGGTTGAGGAAGGCGAATCAGTAGCTATGGAAAACTCGAGTGCTGCCAGAGTGCTTGTAAAGGGAAGAGTGAATCTCAAGTTGTCTTCGGACAAAATCCTCCCTTTGCATAATGTGTAGCACGTATCGGACGTGAACAAAAATCTAATTTTTGGATATTTGTTAAATAAACATGGCTACAAACTAGTTTTTGAGTTTGTTCGAGTTTTAATCTTCCTTAACGGGAATTTTATTAGAAAAGGTTATATTTGTGCGGGTCTATTTAAACTTTCTATTGACATGCCTTTTAGTACTTTGAATTCTACTTTAAATAATATCGATTCTACTTATGTTTCTGTTTCAAATGCTATATCTTCTAATGTTGATAGCTATGATGTTTGGCATAGTCGCTTGGGACATGTTAATTTTAATTCTGTAAAGAGAATGTCTAATTTACAATTGATTCCCAAGATTGATAGGAGCAGGAATGAAAAATGTGAGATTTGTGCTCAAGCCAAATAGCCTAGAAAGTCCTTTCATTCAATTGAAAGGAATTCTCAGCTTTTGGAGCTTGTTCACAGCGACATCTGCGAATTAAACGATGTCCTAACTCGTAGTGGTAAGCGTTACTTCATAAATTTTATAGATGATTATTCCAAATACTGCTATGTTTATTTGCTTAGAACAAAAGATGAGGCTCTTAGTGTCACGACTCGTACCCGCTTTTCAGGATGCGAGTTCGTGTGCAAGCCAACTACGTATCAAGCGGACTCTAGCCCAACTCGAATACGTATAAGCTGTCTAGACTATGGTAATATGCCTAATCATGGCAAGCTAAACTATATCTCAATCCACAAGAAAAATATAAATCAAGAATGAACATTATGGTTTATGGTCTGTAGCCCACTAGCATATATGTCCGATTAGACTCCACAGAAATAATATGAGTATATAAAACTAAGCTAATAAGCAGATTATATCATGATAAGGATCATAAAGCATGTGAGGATAATAAAGTAATATCACTAGTAATACCTAGATCTTGCAAATGTATCAACTATCATCATGATCAGCTAATTAACTCCGTGCAATCAACTACCTGAAGAGATCATCAGGTCCTCAGGGGACTAGCAAGATACATAAAAATATGCCTATCTAACAGTTTGTCATGCATGAAGAAATAAGCAGGAAAGAGACATAAAATGTGACTATGAACATGGATACGAGAATCACTGCACATAAATGAACTGCTGGAAGAAAATAGGCAAATAAGAGATCAACGGATACCAAATCCTCGCCCCGAGTGTGGACTCGCAGGTTTGGACAAATCACTAACCCTCGTCCCGAGTGTGGACTCACAGGTTAGTTCAAGACAATCACCCTCGCCCTGAGTGTGGACTCACAGGTGCAAACAGTCAACCGTCGCCCCGAATAATATGTATAGTCTAAAGTTCCTAACATGCATGAGGATAACTAGGAAGGTAATTATCATATTTTAAACAATTATCACTTATATCAAATAATATTGATGTCTTTACTATATATATAACAATTAATTATAAAATATATTTAGTAGAGCAATAAGACAAAATATGGCATACACACATAAAATTATATCGACAAGGATGTCTTTGGTCATACTGCATCACTACATGGCTTAGGCTTGGTACGGGTCCAGCTTGATACAACCAGATCTTCTAAAAGTCATTAATCTTAATAATAAATAATTAAAATATTTATAGTGGTCATGTCACAACTTGGCCTGATTTTCCTAGTTAGGACACACCTATGGCTTGGCCTTTCCTATTATAGCTAAAACGTTGGTCAAGACACACAATTATACTATTCGTGCCATGATTTCTAGTCACCTTGTACTCTAAATCTCAACCATGACTAAGGTTATCTATCGTAATAACTATTTAATTAAATATTTATAAAATTCCAAAAATTGCCATTTAATTCAAATGAAAAAATAAAAATATTTTTAAAATTTCGGGAAGAGGGGTTACACTTAGTAAGTTTATTTCTTTTAAAGCTAAAGTTGAAAATCAGCTTGAAAAGAAAATAAAAATTCTTAGGTCTGATCGTGGGGGTGAATACACCTCTGCTGATTTTGATTCCTTTTGTGAAATGCATGGAATAATACATGAAGTAACTGCTCCTTATGCTCCTCAACAGAATGGAGGTAGCAGAAAGAAAAAAATAGGATTTTCATTGATATGATTAATGCTATGTTAGGTAGCTCTGGTTTATTTGATAATTTGTGGGGGGAAGCCTTACTTTCTACATGCCATATTCTGAATAAAGTTTATTTTAAAAAGACTGATAAAACCCCTTATATAACACCCAGTCCCAAAATACTTAGGACCAAGTACGTAGATATGCCAGCTGTATACATACGAAGCATACCCCAACATACGAAAATCTCGTATGTATACATAAGCTGTAAAATATAGAAAGCCATGAAACTAATCTCATCCATAAACCAATATATTATAAAATCAACTTATTAAAGTCATTTGTACAAAACGTTGGGCGGAGACAAATCCACTACCAACAAAAAAAAGAGAAATACATAGCGACGATGGAAGAGTCGAGCGAAGCAAAAGTCGATCCAAAAGCTAGCATCACGAAGGTAGATTGTAAACTATTTCCTTGGCTAGAGTATCTGCGAAAATCACAAACACACATGGAGAAATCACCAGGTCCTCAGAGGAACGTAACAAGATACATGAAGAACATGCTAATATGAATAAAATAATATACAAAAGACTAACCTAGACACAAATATGTAAAGGGAATTCTAACCGTCTAATGTGCAATTTAGAGGACAACTTTCATGCACATGGGTGGAATTTAGGCTATAGGTACGTAACTGGCATCCAGTCATACGCATCCGGCCGTAACGTCCAAAACGTCAGAGGGTATCTGCAAATATATCACGCCATAGTTCCTTTCGAAAACTATGGTTTACCTGTTTGGCTTTCCATACGCACTAACGACTATCCTCTCCTAATATTTTCTACACTGACCAAGTCATGTCCATGATCCGCCCAGTTTTGTAATTGCTCGAGTCTCTATACCTTAATCGTAGCAGTTACGATCATCATCCGACACACGACTATATAGATGGCCAGTCAGTAAGTCATGTCCCTAGTAAAATGTCTCAAACCGTATAGTGAGAGTGTCATGGCCAAAGGAGATATAAGGATATCCCCAACAGGAAGGTAGTCTGTTAAAACTAAGTCAACATGCATCAAATAAATTAAAATAACGAAAAACGACTAATAGAGTCGCTTGCACCCAAGTGTGGCTTGGATGCGCAGTTTATAACAAATAAAACTAACAAATATGAAACAAAGCGCAGTTTATAACAAATAAAACTAACAAATATGAAACAAAGTAAATAATGCAGAAAATAAATAATAAGACAGTAAATATAGCAAGGTATACTTGCCTGGTAGGCCGTCTGGTGTGCTGCGATTATCAAAGTTGTACGAAATCTGACTTCGGTGTTACAACTACACAAAGGGCTTATGATGATGGCATAGGCTGTTCCATCGTATCAAGGACGGTCAAATTGGTTAGGATTGACGAGAGGACATACCGAATTGGCGAGAGAATAAGAGAAAGGGGATTGGTCATGGACATGAGGGTAATAAAAAGAAATTGGTTAATTGGATACATATACTATTAATTATAGTCCTTGAAAAATAAAATTTACTTAAAATATTATAAATAATTACATGAAAATATGATAATTTGGAAACCATATCAAAATACTTTTAACTAAATATTATGGAGACATAAAAAAATTATTTATAATATTTTCAACTATAATTTTAAAAATCATTTTAAAATTATATACATATAAATAAAGTCAAGAAACAAGCATTTTTAGAAAAGAAAAAAAAATATGTATAACTATACTTGTTATGAAACTAATCTATACTGCTAGCTAGAAACCCAATTTGAAAAGTAATGTAGAGCTCTAAGCCAAATATTATATACTTTTGCAAAAATCTTTTTACTAATGTACCTACATAAATACATACATACATACATACATACATACATACATACATACATACATACATACATACATACATACATACATACATACATAATAATAATAATAGTAATAATAATAATTATAGTAATAACAGATACTAAAAAAAGAAACAATTAATAAACAAAAACAAAACAAAAATACAAAAACGATAACAACAAAAAGTAGTCTGACAGCTACTCTCATTATTAGAAAGAGGAGAGAGAGAGTGAGGAGAACAGAGGGAAGAAGGAGATGTGGAGAGAAAGGAGAGGAAATCGAAGGAGAGAGGGGAGGGGGATCGGAGTGGAGTCACCGGCGGCGGCTGCTCTGACTGTTCGGACCGGTTGCGGGACAGAGCTCCACCGAAGCTCGTGTGGCCACGGCGCAGGACGAGGCGGAGGAACTGGAGGTAGGCGTTGGAGACTCAGCGGGCGATCGGATCTCACGGTGGCGCACAGCCTTGCCACGACGTGGGCGACGACGGTGAGCCGAGGGATAGGGAGGACACCGGGGTTAGATGGCGCACGCTGGTGCGTAGGCGGGGAGTTGGCCATGGCCGCGGTGGGGCACGCACGCACACGACGACTGATGGAGGCAGCGCCAGCCCTGGGTGTTTGTAGCTGTGCTGTACCGGCGGTCGCCGATGCGGTGGCGTGCGTTGGTCGCAGATTCGGAGTGTCGTGGCTCGGCAGAGGGAGGCCGTGAGACGAGATGCGGAGGACGGCTCGGCGATCGTGAGTCGGAGCGGTGGCTCAGGTTTGTGTTTCTGTCTCTTCTTTTGTGTGGTGGTGGGTTTTACAATTTGGTGATGGCAACGGTGGTCATGGAGGGGTTGGCGATTTTCGGCAGAGATAGGCAGAGGGTGGTTTGTTTGGGATGGTATTGGGGTTTACCGAAAGTGGCCGTGGTTGGCCGTGACGAGGGAGCAGGAAGGTGACGCCAAGGGGAGGAGCACGGGTGCTCGGGGTCGGGACTGTGCAAGGTGGTGGCGGACATAGTGGTGGCGAAGGAGATGGCGGGGTGGAGCTGTTGGTCAACTCGGAGAAGTCGAAGTCGGGGTCGGGCGACAGTAGAGGGGTGAAGATGGGATGGTGCTGTAGTGAAGGGGACTGCCACGGCGGTAGCCGCGGTGGTGGTGGTATGTCTCGGCGTGGGTGGCAGCACGGAGGTGCTGTGTGTTCGTCGGAAGAGGCGGCAGGTGGTGGTAGGTGTTGACGTTGGCGAAAGTGCGGGCTGGTGGTGGCGATGACGGTGGGACTATGGGAGGATCGGTCAGGAGGCGGGGTGCCGGAGATGGTGGGTGCTGTAGGCTGTGCAGGGGTTTAGAATAGGGTTAGGTTAGGGATTTGATTGTGTCGGGGGTGTGTCCGACACGAAAATAATGTATTTGTAATATAAATAATCTATTAAAAAGACACCCGGGGTCGGACCCGAGGCCGTCACGGCTGACACGAGAAAGAATTTGGACACCGACACGATGCGTTCACATGGTGGTGGAAATTTGTGGAATAATTATGGAGGAAAACAATATGGAGGCTCCCCTATTTATAGGGGATGGAAACTCCTAGTGGGATAAGGATTAGGAAAAATTAAAACCCCCTTTAGATAATCTTACTTTTAATTAAATTATTTAAAACCGATTCAATCCAAATCCAAATCCAACCCAATTAAATCTAGATAATTTCAAATCCAAATTAAATATAGATGATTCCCATCTTTAAATTAAACTTATTAAATCAATGAAATCTAATTAAAGTTTAAATTACCACAATAAATTCAAAATATTTTTAAAAAAAATAATAAAAAATAATTTTAAAAATCCAAAAATATATGAATACAAATTTATACATTGCATGCAAATAAGATATCTACATAAAATATAGTTTTCTAAATTAATATCTATATTTGAACAAGAAATAAAATAATTTTTCATAAAAGTAAAAGATAAAGTTTTTGGAAAATATCGTGAAATGTTCTTTTGATATGAAAATATTTGTTCAAAATTTACGTCTTTAAGCATTCGCACTCGATGTACGATACAAAAATAAAAATCAATACCAAAATAAATTAAAAATAAAAATTTTATAGTGAAAAGTGTAGGGGTTTTACACCTTACGAACTATGGAAGGGCAGAAAATCAACTTTGAAATATTTCAAGGTGTGGGGGTGTCTTGCAAAAGTCTTTGTCCCTCCTACTAAGAAAAAAAAATTGGGACCCAAGACCATAGACTGTGTATTTTTGGGTTATGCTCAAAACATTATTGCATATAGATTTCTTGTTATTAACAGTAAGGTTAATGATATTGATGCAAACACGGTTATGGAATCTAGGGATGCTATATTTTTTGAAAATATTTTTTCGTTGAAAAATAGAACCCCTAGATCTTCGATATCTACAGAAGTTCCTATTGCAACATCTAGTTCTCACGTAGAGACCCTAGTAGAACCTAGGAGGAGTAAAAAAACCAGAAGAGAACCAGGGGCCATGTCTTCTGTAGATTCACTATTTTGGAAAGAGGCCATTATTAGTGAAATAGATTCTATTATGTAAAATAGAACCTGGAATTTGGTTAACCTTCCTATAGGTTGCAAACCAATTGGTTGCAAATAGATCTTCAGAAAGAAGCTAAGACCTGATGGGTCTATTGAGAAGTTCAAACCAAGATTAGTAGCAAAATGGTTCAAACAAAGGGAAGGAGTAGACTTCTTTGACACCTACTCTCCAGTTACTAGAATTACCATAATTAGAATGTTACTTGCTATTGTATCTGTCATAATCTGTTGATTCATCAAATGGATATAAAAACTACCTTTTTGAATGGAGATTTATAGGAAGATATTTACATGAAAAAGCTTAAAGGGTTTGTTGTTCCAGGACAATAATACAAGGTATGCAAATTGATTAAATCTCTTTATGGGCTGAAACAAGCGCCAAAGCAATGGCATGATAAATTTGATAAGGTAATTGTAAAACCCCTAAATTTATAATATTTTTTAAATAAATTTGGTAATGATTTTCTTTTGTATTGTACGTCGCGTATTTGTATTGTACGTCGTGCGCGGAAATTCTTTTTTCGAATTTGCTCGACGAGTGCGAATATGTGCGAGCGTACATATTTTAGAAAACATTTTCTATTTTTTATAGTTTCAAAATAATATACATAATAATTATTTTGTTATCGTACCAAAGTTTCCAAATTATTATTTTATTTATTTTATTTATAAAAAGTCTTTCGTAAAAACAGTTATTAATAATAATAATATTATTCGCGTATACATATATATTTCATAAATATTTATTAAGTTTATTTGTAAATAATAATGTATTTTTGAAATTATTATTATAGTATTTTTGGAAAAACATATTTTGAAATTTTATGGCAATATAAATCTTGATTTAATTTTATGGATTGATTTAAATAGTAAATTAATATCTATAATTGAAGTTGATTTATCTTATTTGATTGTAAAATAAAAGATGGAATTTAATTAGATTTAAATTGGATTTGTATTTGGATTTGGATTTGATTGATTTTAAATTTATTAATAGCGTATTATTTAAAAGGGGATTTAAATCTTTTCCTAATCCCTATCCAATTAGGAATTCCCACATCCTATAAAAGGCAGGTACTCCTCCAAATTTCTATCATTCATTATTCCTCAACAATATTTCTCCATGACGTGCGTGCATCGTGTCTGTGTCCACCATCACCATAGCCAATCGTTAACATCTACCATGATCATCATCGTGCGTGCATCGTATCCATGCTCATATTCTCTTCCACTACGTTCTATTACAATTTTGGATTTTTCGTTCGTTTCCTGCTTCCCGGCCATCGCGACTCCCCTTATTTCCCGACCTACAAACCCCGCCACTACCATAATCTCCGTCGTCACCTAAACCAAAGTCCCGGCCAAACCAACATAGCAAACCCGACACAACCACCTGCAAACAAACACCCACGGCAACCGTCACCATGCTCTGCCAACACTGCCTGAACCCAGACACAAGAATATCACTACCACCTCTACCGTGATCAGCCTGGTCATCCTCCGTCGTTCACTGACGCACGCCGAGAACCCCGACCATCACCACCTCCAACATCACGCCATCACCGTTCCCCCTTCACCACCATCACCACCAAGTCAACAAAACCCATCGCCACCACCGCCGTTTTTCCCTCCGGCCATCGGAGAACCACCACACCCGTCATCATCAACACCTCGACCAAAACCTACCAAAAAACCCCAAAAATCCAACACACGCCACCACCGCCCATACCTGAACGACGAGCTCGCTCCGCCGCTCCCCGCCGCACAGCCTGAAACCCCTTCCTCTCCGTCGTTCCCCTCTCGATGTCCGCCTGTGCATCCCTCTCCCGAGCCTTCAGGTGTACACCACACCGGAGCTGTCCGCGCCCAGTCCACACCGGCCTCCCTTCGCACCTAGCCGTGGATGGCACGACCGCGCCGGCGACGTCCTTCGCTCCGCCGTATCGCTTGAAAACCCCGACGAGCCACGTGCCCTACCCACCGGAGCACAGCGCGCGGCCCGTGCCGCCGAACCCCCGTCCCGTCGACTCCCCAA
>JANAVB010020612.1:0-64000 GCA_029216955.1 Iris pallida
GTAAACCCTTTAAATCACCTCTAAATCTTGATTTCTTTCCATAGATGCATCCATCTAGGTGTCCCATAGCTGTAGGTAAAGTTTGGTAGAAATTAGAATTAGTTTGGTGTCCATATCGGATACGTATCCGTGTGTGTGCATAAGTGTTCGATGAAATGTTTGAATAAAATTTAATTTGTTATTTTTGAAATCTATTTGAATAGGATTATAGATCTATATGTATCATTTTTCGTGAGGACTGAGCCTATTTTTGTGTCGTGTCCGTGTCCAAAATGGCCACGGATACGTAGCACGACCCTCCGCACTGTTGCCCTGCTACCCGACCTTGTTTGCGGACACGACACGCCACGTGGACACGTAGCACTCCCTGTCCACACACACACCTTCTAACTCTTTCACTCTCACTGTCACACCCATGAGACTCATAGACATTTTTACTATGTTCACACACACACAGAACTCAACACCCCTTACCCTCATTTCCTGTGACACTTATACACATATACCACACACTAACACTCACACACCCCCTGCCTTATGTATTTACCCACATACATGCCACTGTCACTTGACACTTGACACCAATTTACACGCCTTGACAGTAGACTATACACACACACTCTAACATGCTCTCACTATCATAATTTTTTTAGCGCCTTTCTATTCCTTTATTCCCTCTTTCTATTTATGAATATGTATGTATGTATGTAAATATGCATGTATGAATGTATATATGTATGTATGTAAATATGCATGTATGAATGCATACATGTATGTAATGTAAGCATGTATGTAATGCATGAATGAAATGAATAAATGCTTGAACTGAGAACCATGACTAAACATAGACCTCCTTAACTGAAATCTCAATATGTACACACACACACATTATTTATTTTCCCCCTTCTCTCTCTCTATATATAATAAAAGCATGAATGAATGAATGTTATGTGTATAGATAGATGGATATATGTAATTGTAAAACCCCCAAATTTTTAATTATTTTTTTATTATTTTATTAGACTTAAAGTTATTTTGTGGAGTTTTAATAAATATGTTTCCTATTTAAATATCATTATTATTTTGAGTTGATTAAGGATTGAATTTATGTAGATATGCTCAATTATATTAAATAATTGGATAGTTGACTTTTAAATGATATTTGGTTTTAAAAAGGATTTTTGGAGATTTTGTGCATATATGTGGATAGATATAATTATGTATCCATATAAATATGTCTATATCACATATCTTAAGTATCATAATATATATTAATATATATTATACAACTTTGCTTTGGCCGACCACCCACGCCTACTAGCAGCTTGGGAGCCTATTGTGAGCCCCAAAGGTGGGGGTGGACCCGACCCCACCATCCATTAACGCAGCAGTAGCTGCGACAAAACCGAGCCCCCATATGGGTGTCCCACTCGGAACATGAGAGCGGCACACTTGTGCTGCTAATCCCTCACAAGCCCGAGACCCCACACAATTATTGCCAACAGCGGTGCTGCTGTGGCACTTCACCCGACCCCACATAATTTTTTTATAACAGCATATAGCTGCAATAGGAGTAAACCCGAGCCCACCCCTTATATACTACTCCTAATAGGAGTTACTCGACAGCAGCTATATATATACCCATCCGCCAAAAACCGAAAACCCTAACCTCTCTCTCATCCAAAAACTTTTCAACCCCAAGGCCGCCTAACCATCCTCCGCACACCCCGTGCTCGCAGTCGGCCATCTACTCGCCATCGACGACGTCGGGATCACTCGGAATCGACGGAAAACAGAGAATATTCTGTTTGGTTCAGAACTCAGGTACCCACTTTCGAATCCGATTTTCTTCGTTTGTATTCAACGAAAATTCGTTCTATCGAATGCTGTGCGTAGTAGACATGACCCTCTTCAAACCCCTTCTGATAGAATCCTGGGAAACCCAAGGGATTGCTCGAAAAATCGAGACAAAGTTGGAGAAAAACCCACTTTTCTGAATCCTGAAAAACTGTTTTGAAACGCCAACTTGTCGGCCACTTTTCTTGCTGTTCATTAAACTTTTGTAAAAACTAATTGAACACGTTTGAAGACAACCTAACCACGATGGAAACGTAACTGGTAGATTAGTATTTCGATTTATGTGTGTGTATTAATTCCATGTTGAACTTGTGAGAAAAACTGTTTTCTAAAATATTAATTTCTGAAATTTTTGTCCGATACGACGTCGTCCCGACAAACCGGACGACGTGGTCACGCGTTATACGCATCGAAAGGCGCGTATGGACGTTGCGGATATGTGGGAACTGACGGAACTCAGTTTCGTCGCGTGTGTGCGACGAAATCAACGTGTATCCGTCGAGATACCCCCGTATCGGTGTTTTGCAAACTTGTCCATAACTTTGTGTACAGTCGTCGAATCGAGACGAAACTTGCGCCAGCAAGTCCGGATCGAAATTCTGGTCCTGCATGCCAAGTTTGGTTCGATTCTGAGACGGTCGAATCGGAACCCAATTTTGGCGGGCCCGCGACCCACTCAAACGGGCGATTTTGTGCACGGCTCCTCGGAATCCAAAACTGGACATACCGTTGAGTTCCTCTTCTCAAACTGAAACCGTAGACATGTAGTTTGACGACTTTAGAGATCGTAGACTTCGGCACGCATTTCGGTGCAAAGCGAGTCCAACGACGGACATCGTTTTGATCCGAAATTACGATTTTACCCCTGTTCCAGAATTTGACTTTTGGACAGGCGTTTTCTAGGTATATCTTCTTTACGGAGACCATTTTTGATGTTTGTTTCAGAGTTTGGAGTCATCTGTGATTTGTGAGTTTTTGGTGCGGACACTTGCTACTCTTGGATTTGCCTTTCTCGCACCGCAGGCAAGATACCTTGCCATTAAACTGTTTATATTCAGTCTGCATTATTTTATATATCACTATTCTTTATTTTTGGTTCTTACAGTTCCTGATTTACTGCATGTTCAGTGATTATTAATTTATCTTGTTATTATCCTTTGATTGCATGTGAACCTAGAGTTAAGGGACTACCGTCTGTAGTGTATCGCATATACCTTGACACTGTTGTACCACGAGGATGTGTGAGATGAGTAGCATGTAGAGGTTCTTGTGTGTGGGCTGATCCCCCATGCGCATGCGTTAGGGCTAACTGTTAATAGAGGCATGTTAGGAGACTTAGCAGTTAGTATAGGTATATGAGACATGGATGTGACTCAGTAGACATTGGGTGGGAAGAACAGTTCCTTAACATATGGGTCCGTATGCACTTTCCTATTACTGATACTGCTGGCCTCTGACATTCGACGAATGTTATGCTTTGAGGTCTCTGGTATCCTGATGGGACCATGCCTGATTTACTGCTACTGAGCCAGATACCCATGCGTTGGAGGTTTGTTCTTAACTGCATGAACACTATAGTATGGTTAGATTACCTTATTATCGTCTTGTCACTTATTTCGGTTTGTGATATATTATATTCAGTTTATTATGGCATGTTCTTTATGTATCTTGTTACGTCCCTCTGAGGACCTGGTTATCTCGCCAGGTGTGTGTTCCGTGATTTCTTGCAGGTGCTCTAGCTAAGGCCATTCCTTCCTTCGTGGTGATTACTCTTGGACTCGCCATTGCTCTTGCGTGCTAAATTCTTTCCTTGTAAATTTTTCCATATTTAATTTGGTTGGTAGTGGACTTTGTCTCCGCCCAACTATTGTGCACATGACAAATTCATAGTTACTTTTATATCATATTTATCTTTGTGGATGAGATTTAGTACCTTGGTTACTGCATTTTACAGCTTATGTATATATACGAGGGTCCATATGCTTCGTATGTATACAGCTGGCATGATTGCGTTCTAGTCCTACGTATTTTGGGACTGGGGCGTTACATGTTTTTGTGGTGGCCCATGCAGGTCGAGTTTGTCACTTCGGTTACGTTACTGTATCGATGTGAACCTGCAACATAGGATTAGAATTATAGGAATCTTATCCATACAGCTTGACCTCTTCCCTTGGCTTCAAATTTTGAACTCTCGTTCGACTTCCTTGAATTGCATCTTGCTTGATTTTCTTCTACCGTCGATTCTTATTTTCGTGCTTAGTATCAACTAGGAAGATGACTACACTAGTATATGCTCGTAGGTCAAACACATGGCTAGAATGGTTATATTGGAAATTGGAATGCATTCAAGACTCTAATTGAGTTAAAAAGGCTTTTTAGTGTGATTTAATGACTAGTAATTGGTAGAGTAGGATATTGCCACGGAAAGTTTTAAACTTGAGATTTCTAAATAGTAAATAACAGAGGATTTACAGAATTTTATACTTGGTTTAAGAAATAGATTAATTTTCAAGATTTGATATTTATGAATTATTGGATTATAGTTGTACATCCTTGCACAAATATGAAAATTGATTCGCTTTTCGAGTTGTGATATTTATGAGTTGAGTGATAGATATACCTCTTGAACAAATATAAAATTATTTGATTTTCGAGTTTTGATGTTTATGATTTATTGGATTATAGTTATACACATTTGAACAGTTATAAATTTGGATTGAAAATGATCTTAGATTTTAAATGTGGCAGTATAAATTATTTAAATTTGAATCATACAACTTGCAATTTTGTGTCTAGTAAATTTTGAACTTTAAGTGGAAGTAATGATGGCGAATTTTTGGTTTAAATATTTGAAAGTTATGAAAACAATTTTTGAATTTCTTTTTTTTATTTTAAATTGTGTCCTATGATTGAGGATTTACAAATCTATTTAGATTATTGGTTAAAAAAAAAGATTTTGACTGAAAAGATTATTTGAAAATGTAGTTTAATATGGGATTGCTAATATTAAATTTTTGGAGAATTTCGAAGGATGTGATGGAAAATTATTTTGATTGATTAAAGGAAGTTACCATTTAAAAGTTGTGATTTTGTTGGAATAACTTAGCATGAATATAAGTTAAAATTTATGAGAGAATTGAGCTTAATTTTTGAGATTGCTTTTAATATGCTAAGAGTTTTATTATGAGTTATTTGAAAATTTTAGAGTGTTAAAATTTTGATTGATTGTGAAATTTTATGGATTCGTAAATTATGAACTCATGAGTTAAATAGTTGAGTTTAAACGTTAATTTTGGAAAGGGTTAGTAGTAACGTGATAAAAAAATTTGCTTTGAGATTTATGAGAGTGATTTAAATTTTTATGATGAATTTGAACTGCTTGGAGTGAATACAAATTTTGGTGGTTTATTTTTGAAAGTTTATTTTTGAAACTTTTGGAGGATACTTGAGTTAAATTTTAATGGTAGGCCCCAAGATAGCCCCACTGAGTATTCCACACTAATTGCCATGTCACTCATGACCATGATAGTAGTATATACACAAGTATTGTTAGTCATCTACCCAGCTATGTGACTATATTTCCACCTTGACTTACTCGACCTTCCTTCAATTCTAGATTTTTTAATTGCGACCTCCTAACCCATTTGCATTTGAATAATTAGTTAATGGTTCCTTAACTATATTCATCTAGAAGACTATTGTCTCTCCGAAATTGTGTTCCTAAAATATTTTTTTTACTGGATTCTTTAATTAATTTTATTTCATGCTTTAACTTAATCTTCTTCATTTTGTGCATTAATTATCATCTCGTGAACTCCCACTTTCTAGTTTAGATCTTTTTGCATCCCTTACCGTGACTTAGATATTTAGAGTACAACACTAGACTTTTTTTTCCAACAAATTCTACATATAAGACCTAGACAAGCCCACCTTCCTGTAGACATATCATGTCCCACCAAAACCCGTCTCCTTGTACTCTATTTTTTGATATGACTTTCTGGTCGAAATGGCCAAACTATAACCTTTATAATGATACCGATATATTTTTGACCACGGATAGGAATTCAACCTCGACTCAATTCTTTCGACCTGATATGTGATTTTGTTCTACTTAATTCCTTAAATGCTTATATTTGTGCTTTATCTTGATTGCTTAACCCATTGTTCCATCACACTACTAGCTTAGCTCTTGTAAGTTGGGTAGAATACATGACGACCTAACAAACCTTTTTCCTTGTAAACCACATTGGTAAGTTCACTTAGACTATAAATTCAGAGGACCCTACCTTATCTAGTCTACCAAGCCATAAGTGAAGAAACACTAGGACAACTATATAGCTCCCAAATTTTGGGCGAGCCTTGATCTTAAAAGATCTTGGATTATTTAAAATTGTCTTCAGCAGTACCTCCCTTGCTCATATTTTGACTATCTCATGCTACTAATGTAGCCTCAATTTTGCAAGCTTATTTCTTTACCAAGCTTGATCATGACATATTTTATTGGGTGCACCCACTAACATATTGTCTAATCAGAACCGGTGCATGATGGTCTGATCAACCTATTGCACTTTGGTTCGCTTATCGCATATTATTCTACGTGGATGGAGACATAGTTAAACTCGCCTTAGAGTCTCATCCACGACAGTCTTGGCAATTCCCTTTTGGGTTATTTTTGTCGCCTATGAACCACGTATTTCGTACTCGATAGCATCGCCTTTGAACTCCTTACTGTTTTGTCCTTCACTTATATTAGAAAGACCAGACACTGTACATGATAGATAGAGGCAAGATATCACCTTTCGTTTTTCTATCAGTTATTCAACACGAATTTAGATAGCCACCGACCAACTCATGTGGCTATATCCTCACCTTAAACTCTTCTTCTCCCCAATCTTAGAAATTTCATTATGCCCTTCCAACCCCTCTTGAACGCACGAGAGTGATTCTAATCATCACTAAATCAAACCCTCGACCAAGACGATTAGTATCTAGTTCTTTCTTAAGGAATCACATTTCCTAACTGTCTAATTTAATGCCTTGGTGTACTTAATTCCTTGCTGTTCTCTAAAATTGGATATTCGAAATTTTGTTACCTCCACTAGCGATCATTATTCAATTCCTTACCCATGATATATTTTTGGTATATATCGACTCCCCAAATTTTCTAATGCATGGTTATGTTGAACGCCACTTTATCGCCTCCTCCAATATTTTAAAATTGTATTTTGATATTGACGAGCTCTTCCTATCCCTCAACCCTATCTACCCTATTGATCCTAAATTTCGAGGACGAAATTCTTGTAAGTTGGGTAGGATGTAAAACCCCCAAATTTTTAATTATTTTTTTATTATTTTATTAGACTTAAAGTTATTTTGTGGAGTTTTAATAAATATGTTTCCTATTTAAATATCATTATTATTTTGAGTTGATTAAGGATTGAATTTATGTAGATATGCTCAATTATATTAAATAATTGGATAGTTGACTTTTAAATGATATTTGGTTTTAAAAAGGATTTTTGGAGATTTTGTGCATATATGTGGATAGATATAATTATGTATCCATATAAATATGTCTATATCACATATCTTAAGTATTATAATATATATTAATATATATTATACAACTTTGCTTTGGCCGACCACCCACGCCTACTAGCAGCTTGGGAGCCTATTGTGAGGCCCAAAGGTGGGGGTGGACCCGACCCCACCATCCATTAACGCAGCAGTAGCTGCGACAAAACCGAGCCCCCATATGGGTGTCCCACTCGGAACATGAGAGCGGCACACTTGTGCTGCTAATCCCTCACAAGCCCGAGACCCCACACAATTATTGCCAACAGCGGTGCTGCTGTGGCACTTCACCCGACCCCACATAATTTTTTTATAACAGCATATAGCTGCAATAGGAGTAAACCCGAGCCCACCCCTTATATACTACTCCTAATAGGAGTTACTCGACAGCAGCTATATATATACCCATCCGCCAAAAACCGAAAACCCTAACCTCTCTCTCATCCAAAAACTCTTCAACCCCAAGGCCGCCCAACCATCCTCCACACACCCCGCGCTCGCAGTCGGCCATCTACTCGCCGTCGACGACGTCGGGATCACTCGGAATCGACGGAAAACAGAGAATATTCTGTTTGGTTCAGAACTCAGGTACCCACTTTCGAATCCGATTTTCTTCGTTTGTATTCAACGAAAATTCGTTCTATCGAATGCTGTGCGTAGTAGACATGACCCTCTTCAAACCCCTTCTGATAGAATCCTGGGAAACCCAAGGGATTGCTCGAAAAATCGAGACGAAGTTGGAGAAAAACCCACTTTTCTGAATCCTGAAAAACTGTTTTGAAATGCCAACTTGTCGGCCACTTTTCTTGCTGTTCATTAAACTTTTGTAAAAACTAATTGAACACGTTTGAAGACAACCTAACCACGATGGAAACGTAACTGGTAGATTAGTATTTCGATTTATGTGTGTGTATTAATTCCATGTTGAACTTGTGAGAAAAACTGTTTTCTAAAATATTAATTTCTGAAATTTTTGTCCGATACGACGTCGCCCCGACAAACCGGACGACGTGGTCGCGCGTTATACGCATCGAAAGGCGCATATAGACGTTGCGGATATGTGGGAACTGACGGAACTCAGTTTCGTCGCGTGTGTGCGACGAAATCAACGTGTATCCGTCGAGATACCCCCGTATCGGTGTTTTGCAAACTTGTCCATAACTTTGTGTACAGTCGTCGAATCGAGGCGAAACTTGTGCCAGCAAGTCCAGATCGAAATTCTGGTCCTGCATGCCAAGTTTGGTTCGATTCTGAGACGGTCGAATCGGAACCCAATTTTGGCGGGCCTGCGACCCACTCAAACGGGCGATTTTGTGCACGGCTCCTCGGAATCCAAAACTGGACATACCGTTGAGTTCCTCTTCTCAAACTGAAACCGTAGACATGTAGTTTGACGACTTTAGAGACCGTAGACTTCGGCACGCGTTTCGGTGCAAAGCGAGTCCAACGACGGACATCGTTTTGATCCGAAATTACGATTTTACCCCTGTTCCAGAATTTGACTTTTGGACAGGCATTTTCTAGGTATATCTTCTTTACCGAGACCATTTTTGATGTTTGTTTCAGAGTTTGGAGTCATCTGTGATTTGTGAGTTTTTGGTGCGGACACTTGCTACTCTTGGATTTGCCTTTCTCGCACCGCAGGCAAGATACCTTGCCATTAAACTGTTTATATTCAGTTTGTATTATTTTATATATCACTGTTCTTTATTTTCGGTTCTTACAGTTCCTGATTTACTGCATGTTCAGTGATTATTAATTTATCTTGTTATTATCCTTTGATTGCATGTGAACCTAGAGTTAAGGGACTACCGTCTGTAGTGTATCGCATATACCTTGACACTGTTGTACCACGAGGATGTGTGAGATGAGTAGCATGTAGAGGTTCTTGTGTGTGGGCTGATCCCCCATGCGCATGCGTTAGGGCTAACTGTTAATAGAGGCATGTTAGGAGACTTAGCAGTTAGTAGAGGTATATGAGACATGGATGTGACTCAGTAGACATTGGGTGGAAAGAACAGTTCCTTAACGTATGGGTCCGTATGCACTTTCCTATTACTGATACTGCTGGCCTCTGACATTCGACGAATGTTATGCTTTGAGGTCTCTGGTATCCTGATGGGACCATGCCTGATTTACTGCTACTGAGCCAGATACCCATGCGTTGGAGGTTTGTTCTTAACTGCATGAACACTGTAGTACGGTTAGATTACCTTATTGTCGTCTTGTCACTTATTTCGGTTTGTGATATATTATATTCAGTTTATTATGGCATGCTCTTTATGTATCTTGTTACGTCCCTCTGAGGACCTGGTTATCTCGCCAGGTGTGTGTTCCGTGATTTTTTGCAGGTGCTCTAGCTAAGGCCATTCCTTCCTTCGTGGTGATTACTCTTGGACTCGCCATTGCTCTTGCGTGCTAAATTCTTTCCTTGTAAATTTTTCCATATTTAATTTGGTTGGTAGTGGACTTTGTCTCCGCCCAACTATTGTACACATGACAAATTCATAGTTACTTTTATATCATATTTATCTTTGTGGATGAGATTTAGTACCTTGGTTACTGCATTTTACAGCTTATGTATATATACGAGGGTCCATATGCTTCGTATGTATACAGCTGGCATGATTGCGTTCTAGTCCTACGTATTTTGGGACTGGGGCGTTACATATTTTTGTGGTGGCCCATGCAGGTCGAGTTTGTCACTTCGGTTACGTTACTGTATCGATGTGAACCTGCAACATAGGATTAGAATTATAGGAATCTCATCCATACAGCTTGACCTCTTCCCTTGGCTTCAAATTTCGAACTCTCGTTCGACTTTCTTGAATTGCATCTTGCTTGATTTCCTTCTACCGTCGATTCTTATTTTCGTGCTTAGTATCAACTAGGAAGATGACTACACTAGTATATGCTCGTAGGTCAAACACATGGCTAGAATGGTTATATTGGAAATTGGAATGCATTCAAGACTCTAATTGAGTTAAAAAGGCTTTTTAGTGTGATTTAATGACTAGTAATTGGTAGAGTAGGATATTGCCACGGAAAGTTTTAAACTTGAGATTTCTAAATAGTAAATAACAGAGGATTTACAGAATTTTATACTTGGTTTAAGAAATAGATTAATTTTCAAGATTTGATATTTATGAATTATTGGATTATAGTTGTACATCCTTGCACAAATATAAAAATTGATTCGCTTTTCGAGTTGTGATATTTATGAGTTGAGTGATAGATATACCTCTTGAACAAATATAAAATTATTTGATTTTCGAGTTTTGATGTTTATGATTTATTGGATTATAGTTATACACATTTGAACAGTTATAAATTTGGATTGAAAATGATCTTAGATTTTAAATGTGGCAGTATAAATTATTTAAATTTGAATCATACAACTTGCAATTTTGTGTCTAGTAAATTTTGAACTTTAAGTGGAAGTAATGATGGCGAATTTTTGGTTTAAATATTTGAAAGTTATGAAAACAATTTTTGAATTTCTTTTTTTATTTTAAATTGTGTCCTATGATTGAGGATTTACAAATCTATTTAGATTATTGGTTAAAAAAAAAAGATTTTGACTGAAAAGATTATTTGAAAATGTAGTTTAATATGGGATTGCTAATATTAAATTTTTGGAGAATTTCGAAGGATGTGATGGAAAATTATTTTGATTGATTAAAGGAAGTTACCATTTAAAAGTTGTGATTTTGTTGGAATAACTTAGCATGAATATAAGTTAAAATTTATGAGAGCATTGAGCTTAATTTTTGAGATTGCTTTTAATATGCTAAGAGTTTTATTATGAGTTATTTGAAAATTTTAGAGTGTTAAAATTTTGATTGATTGTGAAATTTTATGGATTCGTAAATTATGAACTCATGAGTTAAATAGTTGAGTTTAAACGTTAATTTTGGAAAGGGTTAGTAGTAACGTGATAAAAAAATTTGCTTTGAGATTTATGAGAGTGATTTAAATTTTTATGATGATTTTGAACTGCTTGGAGTGAATACAAATTTTGGTGGTTTATTTTTGAAACTTTTGGAGGATACGTGAGTTAAATTTTAATGGTAGGCCCCAAGATAGCCCCACTGAGTATTCCACACTAATTGCCATGTCACTCATGACCATGATAGTAGTATATACACAAGTATTGTTAGTCATCTACCCAGCTATGTGACTGTATTTCCACCTTGACTTACTCGACCTTCCTTCAATTCTAGATTTTTTAATTGCGACCTCCTAACCCATTTGCATTTGAATAATTAGTTAATGGTTCCTTAACTATATTCATCTAGAAGACTATTGTCTCTCCGAAATTGTGTTCCTAAAATATTTTTTTTTACTGGATTCTTTAATTAATTTTATTTCATGCTTTAACTTAATCTTCTTCATTTTGTGCATTAATTATCATCTCGTGAACTCCCACTTTCTAGTTTAGATCTTTTTGCATCCCTTACAGTGACTTAGATATTTAGAGTACAACACTAGACTTTTTCTTCCAACAAATTCTACATATAAGACCTAGACAAGCCCACCTTCCTGTAGACATATCATGTCCCACCAAAACCCGTCTCCTTGTACTCTATTTTTTGATATGACTTTCTGGTCGAAATGGCCAAACTATAACCTTTATAATGATACCGATATATTTTTGACCACGGATAGGAATTCAACCTCGACTCAATTCTTTCGACCTGATATGTGATTTTGTTCTACTTAATTCCTTAAATGCTTATATTTGTGCTTTATCTTGATTACTTAACCCATTGTTCCATCATACTACTAGCTTAGCTCTTGTAAGTTGGGTAGAATACATGACGACCTAACAAACCTTTTTCCTTGTAAACCACATTGGTAAGTTCACTTAGACTATAAATTCAGAGGACCCTACCTTATCTAGTCTACCAAGCCATAAGTGAAGAAACACTAGGACAACTATATAGCTCCCAAATTTTGGGCGAGCCTTGATCTTAAAAGATCTTGGATTATTTAAAATTGTCTTCAGCAGTATCTCCCTTGCTCATATTTTGACTATCTCATGCTACTAATGTAGCCTCGATTTTGCAAGCTTATTTCTTTACCAAGCTTGATCATGACATATTTTATTGGGTGCACCCACTAACATATTGTCTAATCAGAACCGGTGCATGATGGTCTGATCAACCTATTGCACTTTGGTTCGCTTATCGCATATTATTCTACGTGGATGGAGACATAGTTAAACTCGCCTTAGAGTCTCATCCACGACAGTCTTGGCAATTCCCTTTTGGGTTATTTTTGTCGCCTATGAACCACGTATTTTGTACTCGATAGCATCGCCTTTGAACTCCTTACTGTTTTGTCCTTCACTTATATTAGAAAGACCAGACACTGTACATGATAGATAGAGGCAAGATATCACCTTTCGTTTTCCTATCAGTTATTCAACACGAATTTAGATAGCCACCGACCAACTCATGTGGCTATATCCTCACCTTAAACTCTTCTTCTCCCCAATCTTAGAAATTTCATTATGCCCTTCCAACCCCTCTTGAACGCACGAGAGTGATTCTAATCATCACTAAATCAAACCCTCGACCAAGACGATTAGTATCTAGTTCTTTCTTAAGGAATCACATTTCCTAACTGTCTAATTTATTCCCTTGGTGTACTTAATTCCTTGCTGTTCTCTAAAATTGGATATTCGAAATTTTGTTACCTCCACTAGCGATCATTATTCAATTCCTTACCCATGATATATTTTTGGTATATATCGACTCCCCAAATTTTCTAATGCATGGTTATGTTGAACGCCACTTTATCGCCTCCTCCAATATTTTAAAATTGTATTTTGATATTGACGAGCTCTTCCTATCCCTCAACCCTATCTACCCTATTGATCCTAAATTTCGAGGACGAAATTCTTGTAAGTTGGGTAGGATGTAAAACCCCCAAATTTTTAATTATTTTTTTATTATTTTATTAGACTTAAAGTTATTTTGTGGAGTTTTAATAAATATGTTTCCTATTTAAATATCATTATTATTTTGAGTTGATTAAGGATTGAATTTATGTAGATATGCTCAATTATATTAAATAATTGGATAGTTGACTTTTAAATGATATTTGGTTTTAAAAAGGATTTTTAGAGATTTTGTGCATATATGTGGACAGATATAATTATGTATCCATATAAATATGTCTATATCACATATCTTAAGTATTATAATATATATTAATATATATTATACAACTTTGCTTTGGCCGACCACCCACGCCTACTAGCAGCTTGGGAGCCTATTGTGAGCCCCAAAGGTGGGGGTGGACCCGACCCCACCATCCATTAACGCAGCAGTAGCTGCGACAAAACCGAGCCCCCATATGGGTGTCCCACTCGGAACATGAGAGCGGCACACTTGTGCTGCTAATCCCTCACAAGCCCGAGACCCCACACAATTATTGCCAACAGCGGTGCTGCTGTGGCACTTCACCCGACCCCACATAATTTTTTTATAACAGCATATAGCTGCAATAGGAGTAAACCCGAGCCCACCCCTTATATACTACTCCTAATAGGAGTTACTCGACAGCAGCTATATATATACCCATCCGCCAAAAACCGAAAACCCTAACCTCTCTCTCATCCAAAAACTCTTCAACCCCAAGGCCGCCCAACCATCCTCCGCACACCCCGCGCTCGCAGTCGGCCATCTACTCGCCGTCGACGACGTCGGGATCACTCGGAATCGACGGAAAACAGAGAATATTCTGTTTGGTTCAGAACTCAGGTACCCACTTTCGAATCCGATTTTCTTCGTTTGTATTCAACGAAAATTCGTTCTATCGAATGCTGTGCGTAGCAGAGATGACCCTCTTCAAACCCCTTCTGATAGAATCCTGGGAAACCCAAGGGATTGCTCGAAAAATCGAGACGAAGTTGGAGAAAAACCCACTTTTCTGAATCCTGAAAAACTGTTTTGAAACGCCAACTTGTCGGCCACTTTTCTTGCTGTTCATTAAACTTTTGTAAAAACTAATTGAACACGTTTGAAGACAACCTAACCACGATGGAAACGTAACTGGTAGATTAGTATTTCGATTTATGTGTGTGTATTAATTCCATGTTGAACTTATGAGAAAAACTGTTTTCTAAAATATTAATTTCTGAAATTTTTGTCCGATACGACGTCGCCCCGACAAACCGGACGACGTGGTCGCGCGTTATACGCATCGAAAGGCGCATATAGACGTTGCGGATATGTGGGAACTGACGGAACTCAGTTTCGTCGCGTGTGTGCGACGAAATCAACGTGTATCCGTCGAGATACCCCCGTATCGGTGTTTTGCAAACTTGTCCATAACTTTGTGTACAGTCATCGAATCGAGACGAAACTTGCGCCAGCAAGTCCGGATTGAAATTCTGGTCCTGCATGCCAAGTTTGGTTCGATTCTGAGACGGTCGAATCGGAACCCAATTTTGGCGGGCCCGCGACCCACTCAAACGGGCGATTTTGTGCACGGCTCCTCGGAATCCAAAACTGGACATACCGTTGAGTTCCTCTTCTCAAACTGAAACCGTAGACATGTAGTTTGATGACTTTAGAGACCGTAGACTTCGGCACGCGTTTCGGTGCAAAGCGAGTCCAACGACGGACATCGTTTTGATCCGAAATTACGATTTTACTCCTGTTCCAGAATTTGACTTTTGGACAGGCGTTTTCTAGGTATATCTTCTTTACCGAGACCATTTTTGATGTTTGTTTCAGAGTTTGGAGTCATCTGTGATTTGTGAGTTTTTGGTGCGGACACTTGCTACTCTTGGATTTGCCTTTCTCGTACCGCAGGCAAGATACCTTGCCATTAAACTGTTTATATTCAGTCTGCATTATTTTATATATCACTGTTCTTTATTTTCGGTTCTTACAGTTCCTGATTTACTGCATGTTCAGTGATTATTAATTTATCTTGTTATTATCCTTTGATTGCATGTGAACCTAGAGTTAAGGGAGTACCGTCTGTAGTGTATCGCATATACCTTGACACTGCTGTACCACGAGGATGTGTAAGATGAGTAGCATGTAGAGGTTCTTGTGTGTGGGTTGATCCCCCATGCGCATGCGTTAGGGCTAACTGTTAATAGAGGCATGTTAGGAGACTTAGCAGTTAGTAGAGGTATATGAGACATAGATGTGACTCAGTAGACATTGGGTGGGAAGAACAGTTCCTTAACGTATGGGTCCGTATGCACTTTCCTATTACTGATACTGCTGGCCTCTGACATTCGACGAATGTTATGCTTTGAGGTCTCTGGTATCCTGATGGGACCATGCCTGATTTACTGCTACTGAGCCAGATACCCATGCGTTGGAGGTTTGTTCTTAACTGCATGAACACTGTAGTACGGTTAGATTACCTTATTGTCGTCTTGTCACTTATTTCGGTTTGTGATATATTATATTCAGTTTATTATGGCATGCTCTTTATGTATCTTGTTACGTCCCTCTGAGGACCTGGTTATCTCGCCAGGTGTGTGTTCCGTGATTTTTTGCAGGTGCTCTAGCTAAGGCCATTCCTTCCTTCGTGGTGATTACTCTTGGACTCGCCATTGCTCTTGCGTGCTAAATTCTTTCCTTGTAAATTTTTCCATATTTAATTTGGTTGGTAGTGGACTTTGTCTCCGCCCAACTATTGTGCACATGACAAATTCATAGTTACTTTTATATCATATTTATCTTTGTGGATGAGATTTAGTACCTTGGTTACTGCATTTTACAGCTTATGTATATATACGAGGGTCCATATGCTTCGTATGTATACAGCTGGCATGATTGCGTTCTAGTCCTACGTATTTTGGGACTGGGGCGTTACAGTAATGTAATGAATAATGTAAACTATATATATATGATATGAATACATGTATATAATGTATGTATGTAAGGTATAGATGCAATGTAAGAACACATGTAGTAGTGTAGGTATGTATACATGTATGTATACATGTATTTAGGTATGGTATATAGACTTGTGGTTCATTTTGGCTTGGTAATATGTTTGACTGCTAGTATAGGCTTGGTTAGGCCTAGAATGACTTGTTAGACTAGGATTGGACCTAGTATGGCTTAGTTGACCTAGTTTGACCAGTGTAGTTGACTAGAGTTGACCAAAAGTTGACCTTAGTCTAGAATGGCCTAGAATTCATATAGAATGTATTGTAAAGTTCAATATTACCATTCTGGACATATTATGACCTGTGTTGCTCTAAATAGGACTCATCTACTATGTCTGGACATCTACACTTACTAGATACTCAGGATATCAGGCGAGTACATTCTCTGATCATTTCATACTTATTAGGATTTATATTCTTGCTCTAGATTACTTTACTTGATGCTGTCACGTTGTTAACACGGATTGGTACTATATGGATCTTTACATTAAGATGTTATCCCCCTCGGAAGCATCGGATATATCATGTCATGTGCGTTTCACTTTCATCATGTACTCTTATGCTTTTATTATTCATGTAAACTCTTATGATTCATGTACTTTCATATTCACAGAGCCCTCATGTATACCTTCATGTGCACCCATTTATGGGCCCTCATGTGAAATATTATACAATAATATAACTTGTCTGGATCCTTGTATATTGATTGGGGTACGGGGGAGTAGAAGCAGTCATGTGAATAATTCCAAGTAGTCATTGTATAAACTCTTTATTGTAATCATGTGCAAATTCAAGCCGTTCACATATCTATCTTGTATTCTACATCACTAGTCACTGATAGTTCTTTACTTATAGTAGCTATTTATATTACAGTTCTCTCTCTTTTACTACATATACTTTCTTTTAGCGTTTCATGTATTTTACTCTATTACATGCTTTATATTTCTGTCTTGATATAAACTGTTGAGATTATGTGCTCGTTCCTGTCCTGACTGGACCTATTGAAAATATTATAGAGGATGACGAAGACCTTTGTCCTACCTATTATAGAGCTGCCATAGATGACACCTGCGACTTGGACCTTCAGCAGGATCCATCAGCAATAGAGGATGTCACACCTATAGTTTAGGCTAGTTAGCTTAGACTTCTATCTTATTTTGATGTCTTGTCTCATTTGAATACATTTATGTTTATATTTGGGATCTTGTTATTATTCTGGATGTTTGTGGAGTTGTTATCTTAGACACTTAGACTTCTTCTTCTATTTGTATTTTATTTGATAATTTTTATTATCTATCTATCTTATTGTACTTCTACCTTAGTTGTGATTGAGCTATACATTTCTGTATTGTCCTCCTTTTGGATTGTATATACTGTACAGGTACCTTATAATTGTTAGATGTATGTGACTTAGGACAACGTTCTATCGTCGACACTGCGGCGTAGGCTGGACGTACCAACTTCTTGTGCCCCTACACTGGGTACGGGTCATGACACGTTTTTAGTGGTAGCCCATGCAGGTCGAGTTATGTAGTGGTATTCGAACTAGACTATCACTACAGCCTACAGTAGGATATAGGATATAGTTTTAAAGGTACTAAATCACATCTAAGAAACTCATATCTGATTACATCATCAAAAATTCAAACTGCTTTATTATCTTCTTTTGAAATAAACTGTCCTCCTTTGATGTTATCGATTCATTCTCATTAATTGCCTTCTTGTTTGATCTGTCTCCAAGATGGTGCATTCACAATCCCATCGCTCCGGCCAGAGGGATACTATTGAGAGGTCTGCCACCTCTCGTCCGGCTCAGCCCGGTCAGGCAGCTCTCGTGGTTTCTTTTCATGTTGGAGTTTCTACCACATTCGGGGGTGCACCTCCGTCTGTTCAGAGATCTTCCCCCGTCATTCCTGATTTCTTCCAGTAGCAGCCACCTTCCGGATCGGTTGATGCAGCATAGTTATTCGACTTCTTTCAGAGGATGGTAGAGGCCCAGTGACAGCAGTCCACTCATTTTTAGCAGGACATAGAGAATGCCCATCAGCTTGCCCTGACGACGGTGGAAAGAGTTATTGTGCAGCCCCAGGCAGCCCAGATACAGCAGTATCAGCCAAAGACACCAGAGATCTAGGAGTTCCAAAAGATGCGTCTGCAGGACTTCCGCGGCACAGAGAGGAATCTGTATACGGATGACTGGATAGAGCACATCAAGGAGATCTTTCGACTGGCAAAGATTCCAGCCCGACTGCAGATTGAGGCGGCAGGTAGTCAGATGCAGGACCTGGCTCGCACTTGGTACTAGACGAACCCGAAGGTCGGTACAGAGGGACAGACTTGGGCAGCCTTCAAGAAGCTATTCAAGAAGAAATTTTTCCCTAACATGACTCTTGGTGTCCTGGAGTCGTAGTTTGAGGGCTTAGTTCAGGACAGTCAGACTGCCGAAGAGTACGCTGGAGAGTTCTGTCGTCTGGACAGATTTGTTGAGTGACTTAGTGAGACAGCGAAGGCTCGGAGGTTCCGGAAGGGATTACTCAGGGAGGTCAAGTCCTTGACCAAGAGTAACCGGAGTGCCACTTTTGAGGAGATTCTGGTGGGTGTCCTAGCAGCAGAGGATGATCTTGAGCTGAGGCTCAAGAGGGGATGAGACGCTCATGGAGCCAGCAACAGCGGACGCCAGGCCAAGAGGCCTCACATACAGATTCAGCATCAGCAGCAGCAGAGGCCTGTTCAACAGCAGTTTCAGGGCCAGGGACATACACTTTACTAACAGGCACCCAAGCAACAGCCCATTAGTTGTACTTTCTAGAAGAAGCTGGATCATGGATGGAATGACTGCAGGAAGAGACTAGGTAGGTGTTTACTTTGTGGTTCAGCGGAGCATCAGTGTAGGGAGTGTCCCAAGAACCAGACACCATTGACTCAGGCAGCAGCAGGAGCTAGGGCTCCGACAGGGCAGCAGAGGTTTGTCCAGCATCAGCAACAGGACAGGAGGAGGCCAACAGGGGCTAGCTTTCTCCATGACAGTTGAGGATGCACAGGCAGTAGGAGGGATACTTATCGATTCTGTTCTTCACGATTCCATTTCCACGTTTTCCTTATAGTAACTATCTTGAAATTCAATTTCGACAGTTTTCTCTACCTCCTTGTTCGTCGATAAATTTGATTCTTAGTATTCTGTGTTGATTTGGTTTTGATTTTTCCAATATAAGTCGTATGGGCTAGGTCGCCTTAGTTATAGAATTTAAAATTTTCCACAGTCATAT
Source organism: Iris pallida (assembly GCA_029216955.1). Classification (NCBI taxonomy): domain Eukaryota; kingdom Viridiplantae; phylum Streptophyta; class Magnoliopsida; order Asparagales; family Iridaceae; genus Iris; species Iris pallida. The sequence goes on from JANAVB010020612.1 coordinate 19,627, forward strand.
TAGCTAGCATAGTGAGGACATATAGTCAGATTTTGGACGTATTTCTCGGGCGCAGAAATTTAAGGATTTTGCAACCAAGCATGCGGCAATACAAAATTTTTAAATACCATGATTCTAGAGGTATGCACCATAGATGGGGACTCTGTGATTTTCGTAGCCTTGCTTACTAGTATGACGAAGATCTGAGTCTCATAATTTTGGACAGACGCATATGATTATAGGATTGTATGATAAGATACTTTGATTGATTGGGGGTTTGACCTAGAAAGAGTACGACTATCTTAATTTCGAGGACGAAATTCTTCTAAGGATGGTAGACTTGTAACACCCACTTTTCTAAACGAGGGTAATTTTAAATTTTGTATTTTTAATCATTTAATAATTTTATTTAAATCATGTACTAATTTTTGGTGATTTTTAATTATTTGAAACTATTTAAATTATCGACTTGTGATTTTGGTGTTTTTCTAGTGTAACCTTAGAGACTGCTTGACCTATAGCCTAACCATGTGATTAGGATGTTAATTATCATTTTTGGCCTTGGGGTATTTTGGTTATTTGGTTTCTTTGAATTATTTGTTAATTATTTGATTGATGGTTGTTATTTTTGACTTTTGCTAGTTGTGACTTAAGAGACTAACCTAGAGTTGACTTTGACTTTGGTGACTTAGATAGCATGGTAGAATGGTGTGGGACCCTAATCTAACTTAAGTTGGTCTTAGTTGACTTGAGTGCGGCTAAGTTTCATGGAAGGATTAGGAGAGTTTTCATTTGGACTTATGGCTAAGGAGTTGAGCTAGTTAGCTAATGATCTTGTCCCAAAGTCCATTCATGTGAAACCCTAACCCTAGCTCTTCATTTGGACAGCTACCACAGCCCACTAATGACCTAATTTTAGCCTATATAATCCCTCTTCATGAACACTTACCTCTTTTAGAACACCCCCTTGTAGGAAACCCTAATTTCTTCCCCCTTTCATCAAATCTCCCCATTCCTCCACCAAATTGATCCCAATCTTTTGCATTTGGATTAAAATCTGGAATAGAGGTTGAAGGAGGCTATCTTGCAAGGAGAGGAGCTCATTTGAACTTTTCTTGAGGAAAAGGACCACATTTTGGGGCTTTTTTTATTGAGTTTGACACTCAATAGGTAAACCCATCAAATCACCTCTAAATCTTGATTTCTTTCCATAGATGCATCCATCTAGGTGTCCCATAGCTATAGGTGAAGTTTTGTAGGAATTAGAATTATTTTGGTATTCGTATCGGACACGTATCCGTGTATGTGCATAAGTATTCGATGAAATGTTTGAATAAAATTTATTTTTTATTTTTGAAATATATTTGAATAGGATTGTAGATCTATATGTATGTATCATTTTTTATGAGGACTGAGCCTATTTTTGTGTCGTATCTGTGTCCAAAATGGTCAGCACGAGCCCCCGTACGATTGCCCTACCCGAACCTGTTTGCGGAGACGACACGCCTCGTGGACATGTGCCACTTGGCACAGAGGTAGGGGCAACCTCTGTCACCACACCCCTCGAGTTTGATACGATTTCGTGTCGTGTCGAGGGAGCACGGACACGGGTACTAGTTTTTTACTGTGCGTGCACAGTCGGTTTGGCGACTTATACGGGCTTCGTATCCCTCGTGGAAACATCGTAGTGACGTGTCAGGGACACGAACGCGTAGTCCTATCCCTGGCGAACCCCTAGACACGAGCACGACGTGTCATGTGTCGTGTGTCGTGCGTACGAGTCTATGACACGCGTGCACGAAGAGTTCTTTTGACTGTTTCTGATACTCTGTATTTCACTTGTTTGGACACGTTCGTGTCCACTCGTTTGGACACAAGACACCTCCCCCTGACACGTATGCATGCATGACATGTATGTGCACCTCTGTTTGAAATTGATTTGGGTTTTCCTATGTTAATTGTTCAAGATTCTAATGTCCTGATGATGTCAGTACACGAACTCGGGGTTTGGATGTTTTCAACTGATTTTGAATGATTATAACTGAGTTTAAATGTTACTAATTTATTAATATATATGTATATACATATATTGTAACCTGAGAATTGATGGAATATAAAAATGATTTGGGTTTTCATTGTTGGTATTCAAAATTTGGTTTGGGAATGAAGAGGTTCACAGTTTTGGTTTGTTTGTGAAATCGAAATGGGTTTTGAGTTTTGTTGTTCACATATAGTCTGAGATTGGGTTATACCAATCTCAACTGGATATATAATGTATGGTACATGAGTTGTGTTCTCAGGATTTTTTGAGTTTGAACTGAGTTTGAATGGAGAAAAACCTGATTTTGATTCCATATGAGTTACATAAACTGATTTCTAAACCTGAGAATAACTGCACCACTCCCTGTCCACACACACACCCTCTAACTCTTTCACTCTCACTGTCACACCCATGAGACTCATAGACATTTTTTTTACTATGTTCACACACACACACACAGAACTCAACACCCCTTACCATCATTTCCTGTGACACTTATACACATATACCACACACTAACACTCACATACCCCCTGCCTTATGTATTTACCCACATATATGCCATTGTCACTTGACACTTGACACAAATTTACATGCCTTGACACTAGACTACACACACACACTCTAACCTGCAATCACTGTCACAGTTTTTTCAGCCCCTTTCTAATCCTTTCTTCCCTCTTTCTATTTATGAATATGTATGTATATAAATATGCATGTATGAATGTATATATGTATATCTGTAAATATACATGTATGAATGTATACATGTATGTAATGTAAGCATGTATGTAATGCATGAATGAAATGAATAAATGCTTGAACTGAGAACCATGACTGAACATAAACCCCCTTAACTGAAATCCCAATATGTACAGACACACACATTGATTATTTTCCCCTTCTCTTTATATATATAATGAAAGCATGAATGAATGAATGTGATGTGTATAGATAGATGGATATATGTAATGTAATGAATAATGTAAACTATATATATGTGATATGAATACATGTATATAATGTATGTATGTAAGGTATAGATGCAATATAAGAACACAAGTAGTGTACGTATGTATACATGTATTTAGGTATGGTATATAGACTTGTGTGGTTCATTTTGGCTTGGTAATATGTTTGACTGCTAGCATAGGCTTGGTGTCACGACCCACACCCAGTGTAGGGGCACGAGAAGTTGGTACGTCCAGCCTACGCCGCATTGTCACATACCTGTCTTAGTTGTATCGAAGCGATTTTAACCATGTTTAGACTTAGTCTAAGTTTTGGATCGTTGACCGTACCTATAATCCCAATAGCCGTTAATCGTGCCTAACGATCTATTATAGTATAGCTAATCCTGTTTCGATTATATCCTTGACCATCGTGACTAGACTCTTCTACCTATACTTTAATCAAGCCATGGATATATTTTTAAAAATTAGACACTATTCACGACCTAACCCATTACGATTATTGATCATATCATTTATTGATTATACTCCTAATCAGGACCAATTGTGCCCTTCAAAATTTTTCGAGGAAGAAATTTCTAAGGAGGGTAGAGTCTTCGATTGATGAACGTTTGTCGAATCTTTTTTTAGAACATTTTAGAGCATTTGTAGAATTCAAAACCATAGTAAAAGGTTCCAATACCAAGCCATACCTATTCCCCTTCCATTTCCACCCTAGTTGATCAATGCTTTTACCATAGAATTTATTATTATTATTATTATTATTATTATTATTATTATTATTATTATTATTATTATTATGAGCAGTTCCTTCTTTCTTCCCTTTTCTTTTTATCATAATCTCACCATCCTTTTTCGCCGAATTACCAAGTCCACCTATCCTGATAGTCCTTAAATTCGAGGACAAATTTATTTCTAAGGTGGGTAGATTTGTAACTCCTCTTCCCGAATTTTCAAAACTTTTATTGTGTTTTTGTCGATATTTTATGAATTAAATCTTTTACAAAAAACTAGTTTTAATAAATAGTATTGGAAGTGCTAATTGTATTTTATATACGTTGAAGGACAAAAATATTTACTGATTTGTTTTTATAAGATGCTTCTAGGAATATTTGATATAATATTATTATCATTCATTTTATTTCCCCTTGATTTAATACAATGAGAATGGATAGTATTTTGAATAAATTATTTGATCAATAGTAGATTAGATTTATCATTCTATGACTAATAATTATGGTAAAGATTTTTCTAAATTAATTTATAAAATAAAAGACTATATTTTATTGTATGAAACTAACTGTTTTTAGTTATTATGATGAATATTGAAACTAGTTGTATTAGATTAGTTTAAAAAAAAAGAATTCTAGTATCATCTTTGAATAATAATAAAATTATGAAGCCTTTTAAATAGATTTTAGAATGATAAATGTATACTTTAAGTTATTTCGGTAATATCAAGTATTATATAGAAATACCATTAGTATTATTTGAATTAAAATTTGAAATATATTGATAAGCTTTAATTTATTGATATAAATTACTTTTGATCTGAATTGATATAGTTAAATTGAACAATCTCTTAAATTATTTATTCACGGCTTCTATATCCTTATCTAACTAGTATTATGGAACCCTATTCATATGTATATATACATAATAATCATAGGCAGAATATGAGCCATCCCGTTCACCCTGCTCCACCCGCCAACTCCTGCAACCAACTGCCACCACTACTACCACCACCAAAATCATCTCCACGGATCACCCTCATTAACCCCCACCGCACCACCATAGAACTCAGCCCCGACATTAACTCCGGCCATCTTGCCGATGACTATCCTTCACAGAACCACCACCGTGTCATCATCACTACCATTACCACAATAACCATAGACGTGTCGTCGTGTCTGTGTCCGTGTCCAATATATGTTTCCTTCAAATCCATTACATCCAGCATACACCTTCCAGTGTCGGACACTACATCCATCATGTGTCTGACACTTCACCATCCCCAAACCAGCAAAGAAGTAAAGAGAAGCCTAACCTAACCTAAATTCGCCGTGGCCACCGGTGACCGTCCGCCGTCGTCGAAAGTCCGCTCCGTCCAGCGCCAGACCCCGTCTCGGTATGACCCCGCCTCACGGGGGGAACGCTACTGACGGTCCCCTGTTCCTCGCCAATCGAGCCGTCGGGGCCGAGCCAGCACGTCGACCGCTTCCGAGACGAGATCGCCGTCGCCGCCGCCGTGTTCCTCCTCCTGCACTCCGTCCACACCAGAGCGAGATGGAACACGCACTGGACCGAGTATCCCGCCACCCAGACCCTGACCGGGACCGCCGGCTCCTCGTCCACCATCAAAAGCAGCAGCACCGCCGAGACGACCGCGAAGGCGAGGTTTCAGGCGATGTCAAGCGCCACGACGGGGCGCGAGTAGGCCCAGTCGGCCCTCTTTTCCTCGAGCTACAATGCGACCGTCTCGTGGACCAGCACCGACGCTCCGCCGTGCCCTAATGGCCGGCACTCTGTCAACTCGTATCACGACCCGCACCCTAGAGTTAGGACACGAGAACGTAACAACGCCCAGCCTACGCCGCAGTGTCGGCGGTAGAACGCTGTCCTAGGTCTCAATGCATATAACAGTATAAGACTAAACAGTTTATACTCCCCGAATGGGGGTGACATAGCAGATACAATCTCAATCACATCTAAGGTAGAGCATGATAAAGATAGATAAAACATGAAATCCAAAAAAGATACAGGAGATAGAAGTCTAAGTGTCTATGATACATAAACCCATAAATACATCTCAAAACTCAATACAGTAATCCACAAAGTAAAATACAACTCCAAACAAAATGAAATAACTACCTAAACAACCTCTAATGTGTCTCCTCTAGGCTAGCAGGCACCTCTAGGCTATCTGTAAAATTTATCAACAGGTCCAGTCAGGACGGGAGCGAGCACAAAACATCTCACGCAGTTCATATCGAGTTAGGAAATATAAAGCATGCAATAGAGTAAAGTACATGAAACGCTGAAAGAAGAATGTATAGAAAACAATAGAGATTTAATAACAGGAATTATCTAAATATGATAAGTAAGAACTGTAAGGAACATGTGATTTAGAGTACAATCTGGTTATGTAAACGGGCTAGAAAAATGCAATGGTAACTCCATTATACATGGGTGTACAATAGACATATACAATAGTTATACAATATTGTACAATAGGATTTGAGTACATAACCAATTCTACTCCCCCTCCCCAATCAATACACAAGGATCTACTCCAGTTACGTTATCTTATACAATAGTGTACAATGTTATACAATGGATGTACAATGTTATACAATAGTGTACAATGGTCTATCCCTGGGGCTCATGTGATAATGAGAGTACAATATGCACAATGAGTATACAAGGATATGGGTATTCAATAAATACAATATGGAAGTGGAACACACGTCACAATATGTATTTAGTGAATACAAGGAGATAACATCTCAAAAGAAGATCCATATAGTACCAATCCGTGATAATAGTCGTGTCAGCATCAAGTACAGTAATCTAGAGCAAGAATGTAAATCCATACAAGTATGAAACGGTCAGAGAATGTACTCGCCTGATGTCTGAATGTCCAAAGTAAATATACTGTCCGAGGAGAGGTGTCTGGCTCCTAATTAGAACAGCACAAGTCACAACATGTCCAAAAGGGTAATATAAAGCACTACAATGCATTCTACATGAATCTAGGTCAAACTAGGCCAAAGTCAACCCTTGGTCAACTCTGGTCAACTGCACTAGTCAAACTAGGTCAAACTAGGTCATGTCCTAATCCAGTAAGTCTTACTAGGCCTAACCAAGACTATCCTAGCAAGCACACATCAATACAAGGCTTTACAAGCCAACATACACCCAACTCTATATAGCATGCAATTATTCAATACTCAAATAGGCAAGAATTCACATTGGATATACACTAGGTAATCTATTACTTTAAGCTATATATGTCTACAATATATAAATATGCATATATTAGTATTCAACATTAGGTCTATAATCATGGCATTTCAAATGGTTATATAAACTTATATATTACAACACAATATGCTAACATATATATAATATACATACATAGCTAAGTTAACTATATTCATAAATACTTATTTAAGAGGCTATATGTGTGTATGTGAACATGGCAAAGGGGCAAGTGAGGGTTATATGGGCATACATAGTGTATACATATCAAAGAGTGTCAAAGTGTAAGTGAAAAATGTGTCAAGTGTGATAGTGTCAACATAGTGTAAGGGGGTACATGAGGTAATATAGGATTTGTGTTAACATAGAATATTACATCTCATTAACTTGTATATTGCATACATTACATCTATTATTACATTACATTCATGCTTTCATTCATTCATCATTCATTTATTCTTTTGCACTACTATATGTACTATACATTACATACTATGGAACCTACATATTCATTACAAGACATACTTATACATGCTTACATTATCACCTCATACATCATTTATTTAACCATTTACTCATGCTTGTATTCTCTATTTAATTACATAATGTATATACATTAACATGGGTTAAAATCAAATAGAATATTATATTACACACAAGGGTGCACAAAATGCATATGCCGAATAGTAACTCCTACTAATAATTAATACTGTACCATCTCAGCATGAATTAAACTCTATGATTAAGGTATGTTATATATCTATGTGTTAGCTTTCCGAAACTTCAAACGGATCGCGTTTTCATTTCCGGAAACTCCCGGAATCGCAAAAACACCGAGAACACGTTTTTCTTTCGTACAGCTGACACTCAAATAATTCTCCAGAAAGTTACAGAAAGAATTAGGCCTATTAATATATGTTTTTGGAAAGCTAACTTCAATACGCTTCTTTAAAAAAACATGGGAGATTAAACCGAGCTTTGAGCTAGAAGTTATGACATTTCGAAGTTAGGGCTGAAATTAATAACGTGGATAAAAATCATGACGGATTTAGATAGTTTGAGCCAAAAGAATACACAATATATATCCTAATTATCCACAACAATAATAGCAATAATAATATGAGGAACCACACTCACAAAATTGATTATATAATCATCATGAACCATTTATTACATATATAAATATAGATACACTCTCATTACAATATATATATAAATCTATATATGTAACATGAACACATCCACAACACAAAGAACACTCCTATGACCTCCAAATAGACACAAAATAGACATAAATGGAGATACAACCATGGGGGTCATTCCTATGGGTTCAAAATAGACCTATATGCATGAGGAAATGAAAAGAAGAAGGGATTTATACCTCCCGGTAGATCGAATCGAAGAAAAACCTTTCCGGAGCGACACCGACACGTAAAGATTCCAAAAGGACACGAACGAGCTCCGAATCCTCCCAAACTTGGGTAGCTTCCTCCTTGACTAGAATGGAGAAGGAAAGAAGAAGATTTGGTGGTGAAATGGAAGGATTTGGTGGAGAAATTGCTAGGGATTGCTCTCTAGGAATTTGGGGAAGAACAAGAGAGAGAAAAATAGATGGATAATGACAAATGGGAGGCTCAACCCTATCCTTATTGTGGCTGGCCATAAAGGTGGTTTTGTCCTATTAGAAAAAGTCCAAAAGCCCCTACTAACCTATTCTATGAGTATTAGGAAAGGGCTAATTGGTTGGGGCTAAATTAGTCATTCTAAAGTCTCTAATCACACTAACCTTATCCATAATAATTAGTCTAACCTCTAACTAAAATATTTCTATCATGTGGACTAAAATTAATATCATGTGGGCCATGCCTAACTAGTGTGTGGGTCCCACTAGAGTCAAACTACCCCCGGGTCCCCGTTTCAAGTCGGATTGAGTTGAAATTCGAACCCGACTCAAATAACCCCAAAACAATATCATAAATAATAAAATAATATCAAAATAATTCAAAGAGGTCAAATACAAAAATATCCTTAGGCCAAAAATGACATTAAAATATCATAATCATATGGTTAGGCTCTAGGTCAAACAGTCTCTAAGGTTTCACTAGCAAAACGTCAAAACCACAAGTCATTGATTTAAATAATGTTAAAATGATTTAAAATCACCAAAAATTATATCATGAATTAAATATCATTATTAAAATAATTATAAATATAAAATTTCAAAATTACCCTCAATCAGAAAATTAAAATAAAATGAAAAAAAATCAACCCAAAATTTAGGGTGCTCACATCCTACCCACCTTATAAAAATTTTGTCCTCGAAATTAAAATGTTCGTAATCCTTCTAGGTCAAACCCCCACAATCAAATCCCAGAACTTAAATAAATCATACCATCAAAAGGACGACATACAGGGTCATGGCATACGGTGGTAGTGAAAGTCTCATCTAGGTATTCTAGTCTTGCTAAACCAAAACGGTCATAGGGTATCAAAACACACAAGCAATCTAGGGTGCTAAACAAAAGTTACAAAAACAACAAACCATCAAAACTGTAAGGCAGTCTACCATCCTATATGAAAACTGATACTTATCATAAAAATAAAGAAAAGTAACTACCCATTATCTTTAAAGGGTTCAAAAAAAAAAAATCAAAATCAAAGTTAAGGAATGAAAGCCAATTCCATGGAAAATTTCCAATCACAATACGTATTAAGAATATTTAGTCTTGATACGATCTAAGTGATCAAATTGGGGGAAATCAAGATTTAGGCAATATGGAGGACAGGTTCAACAAAGTCTGAGATCGAGCATACAAGGATAGAGATTCAGGTCACAATCAAATTTAATTCAATTAAGTACAACCCAATGATAAGAAAAGATAATCGAAGTCGATTTGGTCGGATTAAGGAAACTAGGATTCAATGATATTGAAAAACCCGTTTTAGAGAAAACAGGAAAAGATTTCATACGAAGTCAGCAAATCATCCCTCTCTAATACTGTCAGTTTATTATTTGCTAAACCATATTCTTTTTTTTCTCACAAGTCCCAATATGAAAATCAACCTCTATATAACTATCATCGAAATTTTATAACCTTCAGTCATCTAAACCTTTACCACAATCACCATAGACAAAATCTTTAAGTTCCAAAACATTTTCCACGAAACATACCCCTCTTTTTAGGAGTCAACACTTATTCATTTAATCAAAATTTCAAATTCCTTCACCTCGTTTTAAATTAGATCAGAAACCTCTAAATCCAGTTTATGGAATCCTTGGACTTATTTAAATCGAGTCTCGTATTAACTAAACTCCAATACTACTATGTCACACAAAATTTATTCTTTTTTTATAAATCAACCTTCATATTTTCTTCAACGTTCACCTTCAAATATTTTTTTTTCTACAATTTTCTTCCAATCATCTAAAATAATTTCTATAACGTAAAATCCTTGTGTTCTCTCTGTCTCTAGTCACCATATTACAATATCTAGTTCAATTTCGCATAATCATTTTATTCGATTAAATTATCCTTTCCATCTCTAAATTTCTACATAGCCTTGTAATAGTTCCCAAGAATCAATAACAAAGATTTTTAAGTTCTCAAAACTAGGTTGACCTTAAACATCCTCATTAGTTTTGAAATACATCCATGAATTATTCATAACCCACTTTCTGTGATTGTTTCTAAATTGATAACATTTATCCCTCGATTTTATTTTAAACCTTTACCACATCTCCATTTTAAATTTTTTATATTTGACATCCAACACTCTGATTCCTACAAAATTATCATATGATAACCAATTACATCATTTCCGAACTAGATAATTTATATCACTTCCTCAACATTTTTCAGATAAAAAATGATATAAAGATTCAAGAGTTTTCAAGGTATAGTTGACAGAATTATATATGAGACAGGAAATTGATATAATCAGGACAGGTATATAAGACAAGGAATGATGGTAGTAAAAATATTGGCAGGAAAAGAATGATAATAGAATCTGTTCTGCTTATCTATTTAAAAGAGGGACCCATTTTTTTGAAACAAGAATTATAATACCAAATCCAAAATAAGGCCTAGCAAAATCATTGGTTTATTGTATTAAGAAGAAATAAATTTTTGTAAGAAGTAACACAAGGTTTATAAAAATAGCTAAAGCTACATCCTAAGTAAACAATGAGAAACAAAACAAACAAAACAACAATATTTTTTTTTTTTTGAATGACTAAAACAAAAGTAGCAAAAACATGTTCGAAAACATTTAAGGTACAATCTGATAATCATATGCGTCTATCCAAAATTATGGTACTCTAAATCCTCGTCATACTAGTGAGCAAGGCTACGATAATCACAGAGTCCTTGACTTATGCACATACCTCTAGAATCATGGTATTTAACATTTTCGCGATGCCGCTAGCTTGGCTGCGAAAACCTTAAATTTCTACACCTGAGAAATATATCCAAAATCAGACTATATGTCCTCACCATGCTGGCTAATGTGACTATATAAGATAAGATTTTCATAACTTAGATGACCTAGCCCATATAATTTCATCTTGCCAAAAATTAAATTAAATCAACAATGAATACAAAAAAAAAATCAAATTTATCAACGAACATCAAAATTCAGAAATGAACAAAATCCTTCAAATCATATAACTACAAACTCGGATGCTACAGTTAACATCAAGATTCAAAATTCCACAACCTTCATCAAATTCAATAAATACAAACTCAAATTCAATAATAATACATCAAAATCAAATTCAACAACAGAAAGTAAAGATAAATCAAATCAAGGAAAAAAAGAATTTTCAAACCGGAGTTAAACAAGATTCTCAAGGGTCGTCACAGGAATCTCTCAAGGGATCCTAATTGTGATTGAGTATCTTCAAGATATATCCTATTCCTACTGCAGGCTGTACTAGTACTCAAGTTCGAATACCACTACATAAACTCGACCTGTATGGGCCACCACTAAAAACGTGTCACGATCCGCACCCTAGAGTTAGGACACGAGAACGTAACAACGCCCAGCCTACGCCGCAGTGTCGGCGGTAGAACGCTGTCCTAGGTCTCAATGCATATAACAGTATAAGACTAAACAGTTTATACTCCCCGAATGGGGGTGACATAGCAGATACAATCTCAATCACATCTAAGGTAGAGCATGATAAAGATAGATAAAACATGAAATCCAAAAGAGATACAGGAGATAGAAGTCTAAGTGTCTATGATACATAAACCCATAAATACATCTCAAAACTCAATACAGTAATCCACAAAGTAAAATACAACTCCAGACAAAATGAAATAACTACCTAAACAACCTCTAATGTGTCTCCTCTAGGCTAGCAGGCACCTCCAGGCTATCTGTAAAATTTATCAACAGGTCCAGTCAGGACAGAAGTGAGCACAAAACATCTCACGCAGTTCATATCGAGTTAGGAAATATAAAACATGCAATAGAGTAAAGTACATGAAATGCTGAAAGAAGAATGTATAGAAAACAGTAGAGATTTAATAACAGGGATTATCTAAATATGATAAGTAAGAACTGTAAGGAACATGTGATTTAGAGTACAATCTGGTTATGTAAACGGGCTAGGAAAATGCAATGGTAACTCCATTGTATGTGGGTGTACAATAGACATATACAATAGTTATACAATGTTGTACAATAGGATTTGAGTACATAACCAATTCTACTCCCCCTCCCCAATCAATACACAAGGATCTACTCCAGTTACGTTATCTTATACAATAGTGTATAATGTTATACAATGGATGTACAATGTTATACAATAGTGTACAATGGTCTATCCCTGGGGCTCATGTGATAATGAGAGTACAATATGCACAATGAGTATACAAGGATATGGGTATTCAATAAATACAATATGGAAGTGGAACGCACGTCACAATATGTATTTAGTGAATACAAGGAGATAACATCTCAAAAAAAGATCCATATAGTACCAATCCGTGATAACAGTCGTGTCAGCATCAAGTACAGTAATCTAGAGCAAGAATGTAAATCCATACAAGTATGAAACGGTCAGAGAATGTACTCGCCTGATGTCTGAATGTCCAAAGTAAATATACTGTCCGAGGAGAGGTGTCTGGCTCCTAATTAGAACAGCACAAGTCACAACATGTCCAAAAGGGTAATATAAAGTACTACAATGCATTCTACATGAATCTAGGTCAAACTAGGCCAAAGTCAACCCTTGGTCAACTCTGGTCAACTGCACTAGTCAAACTAGGTCAAACTAGGTCATGTCCTAACCCAGTAAGTCTTACTAGGCCTAACCAAGACTATCCTAGCAAGCACACATCAATACAAGTCTTTACAAGCCAACATACACCCAACTCTATATAGCATGCAATTATTCAATACTCAAATAGGCAAGAATTCACATTGGATATACACTAGGTAATCTATTACTTTAAGCTATATATGTCTACAATATATAAACATGCATATATTAGTATTCAACATTAGGTCTATAATCATGGTATTTCAAATGGTTATATAAACTTATATATTACAACACAATATACTAACATATATATAATATACATACATAGCTAAGTTAACTATATTCATAAATACTTATTTAAGAGGCTATGTGTGTGTATGTGAACAAGGCAAAGGGGCAAGTAAGGGTTATATGGGCATACATAGTGTATACATATCAAAGAGTGTCAAAGTGTAAGTAAAAAATGTGTCAAGTGTGATAGTGTCAACATAGTGTAAGAGGGTACATGAGGTAATATAGGATTTGTGTTAACATAGAATATTACATCTCATTAACTTGTATATTGCATATATTACATCTATTATTACATTACATTCATGCTTTCATTCATTCATCAATCATTTATTCTTTTGCACTACTATATGTACCATACATTACATACTATGGAACCTACATATTCATTACAAGCCATACTTATACATGCTTACATTATCACCTCATACATTATTTATTTAACCATTTACTCATGCTTGTATTCTCTATTTAATTACATAATGTATATACATTAACATGGGTTAAAATCAAATAGAACATTATATTACACACAAGGGTGCACAAAATGCATATGCCGAATAGTAACTCCTACTATTAATCAATACTGTACCATCTCAGCATGAATTAAACTCTATGATTAAGGTATGTTATAGATCTATGTGTTAGCTTTTCGAAACTTCAAATGGATCGCATTTTCGTTTTCGGAAACTCCCAGAATCGCAAAAATACCGAGAACGCGTTTGTCTTTCGTACAGCTGACACTCAAATAATTTTCCAGAAAGTTACATAAAAAATTAGGCCTATTAATATATGTTTTTGGAAAGCTAACTTCAATACGCTTCTTTTAAAAAAAACGGAAGATTAAACCAAGCTTTGAGCTAGAAGTTATGACATTTCGAAGTTAGGGCTGAAATTAAAAACGTGGATAAAAATCATGACGGATTTAGATAGTTTGAGCCAAAAGAATACACAATATATATCCTAATTATCCCCAACAATAATAGCAATAATAATATGAGGAACCACACTCACAAACTTGATTATATAATCATCATGAACCATTTATTACATATATAAATATAGATACACTCTCATTACAATATATATATAAATCTATATGTAACATGAACACATCCACAACACAAAGAACACTCCTATGACCTCCAAATGGACACAAAATAGACACAAATGGAGATACAACCATGAGGGTCATTCCTATGGGTTCAAAATAGACCTATATGTATAAGAAAATGAAAAGGAGAAGGGATTTATACCTCCCGGTAGATCGAATCGAAAAAAAACCTTCCCGGAGCGACACCGACACGTAGAGATTCTAAAAGGACACGAACGAGCTCCGAATCCTCCCAAACTTGGGTAGCTTCCTCCTTGACTAGAATGGAGAAGGAAAGAAGAAGATTTGGTGGTGAAATGGAAGGATTTGGTGGAGAAATTGCTAGGGATTGCTCTCTAGGAATTTGGGGAAGAACAAGAGAGAGAAAAATAGATGGATAATGACAAATGGGAGGCTCAACCCTATCCTTATTGTGGCTGGCCATAAAGGTGGTTTTGTCCTATTAGGAAAAGTCCAAAAGCCCCTACTAACCTATTCTATGAGTATTAGGAAAGGGCTAATTGGTTGGGGCTAAATTAGTCATTCTAAAGTCTCTAATCACACTAACCTTATCCATAATAATTAGTCTAACCACTAACTAAAATATTTCTATCATGTGGACTAAAATTAATATCATGTGGGCCATGCCTAACTAGTGTGTGGGTCCCACTAGAGTCAAACTACCCCCGGGTCCCCGTTTCAAGTCGGATTGAGTTGAAATTCGAACCCGACTCAAATAACCCCAAAACAATATCATAAATAATAAAATAATATCAAAATAATTCAAAGAGGTCAAATGCAAAAATATCCTTAGGTCAAAAATGATATTAAAATATTATAATCATATGGTTAGGCTCTAGGTCAAACAGTCTCTAGGGTTTCACTAGTAAAACGTCAAAACCACAAGTCATTGATTTAAATAATGTTAAAATGATTTAAAATCACAAAAAATCATATCATGAATTAAATATCATTATTAAAATAATTATAAACACGAAATTTCAAAATTACTCTCAATCAGAAAATTAAAATAAAATGAAAAAAAATCAACCCAAAATTTAGGGTGCTCACAACTCGTGGCTGGATCTACGCCGTACCCCACTGTCGGATCCCGACCTCGCCAAGGTTGGGCCCATCCATCGGAGAACCGCCAGTTCTCTGGACCAGGGCTGGAGCTGCTGAACCACCCCGCCTGGCCTCGCCGGGGCACGGACGCCGCCACCTGCAGCTCCGTTCAGCTTCCACACGCGCCTACGACCCCAAGGTGAGCGTCCCTCCCGCACTCTTTCTTCCCTTTCATGAGCTAGGTCAGTTAAAAATGTTAGAGAGTGTTCACTCTCTCGCCTTCCCTTTGGGAACACAACACCGATTTTGATATTGTCTTTGGGAACACAACAGCACATGGGGAGGAGAGTTGGTATGAGTCTATTATTGTTGGAGTAAATGTATGTCTTTGGGAACACAATACTATTATTTAGAGTGGGTGGTATAAATGAGTAAAAGTATATACTTTATAAGTTTATATATAAATAAAATCAGTATTGTAGATATTTTGTTTATTATTGATATTATTATCATTATAAATTAGAGATAGCTATGATGGGCTTAATATAACCAATACATCTAACCCTTTATGAACTTTTATGTTAGAGCCAAAAGATTTGTATATATATTACTAAAATACCTATTATTTTAATATTGCTTTATTTAAACTCATATCCTCTTAGGTCAGTTTCAAATACTCATTGAACTTTGGAAGTATTATTGTAATACTTATATCTGAATTAAATTATAGTTTAATATAAAATCGTTTCTATATTTTCAAAATATCATATTTTGTCTACGAGCAAAGTATTTTCAAACAAAGTGTCTAAAATATTATAAATATTCAATTCTATTTTTATCGAGTTGTGATCGAGTCTAGTCGTGCTTTCCTATTCTTGCTAATTTGGATTTCTTACTCCGGTCCTAGACTAATAGGCCATTCTGGACTCAACGGACGATTTTGTGCACGGTCCGCCGAAATCCAACTTTGGACATACGATTGGGTTCGTATCGGAAAATCGGATCCGTGGACATGTAGTTTGACAACTTTAGAGACCTTTGACTTTGGCACGCTTTTCGGTGCAAAGCGGGTCCAACGGCGGACACCGTTTTGTCCGAAATTACTGTTTTGCCCCTGTGTCCAGAATTGGACTTAAGGACAGGCAATTTTAGCTAATTTGACTATGCTGAAAACATTGGTACTATTTATTTCAGCATCTGGAGACTTCTGCATGTTTTGACTGATTTTGGCTCATTGAGTGGTATGGTATTATTGGTTTCACCAGCTAAGGACCTCAGGCAAGTGCACTTTCTGATTGCTTTTCGATTCATAGTAGTTGATATATTTCATATTCATACATATATCTTGCTGCTTGTTGACACGCTCGTCACACGGAGTAGTCGGGAGGGGAAATATCTTAGTAGACATGTGGACTACCCAGAACTATCCCCCGTGTCTTTCGTGAATGATAGCAGCTGCACACGACACGTGCAGTGAGCCGTATTTACCCCTAGCCGTTCACATGTCGAGACGGATATTTCACACCACCTAGATAGATGTCTTTTATTAGTTTTTTCTTATTTTCATTATCTCTCGTGCTATGTCATCAGTTATCTTCCAGTTTTGATATCTCATATGTTATTTTCATGTCTTGTCGATTCTATTGTGTTTTTGCATTGCCGTCGGTTTGTGTACTTGTTCCATTTCTGACTGGAAACCAACATTTTTCAGGTTTAGCCGCGATCACTCTTAGCATTGGGAAGACATGGGTATGCTGAGGACAACCTAGAAATAGATAGCAGTTGTACTCAATTTCATTAATTGTAAAACTTTTATTTTCCTTTAAATATAAATGTTGTAACTGTTGTAATAAATTAGAAATATGAATGAGCATCAATTTGTGATATTTTGAGCAGTTATTTCTTGCGGGCTTGACAGCGTTCTACCGCCGACTCTGCGGCGTAGGCTGGCTTGGACACATCTCGTATCCGAAAAGCGAGTGCGGGTCATGACAGTAATATGTTTAACTGCTAGCATAGGCTTGGTATCACGACCCACACCCAGTGTAGGGGCACGAGAAGTTGGTACGTCCAGCCTACGCCGCAGTGTCGGCGATAAAACACTGTCCTAGGTCACATACATATAACTATTGTAAGGTACATGTACAGTATATACGCCCTGAATGGAGGACAATATAGAAATGTACAACTCAATCACAGCTAAGGTAGAAAATACGATAAGATAGATAGACATGAAAGTCGCCAAATGAATTACCATAGGAGAAGAAGTCTAAGTGTCTAAGATAACATCTCCACAAAATCCAGAATAACAAAATCCCAAATAAGTACATAATGTATCCAAAATAAGACAAGGCAATAAAGTAAGATAGAAGTCTAAGCTTACTAGCCTAAACTATAGGGGTGACATCCTCTACTGCTGATAGATTCTGCTGAAGGTCCAAGTCACAGGTGTCATCTATGGCAGCTCCATAATAGGTAGGGCAAAGGTCCTCGTCATCCTATGAAATATTTTCTAATCAGGATAGGAACGAGCACATAATCTCAATAGTTCATATCAAAACAGGAATATAAACCATACAATAGAGTAAAATACAAAAATGCTAAAAGAAAGTATATGTAGTAAAAGAGAGAGAACTGCAATATAAATAGCTACTATAAGAAGAGAACTAACAGTGAGTAGTGATGTAAAGTACAAGATAGAAATGTGAACGACTTAAATTTGCACATAATTACAATAAGATTTTATATAATAACCATTGGGATTGTTCACAAGACTGCTTCTACTCTTCCGTACCCCAATCAATATACAAGGATCCAGACAAGTTATGTTATTGTACAATATTTCACATGAGGGCCCAAAAATGGGTGCACATGAAGGTATACATAAGGGCTCTGTAAGCATGAGAGTACATGAATCATAAGATTGTACATGAATAATAAAAGCACAAGAGTACATGATAAAAGTAAAACGTACATGACATGATGTATCTGATGCTACTGAGGGGGATAACATCTCAAAGTAAAGATCCATATAGTACTAATCCGTGATAACAACGTGACAGCACCAAGTAAAGTAATCTACAGCAAGAATATAAATCCTAGCAAGTATGAAATGATCAGAGAATGTACTCGCCTGATATCCTGAGTATCTGGTAAGTGTAGATGTCTAGACAGAGTAGATGACTCCTATTTAGAGCAACACAGGTCACAACATGTCCAGAACGGTAATATTAAAGATTATAATAGATTCTATATGATTTCTAGGTCATCTAGGCCAAAGTCAACTCTTGGTCGACTCTGGTTATAGCTTCCCTTTCCGAAATTTTTTGAGTTTTTTTATTATTTATTTGATTTAAATGGCTATTTAGTTAATTATTACGGTAGATGATTTTAGCCATGGTTGAGATTTGGAGTACAAAGTTACTAGGATCATGGCACGGATAGTGCAGTGGCGTGCCTTGACTAGTGTATTAGCCATGCCAAGGAAGACTCAGTTATAAGTGTGTCCTAACTAGAAAAACGAGATCAAGTTGCAACTTAACCCTTACCGAAGATTTTATTTATCAATTAATTATTTAATATTAAGTTTTATCAATTGGTGGAAAACTCGGTTTTACCAAACTAGTCTGGACTGGACCCGAACTAAGCCGAGCCCATGTAGTCGTGCGACCCGTCCGAAGACGTTCATGCTGATAATTCTGGTAGGATTATGTCTTATTCCATTTTAATGATCTAATGCAGGTTTATAAGTATTTTATTAATAAATATTATGGATATCAAAATTAGTTGAAATTCAATGGTAATTGTATATAATGTGTCCTTGTACGTTTTTGGATTATTAGACTGTATATATATTTGTATGTACACCCGTTATTGGTTTATTAAATTTTGTTATTATTTTTAGTAATATTTTATTGGGATTGTTATTTAATATTATTATTTTATTGGATATATTAGTTTTGTCAGATAAATGAGATAATATATATATATATGTATATATATATATATATATATATATATATATATATATATATATATATATATATATATATATATATATATATATATATATATATATATAGAGTTATATAAAAGTAATATAATTATATACGTATAAATGTGGATATATATATATACGTGAGTATGTGTAGGTATATATATATATATATATATATATATATATATATATATATATATATATATATATATATATATATATATATATATATATTTATATATATATATATATTTTATATATATATATATATATATATATATATATATATATATATATATATATATATATATATATATATATATATATATATATATATATAAAATATATATATATGTATTTGTGTGTGTGTATAAGACATATATATATATATATATATATATATATATATATATGTCTTATACACACACACAAATACATATATATATATTTTATATATATATATATATATATATATATATATATATATATATATATATATATATACGTATATGTGTGTGTGTATATATATATATATATATATATATATATATATATATATATATATATTAAAAAAAAATTAGGCTAATAAATGAAAAAGAAAAGAAATAAAAAGGAAAAACAAACAAAGAAAAACAAACCAAACAAAAACCCAAACAAGAGCAAGCCCAGCCCCACATCAGTCGAGAAAACCCAGGCCCAGCTCGAGCTTGGACCCGAGCCCAAACAAATTCTTTTCCCACATAGTAAACGTTACCAGGAAACAAACCCGATATTGTGTATAAGTATGACGATGACATCAATAACAAGAGAACACTAAAATCCCTCGACGCCGCACCTCCCCAACACCCCACGACCTCCTCCTTTCTTGAAAATGTGAATCTAGATAATGCAAACACTTGTATTAACACTTACACATTGGTCTTAATGCTGATTTAGTTTCACAGGATGTATCACATGCACACTTGACACTTAACACTATCACACTCTATCTCTTAGCATCTTAATACATGACTTGTTGTATGATATATATTGCCTTGTTATAGCCTAATATCTATAGATGCCTTAACATATTTTGGATGTATATATATGATAATATATATATAAATGGTTGTGAGTGATGGCTTGTTTAGCCTTTTGTTGTTGTGTGCTTGCTAGGATAGATTAGTTAGGCTTAGTGAGACTTGCTGGGATTAAGATTAATCTAGTTAACCTAGTTTGACTAGTATTAAGGACTAGAGTTGACCAAGGTTGACTTTAGCCTAGATTGACCCCAAACATCATGTAGATGCATTGTAGCAGTCTATTTCTTTATTTTAGACATGTTGTGACTTGTACTGTTCTATAAGAGACAGACACCACTCCTTGTACAATAGATATTCTTCAGATACTTAGGATACAGGCGAGTACATTCTCTGATCATTTTATATCCTGTTAGAATTATTCTCCTGCTTTAGATTACTTTACTTGATATTGTCACGTTGGTCACACGGATTAGTACTATATGGATCATTTCTTGAGATGTTATCCTCTCAAGGAGCATCGGATACTATACGTTCTGTGCGTTTCACTTACATTAAGTATCACTATGCTTCATGGTTCATTGAATCACTTGTAACATGTACTCTCATGATCACAGAGTCTTCCTTGAATCACCCATTTATGGGCATTCCTAGAATCATCTATTTATGGGCCTACCATGTATCACCCCTTGTGGGCCATTGCATGGATCATAACATAACCTGGCTGGATCCTTGTGTATTGATTGGGGTACGAGAGAATAGAAGTAGACATATGAATAATATCCAAGTAGTGTAGTTCCCAGAATCACTCTATAGTATAGTTCCCAGAATCTTCTATGCCATTCACATGTCTATATTGTACTCTGACTCACTAGCCACTGTTAGTTCTCTATTTATAGTAGATATTTCTATTACAGTTCTCTCTCTGTTTATATTCTGTACTTTCTTTCAGTTTCCTGTATCTTACTCTACTGCATGCTTATATTTCTAACCTGCTATGATCTGTTGAGATGTGTGCTCGCTCCTGTCCTGATTGGACATGTTGATAAATTTTATAGATAGCCTGGAGGTTGCCTGCTAGCCTAGAGGAGACACAGTAGAGGTTGTATAGTTAGTTATTTCAGTTGTATTGAGTTGTATTTATTCTATGGATTACTGTATTGAGCTTTGAGATGTTTTTTGGGTTTGTGTATCTTAGACAATTAGACTTCTATCTGCTGTATCTCTTTTGGATTTTATGTTATACCTATCTTTTATCTTGCTCTACCTTAGTTGTGATTGAGACTATATCTGCTATGTCACCTCATTTAGAAGAGTATATACTATATATATACCTTTATATTGTTAGATGTTTGACCTAGGACAGCATTCTATCGCCGACACTACGGCGTAGGCTGGACGTACCCACGTCTCGTACCCTTATTTTAGGGTGCGGGTCGTGACACGTTTTTAGTGGTGGCCCATGCAGGTCGAGTTTATGTAGTGGTATTCGAACTAGAGTATCACTACAGCCTGTAGTAGGATTAGGATATTTTTCAGGGTACTCAATCACACTAGGAAAACTCTTAATCAGATTTATTTTATCTAAATTTGCTGTTTATTGTCTTCCCTTGAATATAAACTATCATCTTTTGAATTTTTGCTTCATTCCCAGTAATTGCTTCTTGTTTTGATCTGTCTTTATGATGGTTATGGAGACATGATCTCATCGCTCCGATCCAAAAAATACTATCGAGAGGCTGGCCACCTCTTGTCCTGTTCATCAGGGCCTCGAGACCGCTGCTCCTATTGTGCCGACTCAGGTTGGCGTTTCTGCTGCATTGGAGATGCACCTCTGTCTGTACAGAGACTTTTTTCCTGTCATTTCCGATTTTTTTCAGCAGCAGCGGTTCATGCAGCATCATCAGCAGACCAGGGAAAACCAGCAGGGCGAGCTATCGTCAGGACAGTCGATGATGCACAGACCATTAGAGATCTTGCTGTAAGTTTCGTTCTTCTCTATTCCATTCCCGCAATTGTCTCTTATAACTATCTTGAAATTCGATTCCATCTGTTCCTTGTTGACTGATCAATTTGTTCTGTTGTTCCTGTGTTATGTTTACTTTTTTCTTCTGAGAAAAAATCATATGGGCTAGGTCATCTCAGTTATGGGATCTATAATCTTTGATAGTCATGTTAGCTGGGATAGTGAGGACATATAGTTAGATTTTGGACCTATTTCTTGGGTGTGGAAATTTAAGGTTTTTGCCGTCGCATGCGACAATGCAGAAATTTTAAATACCATGAACCTAGAGGTATGTACCTTAGTCAAGGACTTTGTGATTATCGTAGCCTTGCTTACTAGTATGACGAGGATTTGGAGCACCATGATTTTGGATAGACGCATATGATTATCAGATTGTACCTTAAATACTCTTGAACAAGTTTTCTCTACTTTTGTTCAGTCTTTAAAAAAATTGTTTTGTTTGTTTTGTTTCTCATTATTTAACTTAGGAGTAGGAGTAGCTTTAGCTGTATTATAAACCTTTGTGTAACTTCTTACTATGAATCTCTTCTTAAAATAATGAATCGATGATTTTGCTAGACCTTATCTTGGATTTGATATTATAGCTCTGGTTTCAAAATGTTTCCTTCTTTTAAACAGATAAGCAGAAAAATTTTTATCGTTATTTCCTTCTTGCTATTATTCTTGTATTAAATAATAATAATAATAATAATAATAATAATAAAACTGTCTTGATTACATCAATCACCTGCTTTGCAATCTTGGTAGGAATCTAAATATTGGTCTTGATATAGAATTTGATTTTTATATTGGGACATGAGAATATATATAGTGGACACAGACACTTTATCTGACACGTATGCATGCTACACTTTGATTATCAACCCATCTAAATGCATATTAATATATTGTTGATGTTTAAATTCTCAAAATCCCAATATTCTAATACAGTACAGTATCAGAGACTGGTTCTTTGCTTTTGCAGTTTAAATTTGTAATTTAAATATAAATTTCATGTTATTAGTTTTGTTTACATCACTGCACATGTATCTTATACACAAGGTTTCAATTCTTAAAGAAATTGGTTGAGTTTTGTGTTTAAACTTGTCAAATCTGAGACTGTGTGCATATTAACCCTTAATATTGGATTTTAAATATTAGTTCAAATTGCTATTTTTAAATGTAATATTTTGAGGTATATACATTGTTGTACGTAGGGATATAATGTTAGGTTTCATATTTTTACATGTTAGGTTGTGATAAACATTGGGTTGGTTTGATGTTCGAATTTCCCTAAAATCCTAAAACTAAATACATGTTAACATTTTTCACATTGATTTTAAATATTTAGTTCAATTTCAGATTTAATATGTAATGTTAAACTGAATTGAATGATTGAACCGTTCATTTTAAGTTATAACCCCTGTACTCTTGACAATCTATACTAATGTTCACAACTGCCATGTAAACCTAACCCTTCATCTCTATGTTATGTTCATATATATATATATATATATATATATATATATATATATATATATATATATATATATAGTTTATGCATACATGTTAAAAAAATATATATATATATATATATATATATATATATAAAAATATATATATATATATATATATATTTTAGCCATGCATGTTATGAGTAAATAGGTTGTGTATTGTAGATTGTTTAACCAATATGCCATGAGTAGTGTAACTTTATAGCTATTGTTTTGAAACACAAATCCTCGTATACACTTTCATGTATATTTCTCTCACACACACACGTCTACTATCTAACCCTATGAACATGTCCACATACACCCATACACACACTAACCACATAACCTTTACATAATGCTAGCTTTTCCCTCTCTAACGTTCTCTCTCTCTCTCTATATATATATTGTGATTGGATTTCAATGCAATTGACTTTCATTCTTTAACTTTTGATTTTGATTTTTCTTTGAATAGTACCCCTTTATAGATAATTGGTAGTTATCTTATTTTATTTTCTGATAAGTACCAATTTTTAAATAGGATGGTAGACTGCCTTACAGCTTTGATGATTTGTTATTTCTGTATCTTTCCAGTTTAACACCCCTGATTGCTTGTATGTTTTGATATCCTATGACCGTTTTGGTTTATCATGACTAGTATACCTAGATGAGACTTTCACTACCACCGTATGCCATGACCATGTATGTTATTCTTTTAAATTGTATGATTTAGGTAAGTTCTGAGACTTTCATTGTTGGGGACGAGACTCTAGAAGAAGTACAACCATCTTAATTTCGAGGACAAAATTTTCTAAGGAGGGTAGACTTGTAACACCCACTTTTCTAAACTGAGGTTAATTTTGAACTTTTGTAAAAGTTTATTATTTAATAATAGGATTTATGATTTATGGGAATTTTTAATTAATTTAATACTATTTAAAACTGGTGAATTGTAATTTTGATGTGTTAGCTAGTGAACTCTAGAACTGTTGACCCTAGAGACTAACCATGACCATGGGGACCTAACCATGTGATTAGAATGACTATTTACAAACTTTTTAGGCTAAGAATATTTGGGTCATTTTGTGACTTTTGAATTATTTAGAATTTTGATTAATTGGTGAACTTAGATCATTTTAATAATATTTAAATTGTTGTATTATGATTTTGGTCATTTTTCATACTTTCATATTTTTAGGAAAATTTTATATTTTTAATATTGTTTTTATTGGATTTGTTTAGTCGGGTTTGAGTTTCGTCTCGTTCCAACTTGTATTGTGACCCGGGTAGCTTGAACTCTAGATGGGATTAAGTTAAGCATGGCTCACAAGACCCAACATTAAGTTAGTTAATTAAACTAATTTTTATCATGTTAGAATGGTTAAGTTAGAGACTCAAAACTAGATCATTTTGACCCCAAACTTGAACCTAGTCTAGACTTAACCATATGAGACTAGAGAGGGGCAATTAGGACATTGTCCATTAGCCCTAATGGACTCTTTATGGCAGCCACGTTTAGGGGAGAATGATTCATTTCATTCATTACAATCTTGCCTCTTTTATTTTCCTTTTGTTCTTTCCCAATTTTAGAGAGCCTTCCCATTGATTTGATCTCCAAATCAAATCATTCCTTCACCAAACCTTTCCTTAATCATTCCCATTCTCCAAGGGAAGGGTGCTACCAAGGATTGGAAGATGAGTGCAAGGAGGAGTGTCCACTTTGAGGGATCTTCGTATCGGAGCCGTGTCCTAAAGGATTTTATTGGGATTCCACTCCCAATAGGTAAAACCCATCCTCTAAATCAATTTCCCTTGCATATAAATTAGTTTTGAATCCGTAGGATCCATCCTCATACATGTGTCCTATTTAGATTCAAATTTGAGTCCATTTGGAGCTCTCTTGAGGATTTTAGATATGTGTTTTGTGTCCTACTTGATAGATCCCAAATTAGGACACCCCATGTGTATGTATGTATGATAATAGTTTAAATAGATATTTAAATTCAGTTTTAGAATGGTTAGAGAGTGGATTGATCTTAGTTAGGATGGGTAGAATAATTTTCATTTGGATACCTATGTTTGTATCCATGTTTCTTGGCCTATATGTGTCCTTTTGTCCAAAACAACTCAAATTCGTCATAATATTCATCCACGTTTTTATTAACCAAAGCAACTTAGAAATGTCATAACTTTTAGCTTAGAACACCTATTTCTCTTCCATTTTATAAAGAACCATATCGAAGTTAGCTTTCCAAAAATATATCTTAATAAGCCAAATTCTTTCTGTAACTTTCTGTAGAATTATTTGAGTGTCAGCTGTACGAAAAACGAACGTGCTTCGGTATTTTTGCGATTTCGGGAGCTTCCGGACACGAAAATGCGATACGTTTGAAGTTTCGGATAGCTAACACGAAGGGCTACATCATACTTTAATCCTAGAATTTAGTAGAGGCCCAATTGGTATAGTATTGATTTTAAGTAGAAGAGTAAATATACGATATATGTATTTTGTGTAACCTATGAGCCTATGTAGTATGGATATTAAATGAATATAGAGTATGTAATACATGACATGTTAGATGAATGAAATGATATATATATATGATATATTTCCTCTTTACATTAATGTACATACATATGGTTGAATGCAAGCATGTGGGAATGCAATTAATATAATGTATGTATGTAATGAATAAATGCATGAATGAAAGAATACTATACAATGTATGCATGAAAGTATATAATGAATGCTAGATATGAATGCAAGGTAAACATGTAATGATAGATATGAATGCATAATATATAAATAATATAATGCAATATACAATGATAGCATGTATGGTAATATAGAATATATGATGCAAGCATGTATATGTCCACTGTTTTTCCTTTTTTTTACATTTTCCTTCCCTTCCCTTTCCTTTTCATTTTCCCCCTTTTTTCCCTCTTCTATTTTTACATGTTGTATACAATGTATATAATGTATAGATGCATGTAAGTATGTAATTTGCATGAATGACATGTATGTAATAAAAATAAGTATATGTATGCAACTTAATGATATGTGAATGGATACAATGCCTGAACTGAAATATGCATACATATGGGATATGAATGAATGTATATTAGACAAGCCATGCAACCCCTTTAACTTGATGTAAAATCTAAACACACTTGTACACTATAACCCTTTCTTGAAAATGTGAATCTAGATAATGCAAACACTTGTATTAACACTTACACATTGGTCTTAATGCTGATTTAGTTTCACAGGATGTATCACATGCACACTTGACACTTAACACTATCAGACTCTATCTCTTAGCATCTTAGTACATGACTTGTTGTATGATATATATTGCCTTGTTATAGCCTAATATCTATAGATGCCTTAACCTATTTTGGATGTATATATATGATAAATATATATAGATGGTTGTGAGTGATGGCTTGTTTAGCCTTGTGTTGTTGTGTGCTTGCTAGGATAGACTAGTTAGGCTTAGTGAGACTTGCTGGGATTAGGCTTGACCTAGTTGACCTAGTTTGACTAGTATTGAGGACTAGAGTTGACCAAGGTTGACTTTAGCCTAGATTGACCCCAAACATCATGTAGATGTATTGTAGCATTCTATTTCCTTATTTTAGACATGTTGTGACTTGTACTGTTCTATAGGAGACAGACACCACTCCTCGGACAATAGATATTCTTCAGATACTCAAGATACAGACAAGTACATTCTCTGATCATTTTATGTCCTGTTAGAATTATTCTCCTGCTTTAGATTACTTTATTGATGCTGTCACATTGGTCACACGGATTAGTACTATATGGATCCTTTCTTGAGATGTTATCCCCTCAGGGAGCATCGGATACTATATATTTTGTGCGTTTACTTACATTGTGTATCATTATGCTTCATGGTTCATTGAATCACTTGTGACATGTAGTCTCATGATCACAGAGTCTTCCTTGAATCACCCATTTATGGGCATTCCCAGAATCACCCATTTATGGGCCTACCATGTATCACCCCTTGTGGGCCATTGCATGGATCATAACATAACCTGGCTGGATCATTATGTATTGATTGGGGTACGAGGGAGTAGAAGTAGACATGTGAATAATATCCAAGTAGTGTATTTCAGAATCACTCCATAGTATAGTTCCGGAATCTCCTATGACATTCACATGTCTATATTGTACTCTGACTCACTAGCCAATGTTAGTTCTCTATTTATAGTAGATATTTCTATTACAGTTCTCTTTCTGTTTACATTCTGTACTTTCTTTCAGTTTCCTGTATCTTACTCTACTGCATATTTATTTTCTAACCTGCTATGATCTGTTGAGATGTATTGTCCTCGCTTCTGTCCTGACTGGACCTGTTGATAAATTTTACAGATAGCATGGAGGTTGCCTGCTAGCCTAGAGGAGACACAGTAGAGGTTGTATAGTTAGTTATTTCAGTTGTATTGAGTTGTATTTATTCTATGGATTACTGTATTGAGCTTTGAGATGTTTTCTGGGTTTGTGTATCTTAGACACTTAGACTTCTATCTGCCGTATCTCTTTTGGATTTCATGTTTTACCTATCTTTTATCTTGCTCTACCTTAGTTGTGATTGAGACTGTATCTGCTATGTCACCTCCATTCGGAGAGTATATAATGTATAGGTACCTTTATATTATAGATGTTTGATCTAGGACATCGTTCTACCGTCGATACTGCGGCGTAGGCTGGACGTACCCACGTCTCGTACCCTTACTTTAGGGTGCGGGTCGTGACAGCTTATTTATAGACTCATATCATTCTTGGAGTCTAATCGAACAATATGGTAATGGGCTGCAGACCATGACCCATACTTGTTCATTCTTGTTTTATATGATTCATGTGGATTGAGATATAGTTTAGATTAGACATGATACCCTATTATGGACAGCTAATACGTATTCGAGTCGGGCTGGAGTCCGCTCGAAACGTAGCTGGCTTGCTCACGAGCTCGCGTCCGAAAACTGGGTGCGGATCGTGACACTGGTCAACTTACAAAGTCAAACTAGGCCAACCATGCTATTCTAGGTCTAAACCTAGTCTAACAAGTCTCACTAAGCCTAACCAAGTCTAGACTAGCACTCACACACAATCTCAAAGCTACACAAGTCATCAACACCCATTACATATATATATATATATATATATATATATATATATATATATACATATACTTATTGTGCATAGGCATACACATAGGAAATCATATATAGGCTATATGCCTATAATCAATTTAGCATATATTCATACAATATATCTATAGGAAGCTATATATTATATATATATATATAATATATATATATATAATATATATTATATATATATACATACCAACTTACCTACATACATACATTATATCAACATATATATTACATGTATATATATTAGAGAGAGAGGTGAGATGGTGTATAGTGTCAATAGGGAGTTAGGTTATATGTGACAAGTGTGTGTGTACAGTTGCATAAGGTTCAGTTTAGGCAATGCATGAAGGCTTACATCAATGTGTCAAGGTGCTGGTAAATATAGTGTTTAGATTTAATGTGTGCAATGTTCAGTTATAATTGGTTGTCAAAGTGTACAGTTATCACAGGTTAAAAGAAATGTGTATGCAATGGTGTCAATAAGGTGTAGGTAAAGCAAAAGGGTTAGCCAAATAACAAGTTTAGTTAGTGCAATGAACAGGCATATGTAGGTTCAGTTTCAACAGGGGGGTTTAAGTTTAGTTGTATGTGTGGAAGGGGTTATAGCATGGCATTGTAAAACATATGAACTCAAGAGGAACTCGTTAAGGTTATAGGTAAATGAGCAACATACACAGTAGATCAATGTGTCTGTGAGGGGGTATACATGCATTCAGTACATGGCTTATAACCTATCATGAATCTACATTACCTACTATCATACATGCATGTCAGTCATTCAATCATCAGTAAATCTCAGTTAAAACATTAGATAAATCTCAGTTCATACTAACCTACAACCCAGGTTTCACTTACTGTAAAGTACATTATAAATCTAATGTACTAACATTTCACCAAGGTATTCAAACATCAACCTCAATCCAAGCCTAAACTCAGTTTTAAATCATGCATCAAACCATATGTGAACTTACTTTATGAAATAACCTAATTCGTTAACAATGTATATGTATCCGAACATGGCATTCTAGTGTCAGCCAACATTTGAAAACCCAAAATACAACCTAACATGAAACAATATGAAACACATGCATGTCATTCAATCTCAGGTATTGTATACATGTTGACATCATCAATTTACATTTTAATTGAATTAACTCATTTTAAACTCTGAAAAAGTAAGAAGCAGGAACTTGGTATCAAAAAATGGAGAGAAAACCCTAAATTATCATTCGAAACATAATTAAACATCAATTTAATGGTCGATAACGTGTCGTGCACATTATATGGTGTCACACAGAGTGTCTCGTGTCCAAACAAATGGACACGAGGTGTTCAAACACTTAGAACACACACAGACACCAAAATGTGCACAGACAATCTTGTGTACGTAGTACACAAACTCGTGGACACGACACACGACACGAGACACCTCGTGCACATGTCCATGTTCGCCAGGGGTAGGGCAACGTGTTCGTGTCCCTGCACTATGTCCATATGAGCCGTATCGCGTGAACGAAACGTATCAGACATGAATCTCATGTTCGTGCAGTGCAGTACAAAACCAGTGCACGCGTGAGTGTGTCCGACACGACATCAATCGACACGAAGCTCAGGGGGCATGTTCGCAGACATGGCCCCCTCGTGTCCACTAAGTATCGTGTCACCAAGTGCTGTGTCGTGTCCTACAGAGAGCCCGAACAGCAGGGCATGGACACGACTTACGTGCGAGCGTGTCCAGTTGCTCGTAGACACGACACAGACACGAAAATACATACAATCCTTCACAAAAATCAAAGTATACATATAGATCTACAAATTTGTTTAAATAGTTTTGAAAAAATAGTAATAAAATCTCTTTTGGGCATTTCATCAAACACCTACTCATACACATAGATACGTGTCTGATACGGACACCAAATCAACACAAATTTCCACCAAACTTTTTCTACAGCTAGGAGACACCTAGGTGGATGCATCTATGGCATTAAATCAGGATTTTAAGGTGATTTGAAGGGATTACCTATAGAGAGCCAATCCCCAAGAAAAAGTCCCAAATAGTGAAGTCTCATTCCTTAAGCAATGTCCCAATGAGCTCCCCTCCT
The DNA here is from genome assembly GCA_029216955.1 of Iris pallida. Taxonomy (NCBI): domain Eukaryota; kingdom Viridiplantae; phylum Streptophyta; class Magnoliopsida; order Asparagales; family Iridaceae; genus Iris; species Iris pallida. Next base: position 51,125 of record JANAVB010020612.1, read on the forward strand.
TGCAAGGTAGCCTCCTTCTTCTACTCCAAATTTTAATCCAAATAGAAAATATTGGGATCATTTTTGTGGAGGAATGGGGAGATTTGATGAAGGGGGAAGAAATTAGGGTTTCTTATAAGGGGGTGTTCTAAAATAGGTAAGTGATTATGGAGAGACATTATATAGGCTGAAATTAGGTTTAATTTGGGCTGTTGTGGCTTTCCAAATTAAAAGTTAGGGTTAGGGTCTTTCATGGTAGGCTTTGGGCCAAGATTGTTAACTAGCTAGTTCAACTCCTTAACCAAAAGTCCAATGCACTAAACTCTCTCAATCCTCTCATGAGCCCTAATCACACTCAAGTCAACTAAGACCAACTTAAGTTAGATTAGGGTTCCACACCATGCTAACTAATTACCAAAGTCAAAGTTAAAACTCTAGGCTAGTCTTTGAAGTCACAACTAGCAAAAGTCAAAAATAACAACCATCAATCAAATAATTAACAAATAATTCCAAGAACCCAAATTGACCAAAATATTCCTAGGCCAAAAATGATAATTAACACACCCTAGTCACATGGTTAGGCTCTAGGTAAGTAGTCCCTAAGGTTTCACTAGCAAAACACCAAATCAAATCACCAATAAAAATAGTTTTAAAATGATTAAAAATCACCAAAAATTATATCTTGATTTAAATATTATTATTAAAAGATTAAAATTACAAAATTTCAAAATTACCTCATTTTAGGAACTGGGTGCTACAAGTCTACCCTCGTTAAAAGAATTTTGTCCTCAAAATTAAGATAGTCATACTAGGTCAAACCCCCAATCAATCAAAGTCTCTAATCATACAATCCTATAATCATATGCGTCTGTCCAAAATCATAAGATTCAGAATCTTTGTCATACTAGTAAGCATGGGTACGATAATCATAGAGTCCCCAACTATGGTCATACCTCTAGAATTATGGTCTTTAAAATTTTTGCATTGTTGCATGCATGGCGCAAAAACCTTAAATTCCCACGCCCGAGAAATATGTCCAAAATCTAACTATATGTCCTCACTATACTGGCTACTATGACTGTAGAAAATTCTAAATTCCATAACTGAGGCGACCTAGCCCATACGACTTATTGAAAAAATAAAATCAAATCAACACAGAATACTAATAATCAAATTTATCGACGAACAAGGAGCTAGACAAAACTGTCGGAATTGAATTTCAAGATAGTTATTATAAGGCAAAAGTAGGAATAGAATCGAGAAGAACAGAACCTGAAAGTATCCCTCCTACTTCCTGTGCATCCTCAACTGTCATGGCGAAAGCTCGCCCCTGCTGGCCTCCTCCTCTGGACTGCTGCTGATGCTGGACAAACCTCTGCTGCCCTGTCGGAGCCCTAGCTCATGTTGCTGCCTGAGTCAATGGTGTTTAGTTTTTGGGACACTCCCTACACTGATGCTTCGCTGAACCACAAAGTAAACCCATGTCCAGTCTCTTCCTGCCGTCATCCCATCCATGACCCAGCTTCTTGCAGAAGGTATAACTAATGTGTTGCTGCCTGGGTGTCTGTTGGTAAAGTGTATGTCCCTGGCCCTGAAACTGCTGCTGAACAGGCCTCTGCTGCTGCTGTTGCTGAATCTGTACATGAGGCCTCTTGGCCTGACCCCTGTTGCTGGCTCCGTGAGCGTCTCGTCCCCTCTTGAGCTTCAGCTCAAGATCATCCTCTGCTGCTATGCCATCCACCAGAATCTCTGAAAAGTGGTGCTCCGTTCACTCTTGGTCAGGGACTTGACCTCCTTGACCAACCCTTTCGAACCTTCGGGCCTTCGCTGTCTCACTGAGTCCCTCAACAAATCTGCCCAAATGATAGAACTCCCCTGCGTACTCCTCGACAGTCTGACTGTCTGAACTAAGCTCTTAAACTTCGTCTCCAGGGTGGCAAGAGTTATGTCTGGGAAAAACTTCTCCTTGAACAGCGTCTTGAAGGCTGCCCAAGTCTGTCCCTCTGTACCGACCCTCGAGTCCGTCCGGTACTAAGTCTAAGCCAGGTCCTGCATTTGACAACCTGCCGCCTCAATCTGTAGTCGAATTTGAATCTCGCGCCGGAAGATCTCGATGTGCTCTATCCAATCATCGCATACAGAATCCCCTCTGTGCCACGGAAGTCCCACAGAGGCATCTTCTGGAACTCTTGGATTCCTGGTGTCTTCGGTTGATACTGCTGAATCTGGGCTGTGGGGCTGCACAATAACTCTCTCCACCATGCCCTACAGAAAATGAACAGACTGTTATCGCTGGGCCTCCACCATCCTCTGATAGAAGTCGAACAACGTGCTGCATCTACCAATCCGGAAGGTGGCTGCTGCTGCTAGAAAGGTACATACCCGAATATGACAGAAACTCTAACATGAGAAGGTACCACGGGAGCTGCCTGATCGGGCTGAGCCGAACGAGAGGTGGCAGACCTCTTAGTAGTATCCCTCTGGCCGGAGCGATGGGATCGTGTTTGCACCATCCTGGAGAGATCAAACAAGAAGGCAATTACTGAGAATGAATCGATAATGCCAAAGGAGGATAGTTGATTTCAAAGGAAGATAATAAAGCAGCAAGAATTTTGATGATGGAATCAGATAAGAGTTTTTTTTGGTGTGATTGAGTACCTTCAAAAACTATATCATATACCTACTGCAGGCTGTAGTGATATTCTAGTTTGAATACCACTACATAACTCTCGACTTGTATGGGCCACCACTGTTTCACTTAACAAAATGCCTAAAAATTGGCTTTTGAAAGAAAACTAGAAAAAGTACAAAAAATACAAATTGTTCAGGAAAGTATTGCTATGGAAGTCTGATCTGAGAGCGATCACTTTGTTCCTTGGACCATACGATGATGATGAAGAAAACTGCTTGAGAAAGACGAACAATCGGAAGAACTAAGTCAACGGAAAGGTGTCGAGCAACGGCACTGATGGCACAGTCGAATGCTTTCTTCCTTTGCTTCACCCTGTTCTTGAGAAAAAGTTAAAGAAATGCTTCTGGGAACATTACCCTGGAAGTATGAGTTTTCTAGAATCTCCTCTCATGTCTCTTGTTGATCTCTTAATGCATAATATGTAAAAACAAGTCTATTTATAGATTTAACCTTTGTGCGTAAAAAGCAACAAAATCGGGTCTCTACGCTAGTAACTGTCACCCACGATCCAAATCATCCTCTACGTACGTTGACACGTGTCCCATGTATAGTTTGATCTCTATGCATGGTTACACGTGTCCCACTACTTCAACAAAATGGGGAGAGCACGTACACACGTTCCTCGAGAAGTATGGCTGAAAGCCACGTGGGTAAACCACGTTCTAAGTGGTCAGGAATGATCGGGCGTAAAAATGACCCAAAATACACTCCTAGTGTAAAGTGGCAAATTGGGCGTAAAATTGCCCAAAATAAACTTCCTAGCGTAAAATGGCTAGAAAAATAGCCTTGAGCGTCAAAAGTAGCCCAAATAGACTTTACGTCCACAATAGCGTTGAGCGTAAAAGCTCGAATAACTATCGTGCGTAAAAGAAGCAGTTTTATTGAGAGTAAAATAGCCCCATTTGTACACTATACGACGAGCATTGGGTTTGGTGGAAAAAAATCTCCTCGGTTTCTGTGTAATCCTGCTGTCAGAAAATCATTGTGTCAGATCAAATCACTTGCATTAAATACGGCCTGACAATCTGTCCCGGCGTAAAATTCAATAAATAGCCCTGGCGTAAAGTAGCTCGCGTAGATAGTAACTTGCGTAGAGAGTAGCTTGCGTAAAGTTCTAAAATTCTTTGACTTAGTCCATAAAGCACTTTTTACGCTCCTACAAGACCCCCTTCAAAGTTTTCAAATTATTTTCAAAATTTGAAATACTTTGAACAGAAGCGTAAATTCAAAATTTCACAGTCAGCGTAGAATTCGGGATATCCAACGGTCATCCGCGTAAAAGTGGAAATATCCAACAGTCAGCGTAAAAGTCGAAATTTGAACCGATTCAAAAATTCTACAAATAGAGCTCTTTGAAGAGAGAAAAACTTTACTTGTCTTCTATAATCTCGATATCTCTTCTTCTTTTGCCTCTTTCATTCTCTTGCTTTCAATCGGATGGCTCCCAAGAAGTCGTCCACCGCCGACAGCAAGGGCAAGAAGCCCGTCGGTTCATCGTCGGCCGACCGCACGAAAACCCCCATCCAATCATCCACGATGCCTCAACAGAGAAACCCAGCCGTGGCTCCGGCAATGAAGGGTAAAGCCCTACTTAATCTCGGCTATGAGTTCGTCGGAGAAGAAGAAGAAATCCTGAACCTTCAAATTTCACGTCCACGTCATACGTGTTAGCGTAAAAACTGAAATAATAAAATACGCTTACGTTTATATGTGTCAGCGTAAAGTTAAGAACATACGCCCACGTTTATACGTGTCAGCGTAAAATTAAGAAAATACGCCCACGTCTATATATGCCAGCGTAAAATCTAAAATACGCTCATGTCTACACATGCCAGCGTAAAATTCATAATACGCCCACATCAACATGTGCTAGCGTAAAATATAGAATACGCTAATGCCAGCGTAAAATTTATAATACACTCATGTCAACACATGCCAGCGTAAAATTTAGAATACGCTCATGTCAACAAATGCCAGCGTAAAATTTAGAATACGCTCATGTCAACACATGCCAGCATAAAATTCATAATACGCTCACATCAACATGTGCTAGCGTAAAATTTAGAATACGCTTATGTCAACATATGCCAGCATAAAATTTCACAAGTGAAAGACTTTGTGTAAAAAACCTTTTACACTTTAAAACTTTTTATCAACTTCAATAAGCGTAAAGTTTACATAGTCAAAGTCTTTAATCTTTATGTGTAAAAACTTAGACTAATTATATGCGTAAAAATTTCAAATTAGATTTTCACTAACTTGATTTTTCTTTTTCTTTTGGCAGTAGATTTGCAAATTCATCCTCTTGCAGAAGTGTTTGGCTCATAGTTGGTATGGTGGGCTCGAATTATTTGGAGAGTCTGTCTTATATAGAGTTTCTCCAATCGAATCCTGGAGTACCCTGTAGAGAGAGTACAGTTGATAGCTGCCCAAGGATATAGAATGCTGCTATCCATGATTAATGGAGAACTGTCGACCTCGCTGGATTGCCAACAATTTACAAAACTAGCTTTCTTATTTGGGGATGCAATAGACTGCAAGTCTCAAACACACCCCAAGAAGGAGTCTTGGTGTTCAAATCTGGAGATAGAAAATGTATCTCCCTGACATTGATAGAGATTATCCCCTGTCCGCATTCATCCATGCCATCCATACCGACAGATGCTGTAGAATCTGACTCCCAGCAGTCACGAAGACCAGGAAAGAACATTTTCAGAGAGAGAGCTAATGACATGGGCTACTACACCAGTACTCCTATGGTAGTGGTGTTCCTTTATCTGGTCTCTTGCCAGGATTTACTCCGAGTGAAGATTCGGCTTTAATCCAACCGGTGCAGACCCAGATGTTCGTCAATAAGTTTTAAGGGCTGCGATATTGTATCCCCAAACAAACCCTAGGCTACCTGGATGGTTGACTCTATTTAACCAGAACTGGATCCAGATTAGTATTTGGATCATGAAGAACTTTCAGACGGAGTTGAACGATATCGGCCTGTATGAAGCAGTGGCCTTCACTAGTCAGGGTTATACCACCAAACAGTAACTTGTTCATGGCCCTGATGGAGATATATATAAGTTCGACTGGAACTTTTGTGACCCCAAGAGGTGAAATGGGTATCGCACTCCATGAGATGCAATTTATCTCGAAGCTGCCAATGGGGGAAGCCCCATATGAAGAATATGTTCCCTACAACCGGGAACTTGCTGAAATCAGGAAGAAAAACCCTCAATTGGTTGAGGTATATGAAGAGTTGATGTGCCATTACATGATATGCACTATTATGCATGGGAGTGGATCTCATCTAGCATACATCAATAAGTGGACAACATATCTTTTTTTCTATAAGGATAAAATATCCAAAGATGTTAAAGAAAGATTCCAGGAGAACAAAGCTCCAACTATCAACACTAGTTCAACAATCCCTGCTGATAAAATACGGGATATGATGATCAGCTACAAATTTCAGAACAGATATTTGTCCACCAAGACTGGGGAGTTCTCTGCCGAAACCGAAGCCTTGAGCTTCCTCAGATATGACAGCCAGAAGATCTCCAAGAGAGCCTTGCTGGCAGGCTTTCTTTCTTTATGGTTGAGGAGATGGGTTGTACGGGGACCGGTACAGTTGATAGAATCCACCGAAGCATGCTGTGGCCAGCAGTACGTTTGGTGTTTAAAGCTAGAATCAACCTGCTATCGGCAATGGTGTACCGAGTAAACGCAGGTTTGTGGACTTTTGGTGAGGAGCTAATCAATAACGTTCCTCATCGGAACGTATTCCCCAGGGTAGAAATGCCCTACACATACTTGATGGGCTGGCTGTTACATCATAACTGCAGCTTATTGCCAACCAGGTCCGGGAGATGATGTGGAGGTCTTCCTCCAAAAGTTCAGCAAAGCTATATGGATTGCCACGACAGTGGCAGATACCCGAACAATCTTGAATTATTCTTATGGTTGGAATTTTTTTGCACGAGGCCACAAGTCCCAGCCGACTGCTTCGACGTTTAATTTGAAGATGAAGTTGAAGGAAGAACTTTATTATCAGCACCAGTCTCAGGTGGCTACAGTGCATCAGACCCTCTCATCTAATGTACAGAAATGAAGATAGTTGTGCGTTCGAACCATATCTACCAAGTAGGTTCTCGCCAATTTGGATTTGACCAACTTCAAGTTGGTAATCCCTCTACCAGTTTTGGTCACTATGGGAAACTGATTGATGGTGCAAGAGGTTGGAGATATTTTAGTACTGGCCGTACTGGTGCCAAATTCAAAATATCAACCGCTAACAGCACCATAGAGCTACGTGTACTTCATACGTATGCTCACTTTTATGCTTCCATCCGTTCCTTCGCCCATGGCTACAATATGAGAGGTAGTCTAAGATGGCCCAAGGAAGGGAATGTTGAGGAACCAATCAGGGTACCATCAGACATTCCTGACGACACAGCTGTTACAGATCAGTATCTGGAGGTTATCCCTATGGGAGTTAGGAAAAAGCTGCAGAACCAATCATTATTGGGAAGTTCGTAAATGGAAACAAAGTGCAGCTCTCACTCTTCCAGAGAAGACCTCGAAAAAGAAATGGAAGACTACCATCAAAGGGCCTTCTAGACCAAGGGCCGCTACTCCAGAGATTGATATTCCAGTCGAGGAGCCGCAACACGTTGCATCTTCTTCATCTCATCCCGAGAAGGGTCCTTGGCTTCCCAACCAGCAGCCCCTATAGAAGCTGCGGTAGTCTTATCTCCCGGATGCCTCAGCTCATCGCTTTATTTAACTTTGCCACAAAAGGCACAAGTTGTTGAAGGCGTCGCCCCAGTACATCTTGTTGATCAAGAGCCTATCCCATCCGATGAACCAGCTATCAATTTTGATGATGAGGATTGGACTGGAGATTATGACGTGTACTTGGCACGTCCTACACATACTCTAGGTAAATATAATTTATACAAAATTTATATAAAACTATGATTTTTGTATATTAATTTATTTTTAATTTTTGTAGGTGTTATCATTACTCCAAAGCTTGTGGCTCCTCCTCCTCCTCAAGAAGATATTTATGAAGAAAATAAGGAATCTGAGGAGGAGGCTGCTTCTTCAGAAGAAGATGCTCAAGAAGAAGTACTACGAGAGTCCAAAATGGAGACTCAGGAAGAATGTCCTCCATCTCTGGAGGTACAACAAGAGCCAGAAGTATCCCCTCCTGCCGAGGACAAGAATAAAGAAGAAACTATAGTAGAACTTACTGTAGATGATGAGGAAGTTGCTGAGAAAGAGCTAGACTTTAATGAAGAATCAGTTGTAGAAGGATTCACTACAACTGAAACACTTGAAGATCCTGCTGAGCCAATAGCTGAAGAAGGTTATGAAGGCATACTCAAGTCACCAACTGAAGCTGGAGAAGTTGTAATAGCATCCTCTGCTATTACTACTGATCCAGTACAAGTTCCTAAAGTGATAATGCCTGAACCGGAGTTAGCTGCCATAACCACCACTCCTTCCACATTAATCACCGCCACTGAAACTCTAGTAGTTTCAGCTCCAGAAACGGCTGGAGTAACAAATATTGAAAATACTGTTCCTGAAGCTTTTAGGAATCAGTTGGCCATGATAGCAGTGAACAATGTCTTCATCTCAGCCTGCTACCAAGGCAACAACATCTGCTCCTAGTCTTCAGAGAAGAGATTTGGTAGACATTGCTGCTACGCCGAGTTCAAGTGCAGAAACGAATCTCTTAGTTAAGATTCATACTGAAACTTTTTACAAGATTCTGGCAGCTCTAAAAGATGGTCTTGAAAGGACCTCAATTATGAAAGTTTGAAGGCATCTATCTCTCTCAAGATCAGAAATGTCGCCATGTTTAACGATGCGGCGAGAGCAGCAGCATTGGAGAAAATCGTGGAGGGACTTGAACAGCCTATCAAAGAATATCTGAAGCTGTCAAGTGAAACTACTGAAAATCTCATCCAAGAGGAGTATGACGCTTTATCAGCTGAATACCTCGCTCGGGAGACGAGATTCAATGAAGTCCTCCATGAATATAGCATAAAGGTCGCCAAAGAAAAAGTTTTTTTGGCAGGAGTAAAGCCTGAGCTAGATAACCAAGGAGAAGCCTATAAAACCTCGAATATGAGAATTCATCAACAAAATGATAAAATTTAAGAAGTTAAGGCTGAGTTGGCTCGTTTGAAGGCAGAGATGGATCAACTGATCACAGCTCGAGACCAGCAGCTTACACAGAGCTCGATCTTGGAAGAATAAGTCTTTGGAGACAAATCTACTATCAAAACTCTTGACGAAGCCGAGGATCAGATGATAGTCACTTTTGCTGAACTTTCTCATATCTGCACTCCTGAAGTTCTACGTGCCATGGCTACCAAGACTGTACTGAGCTCTCGTGACAAGCGTCTAGCAGAGCTACATAAATTACTTCAAGATGTCTCTGCCCCTCCTTAGACAAATAAAAAGCTTTTGTAATCTTCTATTTTCATTCTGTAATGTTTTACAAGAAATGAATAAATTTTTTTTTGTGATCCTATCATTTAGTTTGAATTTAAACAATAGGTATGAGATAGAAAACACTTATCAGAGGTAGTATGGACATGACAAGTCTTCTAAACTCAATAAATAATATCTATCCAGAGGTAATGTGGACATGATAGATAATGAATCTCGTTTTCTGTTTAGAATATACGATACTATAAAGGTAATATGAACGTGACAGATCGTAACAACCCAAAGAAAATAGATTAATATCTATTCAGAGGCCATATGGACATGATAGATAGAAAAAAGTAGACTTAATATTTATTCAAGGTTATGTGAACATGATAAATAAAAATTTAATCAGCTGGTAAGACAGAAGATCAAAATTTTTTTTAGGAAGACAAATAACCAGCTTAACCAAACATTGGTAGCTGGAGAATAAAAAAAAATTCAGACATAGTATTTCTTCAAGAATTTGCCATTAATCGGCATCATGAGCAAATCTCCATTAGGTTTAGACAACCTATAGGCACCATTGGAGAATACCGACTCGACTACATAGGGACCTTCCTATTTTTCTTGGAATTTTCCTTTGCTCTTATGAGTCATCACCATCGGTCTTCGGACAGCTAGAACTAGCTCACCAACTTTAAATACCCTCTCTTTCACTTTATGATTGAAAGTTCGAGATATGCGGGCTTGATATAACTCAATGTGCTGTTGCGCTTGAAGACGCTTCTCGTCCAATCCTTCAAGTTCTTGGAGTTGTAAGCGATCATTGTTCTCTGTAGTTAGCTCATTAGCAATAGCTATTCTAAGAGATAGAATCTGAATTTCCAATGGAAGAACAGCCTCACATCCGTAAACCAGTAAAAATGGTGTAAAACCAGTAGGAGTTTGGACTGTTGTTCGGTAAGCCCATAAACATTCTCCAAGTTTCTCATTCCAATCACGTTTATTAGAGACAAACTTTTTGAGAAGTTTAATGATTGTCTTGTTGAAAGCTTCGGCCAAACTATTAGCAGCTGGATTATAAGCTGTAGAAGCCAGATTTTGGATCCAATTCTTATCACAGAATCGATAAAATGCCTGACTGATAAATTGTGGTCCATTGTCATGAATTATTCGTCGAGAAATCCTAAAACGATAAATGACATGATGTTTAATGAAGCTAACCACATTTGATGTTTTTACTTCAGTAAGGTGAACTGCTTCTGCCCATTTAGAAAAGTAATCGATTATAGCCAGTATAAACCGATGTCCCTTGACAGAAGGAGGATTAATCGGACCAATAATATCCATGCCCGAAGCTTCGAAGGGCCAAGAAGCTGCTGTAGGATATAGGAACTCAGATGGTTGATGAATAAAATTAGCATGAATTTGACCTGCTTTACACCGTCTGGCATAATCTACAGCATCTGCTATCATAGAAGGCCAATAATATTCCATTCTTCGAATGCGGTTATAGAAGCATGGAAAATATTAGAATAATGCGGCTCTGAGTAAGAAGCTTATGCGGCCCATACAGGAGCGGCCCTATGCGGTTCAAAGAAGACTCTCAATCGCATGCGGCTCGGGAGCGTATGCGGTTCAGCAAGCATATGCGGCTCGATGGACGCCATGTGTGATCCTTCCCTACAGCTGGTCGTTTGAGGAGTGGCCTCATTTATTGCTCCAGCACGATTCACTGTGGCGGCCCTGACATAAAGTTTATAATGGCCTTGCCATAATGACTGACTCCTCGGAAAAGAAGAAAATCTCTGACCAAATCCGTCAGAAGTCCCAGATTGCCACGTGGCAATCAGTCATATGCGGCTCCCTGAGAACCCGTTCCATGCGTTCGATACAACGCTAGCTCATGCGGCTCCCTGGGAACACATTCCCTGCGGCCAATACAACGCCAGCTCATGCGGCTCACAAAGATTACGCATATGCGGCTCGATGAAGCATCCTATGCGGCTTACAAAGAGTATCTCTCTGCGGTTGAGGATCGTTAATCCTATGCGGCTCTGACAGGACTCACAATTAAGACACGTGGCATGGGATCAATAAGAGATTTAACCGAATCTCAACAAATATATTTGACATCATCGTCATAATTACTGAGATCAGGGTATATCATTTATCATCAAGCTAATGGGACACGTGGCGAGCAATCAGATATTGGCATAATCAATCACGAGGATTTAAAGCAGCTAGCATTAATTGCTCATGAGATACGATGCTATCCGCGTTAATGGCCGAGATTCACTATAATCAGGATCAAGGGTTCAGATAGAATGAAGGAGCGCCGACATTCCAAACATAATCATTAGCAAACCCTAATGATCACCCCCCACTCTTATAAATAGCCAGCATCATTCCCTTGAAAAAAAGAGAGAGGAGAGGTCGCAACAAAAGAATAAAAAAAAATAAGAAGAGAGAGATCTACACAGAGAGAGCTCCCCTTTCTTCTTGATAATCACAGAGAGAGAGAAGCCAGGAGAGCAATCCGAGAGAGCAAGAAGAGCGTTTTTCATCAACGTCGAGCAGATCTTCCCCGAGCCAAGGCTGCATACTGATCATCCAAGGAGTAAGGCAGAGCGGCCGTCACTTTCCCGAGCCTCTATCGTCACCCTCCAGAATAAAAAATAAACAATCGTACTTAGTCTGCTGTACCTAGGTTTTCGTCCCTAGGCTTTCTTTGTACGAGCGAGTTTGTATTGTGAGTCTAAGTTCAGTCCTCCGATAATTGTTCTGTTCTTTTACAATCAATGGCAAACACGATGGCGACTCTGCTGGGGACTAACTCCACGGCTGAGGAGTTGGTGATGCAATCAGATGCACCAAACTTGGCTCCACACAAAAGAAAATGGTCGTCCGCTTCGACCAACAGGCGTTCGAAGAGATGCTCTCTGAAGGCAGCGCTGGCCCGGCCCAGAAGCACCCGCACCACGAAGGCTCGTAAAAATGGAGACCGAAGTCATTTGCTCCTCTCAAGCCCTCGATGGGATGCCCTCTGCTGCTCAAGACGGCGAGAAGGATTCTCCTACGGTCCCACTTCAGATCGTAGACAACTCTGCTGTCCCCAGTCCGGCAGAAAAAATATTATGATGCTGACTTGCAGGGACAAAGAGGGACTCTACGCGGACCGAACCGCAGAAGAGTATTAGCCGCAAAGAGAAAGCCCATGCGGCTACATCCGCCAACCGCATGAAGAAAACTCACGGCTACTTCTGTCAGCCGCATAACTTATGCGACTACAGTTCCCGACAGCATGGATGAGACTCATGTGGCCAGTAAAGTCAATCGTTTGTAGAAAACCATGCGGCCATAGATGCCAACCGCATGCGGCCAGCCTGCACGGTGTGACCCCTAGCCGCATAAGAGCTCGTCGACGACAGGAGACAACCGCATGCAGACAGCTGCACGGTTTCTGCTCCCAGCCGCATAGCATCTGCTCATGCTCCTCTCGATCAGTTTTCGACCGTCTCTCGTACGGTCCGAACCCTGATGACTCTCTGGATGATAAGCCAGACTCTGTGATGTTCAACTTGGACTCTTCCTATTATGCACCCACAAGTGCTAGAAAGAAGAAGTCTAGGGCAGCGCGGGCTCATCAAGCCCAGACAGTTGCCCAATATCTGACTATCAGGGCGTCCCGCTGATTATCACACGGGCCTCTGATGGGAAGTTGTACAGAACCGCTCAAGTCCAATCCCGGCGGCGAACGGACAGAG